>VNJN01002440.1:0-103096 GCA_008042485.1 Drosophila mayri | reverse complement strand
AGCTCCCAAGACAAATGTTTTAATCGTTGTTTTTATTAATTATAATCTTACACATAGTTTTACAATTTTTATATATTTTGTTACAAATAAAAATGTGTAATTTAATATATTATATTATGTATTTTGATAGAGTTTAGTAGTTATTATTCAATATATTCTTAGTGTAAAAATACTTTAAATATAAAACTCAACCCCCACTTAGGTCCCAATAATACTTTTCTCTTAAATTCATTAGTTAAATGGCATTCGTTTGAGAGATTGTCATCTATCGATTATTTAAGTAAAGCCAAAATAAAACCTGAACAAAGAGACAAACTCACACGAAATACTTTACCTCCCCTTTTCTTTTAGTGGAATAAAGGCAGCGGCGTTTTAACAATTTTAAATAAAATTGGATGCGATTCCATTGGATTACACTTTGCGGCCGAACTTTGCACCGCCGCCGCCGATCGGAAGTGCTTGCTTTTGAGGGGTGTTGGGGAGGAAGCCCATGTGAGAAGCTACCAAAAAGGGACGCCAAAATGGTAGCTCTGTTCCCATTTCCATTCCCATTCCCACTCCCTTTCCCAGCTTGAAAATTGTCAAGCTGAATTTACAAGAACCCCAGCCAAATTGGGGGCGTGGCCGCAGACAAAAGACAATTGAAGTTAATGTGAGCCCAAAACACTTGCCACGCCCTTCGGCCGTCGCCCCAACCACATCCACGCCCAAATCCAATAGCCGGAAGGCGGGGCAGGACAACGGGGGAGGTGGTGGGGCATCTGGCCATTTGGATTCGGTATTTTACTTTGGGATTATTTTGTGATTTATGCGGTCTTCGAGTTGACATGCAGATTTAGATTAGGAGCCGGGCGAAGGACATCTCTCCGCAGCAAGGCGGAGATGGAGATGGAATGCAGCACGCGCATAAATCTGCTTTTGGCCGGGCCGGCGCAGAGGGCGGTCGGTGGCGTATGAGTGATATTTTAGTTTTGTCGGTTTGCGGCTGCCATTTTGTGTGCGGCATTAAAAGATTTCGGATATCTCTAGGGGGTTCCTCTCCCCCTCTCTCTCTCCCAGAGATAGAGAGAGCTCTATGTTTTTGGGGGCTCACATAAAACAAGGATTTGCTATTAAAGCAAATTAAATGCTCGGGCTCTCGGCTGTCCTCGCTAGTGGCGATAAAAGTTTAATTAATTATATGGTCAGTGGGCACTGAGTGATTTTGGTTTATTGTATCCGCATTTGATTAGCCACCGGGGCCACTGGATATTTATCATTTTGACCGTTTTGGCCATTGGCTAATTAATTTGAGAACTTGAACCTGTGTGATCGCCTGCAGTGGATTTAGCCTGAAGAATAAGTACAGTTATTAATGGACCTCGCTGACAATTTTCTCTCTCGCTTTCCATTAAATATTTTCAATGGAACCCCGGCATTGGCTCTCCATTCTCACCTCAGTGCGCCCCCAAAATGAAAAGCAATCATTCGCACAATTAGAAATCGTACTTAATATCAAATTGTTTGCAATTACAAAGCATTTTAGTACGGAGACCGGAGGACACAGACAATAATGGAACGACACATGAGGCCAACAGCACTCACACGGACACAAATTGCACCCTTTTGGCCAACTTCGACCACAGCAACAATAACAGCAATAACAAAGATAACAGAGTGCGGCAAGGGACATGAGACAAGAGACAGCAACTGAGCTCGGTTCGGGCCAAGTCGAGCGGAGGAGGCATTTGCCATCGAGTGAATTTGACTTAAAAATGGGCAAAAAATTGCGGCAATTAAAGTGGCAAATTGTCTCGAAGAGGCAACGTTCGAACGGTTCTCTGACATTGTCATGGAAAGCCTCCTCCATCGCCGCCATCTCCTTTCCATTTCCCATTTTCCCTTACTGGCCTTACTGTTTTCACATTGTGAAATGGACCCTTAAATGAGTTTTCAGTTGACTTCGTCGTATGGGCTGTCTTTGGTCTCATCTCCTCCCTCAGTTTTGATTGAAACAGGGTCATTAATGGGTAGAAAAAGTCAGAGAAATACAAATAAAATGCAGCGCATTTACCAGCTTTATTTATATGGCCAACTTCCACTTAGTTTTTTGGCCAATAAAAGAACTCTTTGACTTGCAGAATTTATGCATTGGGGGCCATTGTCATTGAACCATTTCCACAGATTTCCCCCATTTTGCATTTACCGAGGACAACTCTTTCGGGGCTCTTTATCTCCAGCCGACTTGGGGTTGATTTTTATGTGCATCGCAGGGCCAGATAAGCCCTGAAATATGGCCAGAAATGGCCTGGTCAATGTCTTAAACGGAGTCCAATCGAAGGCGAGACGCAGCTGCAGCTTTCTGCTGCTCCTCCTTGCGCCTTGGACTATCGGCTACCGAATCTCAATTAACATAATTCACCTAGACCCGAGGTGGAATGGCATTCCCGCTCATAAACTAACAGTTTCGGTCGGAATTGTCGCTCCCAGATAGCAGCTTCAGTTTCCCTAAACAGCCAGAGTCCGGGTCAGAGTCCGGACATGGGTTCAGCAATGGGGATAGAAGGGGAGCTGGCTCATCTGCTGGCAAGCTACACTCGGGGGAAAATCCTAAACTTCCATGTATTCCATAGCAAGTATAACGAAAGACAAGCTTCGGGTTTATTTATCTCCAATTTCTCCCTCTGTACAAAGAGCTGGAGAACTCGCTCATTGTCAAAGTGGAAATTGTGTTCATAAATCAGAAACTGTCGCACATGTGTGACACCCCGAAAACCTCCGGACTCCGACTCCCCCTCACCGCCTGTTTATTGTGTTGTCAATTTGCTGCGCTCGTTGGCTTTCTGGCTGCGATGGCGTAATTAGATTTCGGCCTGGTCTAGTCGAGGCGGTTTCTGGCTTGACTATGGCTTTGTGCTTTGGGTCTGGTGCCCCGGCCAGGATGGATGGGGCTACAGGATGGGCTGATGGGAAGCAAACCGCGAAAACGGGAAGTGTCGGACAATTAAGGCAGCTGCAGGAGCAGCAGCTCTGCCTGCAGATCCCGATCTGGCGAATGAAGGAAGCTGCAAGCGAGTCAATTAAAACGTTCAATGCGATCGTATCGCCATCGATGGCAATTTCCTCAAAACCAAATGACCAACTGTCCAAGTTTTACACTGCGCGCCAGTCGAACAATTTGAGTAGCAATTAAGTGGCAGGCTTGGCCATTGTCAAAACTGGAACATCCATTGGCATTCATCGCACACATTTGGCCAACAATTGATGCCCCTGATCCCGGCTCGAAGTCACTTTGTTACTTGGTTAAACTTCCGCACCGTGGATCCGCAGTGTGGAGATGGAACCGGGAGCCGGGAGCTGGGAACTGGGAGCCGGCGACGATGACTGCATCCGCACTGCAACTTTCTGTGTGAGATTTCCGCCTATTGCAGCTGCAATTGCCGACGCATCTGATGGCCCACAGAGGGGTTCCTCAGTGGGGGAGCGGCAGTCCTCCTCCTCCTCCTCCGACTTCTGTGGCGCATCTTCGGGTGTCTGAATTTATTACGAGATGAGTCTTCACCGCGATTACAGCAATTATGTGGTTTTCGGAAGGAGGTTGGCACATTGCCCAAGGAATCAAACAGAGTTGGAGTTGAAAAATGAGGAAAATGGGGTTTTAAAAATATAAAAACTATGCAGGTTTAGTAAAATATAAACATTAGGAAGTGTTTAATATGGTTTCCAAGCCTGGAACTTCTTTAAATTTGTAAAATTATATAAATAAATTACGATTAAACCTTAAAAACTTATCTCAGAACCCCGAAAAAGATTACATTTCCTCAATTTCATTTGTTTTCTTATGAAATTTTCCCCTAAAACCCCCCGTAGACTACACCACTGCCTCGCTTACATGGGTTTCCTCTAATAACTCAATTTCAACACCATCAACCCGCCTCTTCAGCCGCCGCCGCCCGCAAAAACAAATGTGAAAGTGCCAAGACCCGCCTCCTCCTCCCCCTCCTCTGCCAACCCCACAATCATGGCCAAAAATCCCCGAATCGGAGCTCAGCATCGGGCCCAAGTTTGATGCACTCCACCAGATAGGCCGACCTCTCGGAGCTCTGGAGTCTCACCATGGGCTGCAATAAAATAAAATACAAATAATTTGTCAGCTACTTCATCAGCGGTGGCGCGTGCGTGACTTGGAAGAGTTGGAGATTCCGAGACGGGAACTCGGAGATTTGGAGATTCCGAGAGACTTCCCCAGCGCGTGCTGCAGTTGCAATCGCGGTTTCTGCGGCCGCGCGCCTGTTGCATAATAACTGCAGTTGAACTTTCACATGGCCCAATCATGAGGCACCGCCCCACCTCTCTGTCTCTCGGGGCCCCCATCTCTGGGGGATAAGTTCTTCCTATAAATCACATAATCATGGCTTATAGGAAATGCGTGGAAATGCATTTCACCAGTTGCCATTAATAAATTAATTATACAACCATGGCGGCGGCACTGAGCCCGGATTTATCCCCATCCACACGCACAAGCTGGTCGTAAAGAAAAACCAAAAAATGCACCGAGAGAGATAGAAAAACTTAAACATTTTTGTCATCAGCAGCAGCAGCAGTGGCAGCACAACAGCAACAGCAAATATTGTGCACAAGTTGATGGTCAAAAGTTGGCTGACGCCTTGCCAAAGCCATGGCCAAAAAAGCAGCTCGTAAAGCAGCCAGCAAAAAGTCAAATATCAAGTGAGTGGAGATTTCGAATTTAAATATGCGAAAATTAAATGCTCTAATAAAAATAATTATTTAAGGTATAATGATATTTAATTTATGATAATAAAAGCTTTAACTTCCTCAGAAATGTTCAGAAGTAAAGAGGAAAATTTTTATAAATGTAGACATTTGAATATTATTTCTTGTCTAAAACCTTTCCTTATATCATTCACTTTATATTATATACCACATATGATAATTGGCTTTCTTATTTAATAATTTATTCCAATTAATACCTTATTTTCAATAGATATCTTTCGAGATTCAACTTCCCCTTTCGGGTTGACTTGCAGCCCCAATCATTTCCATATTTCCCATTGCCTATTCGAAATGCAAATCCATTTCCCTGGACAAATCCCCAATTCGACTTCCTTCTGAGAGCGTGGCAAATTTAATCACTGGCTTATTATGCCCTGCATGTGCAAAAATTCACGAAAAACGACTACGAAATATGAGAAGAGTCAGCAGCAGCCCCCGCCATGGCCCCATAGACCAGACCAGACCAGGCCAGACCCGGCCAGGCCAAGTCGGCTAAACTGACTCCGGTTGGCAAAAGGAAAATGGGAAAAGCGAAATGGCAACAACAACAACGAGAATAACAAAAACAAACTGGCTGTCGCCGTGAAAACTGCGAGGCAGCGAACACACACAAAACTCAAGTGGCGCGAAAATTCGAGGCACAGTTGCAGCAGCAGCGCGCAAGCGTGCGGTTTTCCCTCCACAGTTTTTCCAACAGCCAAATGTAAACAAGGCAAAACGAAACGAAACGAAAACTCAACTCAAATTAAAAGTCGCATTAAATAAATGAGAAACGAACGAACGAGAGGACTGCGAGGAGCAAGTTTAAACAAAGCTCAAAGACAAAGTTACAAGTTTTTTATTCTCCGCAAAGGATATGAGAATATTATTTTCTGCAAAAACTTCCATTGCATTTTGCACAAGTGCTAGCTAACAAGAATATTAAATAACAGTTAATAAATTAAATTAAATGAAAATGAACGAACGAAAGTACGAAACTTAAAACAAGAACTATAAAGGAATTGTCATCTGAATATTGAAATAAAGTGAAACTTTGTTGTTTAGAATATTTTGAGGGAATAAATACTATAAGAATATATCAGTTAAAGTTTAAAACAAGAGTCTTTTGATAAGAAAAAATTATTATATATTTTATAAAATAATTTTACATAGATTTATAAGGCAGAGAAGAACATGTATTTGTTAAAATAGGATTTTGAGGGGCACTTAAATAATTATATACTTTAAAATTCTATCCAAAGTCATGAGTTAATTTTAGGTATATTAAAAAAGTGAACAGTTTATTAGTCCTATGAAATCACATATTAATCACAAAGTTAATGCCCTACAAAACTATTTCAAACTCCAGCTATTAACTCACTTAACAAATGCCTTTTGTTAAAACCCTTTCAGGCCAAACAAACAATAAAGTTCAACAAACAAAAACTCGCTTAAAATTGCATTAAAAATACTGAACTTAAGAAAAGTACCGTGGGAGTAAGACCGAAAAAATTAAACAACAATTACAAATTGATCTGCCACTTTGGTGGAAACGCGAAGAGTGCAACGTGCCACGTGCAACTTGACGCCTCATTTGGCCGAACTTCCGCCGACCCGACGTCCGACATTATCCAAGGAAAATGGCTATCTGCGGCTCGGGCCCCACCTTAATGGTAAGTGGAAAAAGGGTTCATCATTCTGAAATTTTAATATAAATAACAGACAACAAGGCGGCAAGGCCAACTGAGGCGTGAAAACAACAAGCGCCCGGGAAAAGTCTTCGGGTAAAAATGGCCTGGGAAACTGTCTGGCAGAGGCGGTGCAGCGGCAGGAAATGGGCGATCCAGTCATTCCATATGGCCTGCCACAATTTTCGTCTGTGTGTCTTTATTTTTTTTTCTGTTGTTTGTGGCACGCACATTTTGCGAATAATTTATTTTCGTGTTCCAGGCGCTGGCACTTGAACTTCAATTAGCCAGGAAACAGGGGCCAGGCTTTTTGCGGCACTCATTTAATTACCGTCCATAAAAATCATAAACCGAATGTGAATATTTCCAATGCATTCGCTTTGTTTGCTCTTCCTTTTTTTATTTCGGAAAAATTCGTTACGCAACTGGCATTGATTGTTTCGCTTTGTGGAAAAGCTCTCTTGATTTTATGACCTCGGCACGGGCCCGCTTTATGGTTATCTAACCGAATCGCAGTTGGAATCCATATCCAACTGCCGGACGAAAGGAAAATGCAGCAACATTTGCAATCGAAACTGGAAATTTGCAATTTAAGTGGATGGAAAAAAGTTTGCGGCCATTTCTTGCATTTCTTTTGAGCCGAAGTTTCCTTGTGGCCCAGGAAGTGCCATTCCCTCCGCCGCCACAGCCAAGTCAAGTCTTTTATGTGCATTGAACTTGACTTTGCCTTGGGTTTTGGCCCTAGAAAAAGACCAAAAACTGGTTCTAACTGCCACCGCTGCAGCTGCAGCCACAATCAGTTGGTAACTTCCATGGCCCCCACTGCCAACAATTAGCCCAAGCTGTGTCTTTTTGCCAGTTCAGCTCCCATTTTTCCTCTGGAGTCTTGGCTGCGCCTTGGTCTTGGTCTGGCCCGGGCTCTGGGTCTGGGCCAGAGCCACGTTTTTCCGCCTTGTTGCATGCAACAACAGAGGAAGCCGTAAGCGCATATTGCAGCCAACAATTATACAAACTTGTGGCCAAACAGCAATTACAGAAACCATTTAATGAAGCAGCAACCTGCCCGACATGAAAGAAAGCGAAAAAGAACGTTTGAGGGAGAGGAAATACTATTGATTGGATGGACTCTTTAAAGGAAATCTATGAGGGTAAAAAAAATATAATAAAAAATAGAGAAATTAAAAAATTTTGCATATATCTTCCTTTAGTTTTTTGCAAACAAAAACTATTATATATTTATTAGAAAATAATTCCAACAAGTAAAATGAAACCTATTCTCAGACTTCCCTTATTTAAGTGCTGAGTCCAAACTATTTGCTTCAAACAAATAACTATACCCAGTTCTTTATTTGATATTTATGTTTTACTTTTAGTCATGAAGGCAATTTTATTGCTCTCAAAAATGGTGAAAACAATAAGTGCCTCTGGTAAATAAATCTACAACTGTAAAATAGTAATTTAATTAAACTTTAGCTCTTTCTCTCAGCATCTCTGCAAATATTAAAGTTTCAATTTCAAACTAATGTCAAAACAAAGGCAAACTTTTCAAATGCAATGCAAGGAAGAGAAGAACATGTCCTTGGAGGGTAGCGAAGCCATCGCCTCTTAGCGGATCGTAAAAGAATTGTTAACTAGTTTTCGCAGCACTTTGAAGGCCATAAAATCCGGCAGAGAAACAGAAACAAACGCAAATAGCAACAATTTTTATCGCTCCTTTCGATTGAATTTTAAAACGAATCCAACGCGTGTCCCAACTGAAATGAAAAGACACTTTTCCGGGCGGGAAAATAAACTGAACGGGTGAGGGAATATCCAGAGAACCCAAAGCCAAAGTGTTAAATAGAAGGCACATAAAATTTTATGCAACCCAACTGTGTGAGCCTGGGGTTGAGTATAGGAAATGGGGAAAATGCAGTTTCCAGGTTGCTAGGCCGGTGTGAATGGAGGAAAGCCCATCCAGTGGGTGGAAATGGGCGGAAAAACGGCGCCAAAAAGGGGTAGGGCCATAGGAGGGGGGCCGACAGTCGTTGACGCTGGCAAAGTTCATAAAAATTCACTCAGGCGCAGTTTTAACGGCCGTTAAATGTTTACGCGGTTGCATTTTTAACGACCGTTGACAGTTCATTTGGATTTAGCCTCGATGGGCTTAGTTAAATGGCCGGCAGGCGAGTAAGAGATACGACCCCTGGGTCCATGGGATTTCAAAATTAAGTCATTTTGGTATTAACTATATTAAGGTTTAAAATGAGAATAAATAGTGAAGTTTCTTTGAAGAAATAAGCATAATTATGGTTAAAGTGTACTCTGTATTTTAATGGAATAAACATTAAACATTAATGTAAAAATTGGTATTTAGAAAAAGACTAAATAATATATAAATTTTCATATAAATAAATTAATTTAGCACCTGCTCACATATTGTGTTCCCTTCCCACTTTATTCATTTAAAAACAGTACTTGTTTAGCTCTTTTTTATTAATTATTTTTGTACCAAAACTTAGTTCCTCTTTCTGTTTTAATGTTTAAAGTAAACCCATTGAAATTCCTTCATGACTTTCTTATCGAAGTCCATCGCGAAATGTAAGTTAATGATACAGCTGGTCGCATTGCATCACAACTCGGACCGATCCCCAACACCGTAATTGGTCTTACGTAAAACGAGAGTGCAAGAAAAGCAATTGAAATCGAAAATCGATGAGTTTAATGGCCATAAAAGCCAAGTTCAACATGTTGACGTGAAAGTGGATGCAGGAATGAGCCGGGCCAGGCGATGCAACACCCAACTCTGCTCCGATCGGCGGAGAATAGCTCCACGATAAACGGCGCGTGCGCAACTTGTTTCATTTTATTTATTTTTTTCCCCCCTCGAAGAGATGGCAGCTTAAATCCAAGCCGAGAATCGAGCTGGCTTTAGCCAGGTTTGTGGCAGCTTCCGTCCATATGCGGTGGCCCGGTGGAAAGTGAAAGTCGGCAGACGACCAAAAAGCAAGTGGTCCGCTGGACATATTCGGATTATTTATGGGTCTGGGCGAGCGAATAAGTAAACCAAAGTTGGTTCAACCCTCGCAGGTGTCAAATAAATTATTATTTTTGCACGATCAGTGGAGATGTGAGCATTGGGATTGCTTATCAAATGGTTTCGTGTTTGCTGAGGATTAAATATAATTGATTTTTACAAAATAAATAAAAGAAAACCTTCAATAAGCAGTTTGAGTTTTAAAAATTACAAGTTTGTTGTTATTTGGGGAAGGTTTTTAATATAGTTTTATATTTCTTAGGGATCATATTTAAAATCGAAATGATTATAAGTTTTTAGAAGCCTTAAGTGTTCCTAAATATAATGTATTATTTGTTTATGTTTACACTTTCATTTGAAAGAATATCTATACTCAATAAAATATTTTTCGGCTTACCAAACTCCTAAGAAAAATATTTATTCCTTCTTCTAGCTTATGATCCTGGCTGTTGTCCTGACTGCAGGCTATGCCACGGATACCTGGCAGCGTTTGCCCACTCTGGAAACCTTCTCCAGCTACGAGGTATACATTTAATAAATAATAAATTATGTAATAAAATTATATGTATATTTAATTATTTATAGGACATGCAACGCTACTTCGATCAGCGCAATTTCCGCAGCATGCGGCACATTGACAATCCCACGGATGACAGCTATCTGGCCGCTTTTAATCAGTATAACGAGCAACTGGAGACCAGGTCACCTGTCCACTCCCAGTTCCGGGTGAAGCGAGAGCAGCGCCAGCTGCCCACAGCCCCGCGGATGCTGCGCTTCGAACTGGCAGATGCCGTGGAACCGAGTCCAGAACTGAAGCAGATCCTGCGCCAGTATCATGCCAGGGCCCTGAAGGAGAGTCCGAATCCCGCAGCTCAGAGCAGCACCACTCCCTCCACTCCACCTGTTGAGACCACCGCCAAGAGCGTTCGATCCCGTAAACCACGTCGTCAGCGACGCTCTGTAAATAGCGGCCAACAGCCGGCGGAGTTTAAGGTGCAGATGATCCCCTTCGAGGAGACGGATGCCCGGGAACCGGATCCACTCACAGCTCAGCTGATCAAGAAGGCACGAACTCTGGATCTGCAGAGTCAGGCCACCAGGTCAGCCAGGCCTCAGGAGACCAGGAAAAAGACCAGCTTTCAAGTGAGGATCCGCAAGACTAAGCGCTCCAAGCGCTCCGCTCCGCAGATGATCAAATTCGAGTTGGGAGATGCCAAGCCCTTCCCCCAAAGATCCGGAAAACAGCTAATCCCCGAGGCGCCCACTCTCCTGACCATGGAAACCCATTCAAAGAACCAAACCCAAGGCCCTCAGGTGACCTCAACCACGCCCAGGGTAGAGGACAACGACATTCTCACGGGTGAGGCCACGGCAGAGACCAAGCGGATGTACGTTTACAAGGAGTCACCGCACAGCTCTGGCCATGTAAAGACCAAGAAATCCCTGAGTGCTCTGCCCCACGAAGTCCAGAAGGTCATCGGCCACCTGATGAAGGACGGACACGGCGGCAAGGCGTACGTGAAGTATATGCCGGCCCAGAAGTCGGACTACGAGCACTACAAGGCCAAGCCGGTGGCATATGGCCTGAAGCCCCTGGGTAACTACGTCAAATATATCCACAAGACGGTTGAACCCTCGGTAGCCCCTGTCCCGTCCCCAGCTCCCGTCCAGGTGCACATCCAGCCAGTGCCTGTGGTGGAGCAGCTGCGGTATGTTTACAAACCCAACTTCGTGGCTCCCGCTCCCACCATTGCCCAGCCAATTGTGGTCCAGGAGGCGGTCCCCGCCCCCACCGTGGCCGTGGAGGAGGTTCACCATACCTACACCGCTGAGCTGGCTCCGCCACCTACCCAATCCCTGGACGTAATTGTGCCGCAGTTCAGGCCCTCCAAGCCGGATCCCCTGCTGGCCGAACCGCCTGCCATTTACGTAACTCCCCAGGAGCAGCAATATCAGTATGAAGCCCAGCCGGAGGCCTCTCCACTGATCAAGATCGAGTACCATGCCCCGGCGGATAGCCTCAAGGAGCACTACAAGCAGCTGCCCGAATTCCAGCAGCTTTCCACGCTGATCGGCAAGTCGCCGGATGACCAGATCCACGGACTAACCTACCTGCTGGCCAAGGAGATGCAGGCCAAGCTGCAGCGGCAGGGCAAACAGCTGGCGGATCGCCCACAGGACAGCACTGCCCCGATTCTGTTCCATCCCGGGCAAGGGGCGTCTCCGGCGCCCACTCTAAAGACCCTGGCGGAGCACGGTCACCTGGGCATTCAGCAGGGAAGACTGATTGGCATGGCCAAGACCAAGCAGTATGTGCCCATCATTGAGCCGGGCAACAACGATGTCAAGGAGCTGCCCCCAGTGGCCAGCACCAAGCTGCCTACTCCCAGTTCTTACATTGATTATACCCACGGTCATGGCCTGTCCAATGGCTACGAGGGCGTGCCACATATGGAGGAGCCTGAGGTGACCACAGTGGAGCATGTGGTGCACCATCCAACGGTGGCCACGCTGCAGCAGCAGCATCAAATTCAGCACCAGATTCAGCCTCAGATTCACATCCAGCAAGTGCAACTTCAGCACCAGCATCCGCACCTGGAACACCCTCAAGAGCACCACCATCATGGACTGGTGGCCACTGTGCTGCCGGCGGAACTGGATGCGGACAAGGGCGTGAATGGGCTGCACTTTGTTCACAGCCAGGAGGACAAGGCGGTGAGTAGGGGGGCTTAAGAGGCTTAGAATTAATTACCCCTGGAACATAATCGAGGGCAGGTGGACTTGCCTAAGGCATTACTTTCATTGGGATTTACTTTTTTTAATTAAAAAATAAAAGACAGTTAAATAATTTACAATTAGATACGATTTTTTCAAGATTATATATAAAAAGAAGAATATTTGAAGGCTTTCTTTTACATGTGGACCCATCGTCGCTCTTTTTCTTTGTGGAAATTCTAAAAATCTGATAATCTAAATTTAAAATATATAAAAAATGATTGAATTTAAGGTTAAAATGGAGATATTATCAGAATGTCAAATTAACCCACTCAGTTCCTAACGTACACAAATTTTGATTAGCATCAAGAGTAAGCTGCAGTCTTATGCCAAACCTGAAATGCTTTCCAATTACTCTCAAAAAGTGTAGCAGTTCATGAAGTATAGTACTCACTGTAGTCATGAATAGTATGCTCCCCAAATGCATTAAATTAAAGCATACCTTGGGGCGCTCAACAAAAGGCTTAGCACTCCCCGAAAGCGTGCCTCCATTGATTGGCATAGGCAAAAACACAATCAACATAAATAAGACGGCCACAAACAAACAAGGCAATGGGAATGGGGTGCAGGACAAGAGCAGGAACATTTCCAGGACGACGAGGACCAGGACCAGTTCCAAATGGATATGGGAGCAGACACTCCACTGCGCCAGTCACAACAATGGGAATCCCCAACCCTTTGAATTTCAGCAGTCTCCCCAAGTCACCGGAGTCTGTGTGCAATTCAGTTTGATTGCCGATCCATGTCTCGCCGGTAATGCACTTAATCGAATAATTTTCAAGTTCGACAAGCATTTTCAATGTCGTTAGCCAGAGTCCTTCCCTTCGTGCCCGTCTCGAGTCCCGAATCTGTCCCAGCCTGCGTCTGCTACCTGGCAACGCAGCCACAAAAGCAATGCAAACGACTTCGTCTTTCATTACGATATAGTACTATCCCTTCCGACAGTAGTCTGTAGGGATACACAGAGAGAATTATCTATTTATTTGAATTTAATAGAAAAAGAGTAATACTAAAAATAAATTATATATTTATCTTACTACGAGAAGCATGTTTTATAACAAATTAAAATAGAACATAGCTTTGAATTGAACTTCTACTATTTATGCCTGCAAAATTTATATTTTTAAAAGTTGAAAATAAGAAACAATCATTTTTTGAGCTTTCTTCATGGATAAATTATATTTCTCAATTTTTTTTAATTTCTTTTCCTATCCTTCTAAACTAAAAATCTTTTAAAAATGTTATGCCCGCCAGATCCTCTTGAAAGTGTTATATATAGTCTTTCTAAGAGTGTCAATGCAATGTCACTATATTTTTGGGCGCTGTCTGAAGCAATTGATATCGCCACAGAGCAGCTGATACGGGGTATATATTTTTATATAAATTCATTTGGCTCACCTCAAGCACTTGAAGCGTGTGCCAGGAAAGTGCACTCGACTCCACACGCGTCTCGGAATTAACATTTTTTCTTCAATGGCGGAAAAACTTTGCTGGATCCCCTGGCCGGGTTTTCTTGCATTTAATTTATCTGTATTTCTTTGGCCAACCGAAAGGTAAGGTGCGCCTTTGTGCGCAGCCAGGCAAAAGGCCACAGAAAAGTATCTTGAAGATGCCAAGTGTGCAGTTTGTGTATCTGTGTATCGACCAGACAGACACACACACACACCGGAAAGGGAGACTGTTGCAGAGGAACTTTGGTTAAATATCAGGTTTAAGGAATCAGTTAAATATTTTCTTGGTTGCCAAGTTTGGTCAAATAATTCCATCGATGGCTGAAAACCCATTCTAAAAAGTAAAAATTTCAATGACGCCGAAAACCCTTAATTTACTTCTAAAGATCAATACAAAGTATACATATGCGAAGCACCGCATCGCCTTGGTAATCGAGTGCCGATTACACGGTAACAGAACCATCACGGAACTCAGCTAACGACGCCTCACTTGATGTCCGGACAAGCCATTTGGTAGACGAACTGTACAAGGGTACGTGTGGGACGTCCGGTCATCCTTCGCTTGGTCAAATACGGCACCAGTCCATACTTAGAAATCAGGCCAGTGCCGCGGGTATCCAGATGCACCCAGTCCACGCAGGGCACCAGCTCGTGGAGAATGGCGGCCGCCAGGCAGGATGAGGCCAGTCCACGGCCATTGTTGCTCATATCAAAGGACAGCTCGTCGGTTACCTGCTTCTTGTAGTAATTCCATAGGGGCAGACGCCACACTCGATCCCCGGAAATAGAGCCGGCGCGCTGGAACTGCTTCCAGATGTAGTGAGAGTTGGAGAAAATGCCGGTGGCGCCACCACCGAAGGCCTTCTTCACGCCAGTGTTGAGCGTGGCAATGTCCACAGCCAGACGGGGCAGATAGGTCTTCTGGCCGTAAAGTAGTGCGTCCGAGAGTACTACCACTCCGGCCTTGTCCAGATCGCGCACAGCCATTGACTTTCCGTTGAGGAGTGTGACCACGTCGCCCGGCTTGGCAGACATGCCCGACGGCATGTTCTCGCACAGCGGAATAATGCAAGTGACGTTGATGGGCAAAGACATCGCAGCGATGCACCGCATCATTGCCACGCAGCAGGCAGCGGCGGACATGCTGCCACGGTACTCCTCCATTCCTTTGCAAGGGCGCAGGTTGAGGGCTCCCGAATTGAAGGTGATGCCCTTGCCAACGAATAGGATGGGCTTGTCGTCGGGGGCGGTACCGCAATAGCTCAGCTCCAAGAGCACTGGCGGTTCACAGCTGCCCTTGGCGATCATCAGAAAGGCGTTCATCCGCTGTGCCTCAATCCAGTCCATGGTGCGCACCTCGACAGTTATGCCGCAGGGGCACAGGGCGTCCACAGTGTTCTGGGCAAACATGGTTGGTGTCATGCAGTTCGCCGGGGCATCGCTAAGCCGGCGGGCCAGATTCTGGGCCTCTGCCTTGAAGGTACCCCTCGTCCAGCCCTCTTGGTCCGGCGAGTCGAACAGATCAAGTTGCGGGATGTGCGGCATGTTCTTTTTGGCCAGGTTATCTGTAAAGCGCCACACAGCCAGCTGGGAGCCCTCGGCCGCCTGTTCTGCGTAGTCCATGCCATCGACCATCACCTGGGTGATGCCCTGCTCCTGCAGAGCGCGGGCGCCCACTCCTGCAGCCACACGAACAAACTCCATGCCCTCATCCAGCATCTCAAGTTCGTTGAAGCCGATGCCCTCGAGGCCAACACCCACGACAGCCACCGCCGCAAATTCGCTGTCAAGATTTTGGAAGACCTTGCCGCGTCCAAGGCGCCCATCCAGCTTAGTCTCGCAGATCGCCTTCATCAGCTTGCCCTGCACACGGTTATCTATGATCTGGCCGGCGGGCGTGAGCCTGGGGTCCTTGTTGCCCTCCTTCTGGTAGAGACCGACGACCACACCCTTACTCAATGCCTTTGAGTCTGCGCAGGCGAAGCGTACGGGGTCGCTGCTCAGGACTTGCGGCTTGCACATGACCCTAGAGGCGGTCTTTAGGGAGCTCTGGAAACGGCCCATCTTGTTCATTTTGATTTGTTCTTAATTTGCCGATCGTTCACTTAGCAAAATATCCAACGGAATTCGGAAAAAGTTCCGTAAACGCAAAGAACAAATACCGTTAAATTGTACGCGAATATCCGTTTAATTTCACACGAGTCTAATTTCTTTCCAATTTTTTTTTTTGGTTTTTTATTTTGTTTCAATGAAACCGAAAATGCATCAAAAGTAACTCGTGCGCAAAATGTTTACCGAGAATTTTTCTGTATACTTTCTAAAAAAAAAATCGATCTGTTCTCTACCGGCGTACGAATAAAATGAACTTCATTACTGACTAGAGTCAAAACTATATAGTCAGCGTCAGGAGTAGGATTTCATGGAGTATGTGATTTGAAAATTCTAGAAAAATTATCCACAAAATGGAAGCCACTATTTGTAATTCTTTTATAATAAATCTCTTAGAATCGAGATGGGAATAAAGACTTTTCTCTTCCTTTAGTAGCTTAAAAGCCAGTCTCCTTTGTTAAGGAGTAAAATGCGTTTTTTTTTTGCCTTGTTTTTTAACACAATAATATATTTAAATAAACTGGGAGCTTATTAGCTCTTACTTATTATTTTTACCACCCCATTTTTAATATATTTTTAGAAGAGAAAAAAAGTTGTAAAAAGTTTTACTTAAAACAAACTCTCACCTCGTGTACTTTATATTTTTTTCCAATATACACTACTATAAAAAAAAACCTCTTAAAACCCCTCTGATTCACATGATTCATCCCTTTCAAGGATTAAAATTTTAGCTTTCAAGCAAAATACTTTTATTTCAAGCACAGAACTCCTTTTTCAATACCATATAATTCATGGAAATCTGCAAAAACATGCCGAAAAGGACTTGCTATGAAATACAATAAATTCTCTGGTATTCCTGTACCGATTCTCGTCCTTCTCTCTGTCGCTGCCAATCTACTTAAAATTGTTTTCGAGCTCAGGCAAAAGTATCTCTTATTTTATTCTGCAGCGAACAGCAGCAATTTGATTTGAGTCTCGGTCGGGGGCGAAAAGCTGATTACGTTTTATTTATTGGCGTCACCAAATTGCAACGGGGATATCTTGTCCTGCATCTCTCTCGACTTTAGCGTTAATGCGCATTAAGCTGGCCAAGAGTGCAGCAGCAACGCCAGTAAACAAGGCCCAGAAAACTGGCTCTGGCTGGTGCCGAAACACACATTGTTTTACTGCCGTTTAGCATGATTTTTAATAGGCTTTCGCCTTGTACCCGTCCCAGTGGCTGTGGACTTGTCGTCATCGGACTAAGCCCCATTGCCTGTCGCTCGGTCGGTCTGGTTGTTAAAACCCCAAAATCGCCGCCCGATGGTCATGATGGGCCTGGCCAAAGGAAGGCCCCGGACATTGTCCTGGTCCTGCTACTGCTCCTTCTCATTCTCTGTCCGTCCCATCCGTCCGACTCTCTGACAGGCAAACGACACTTGTTAGGCTCAAGTTTGGGGGTGGTGGGAGCTGGAGGTTAGGCCGCTTTGGGGGGACTTTTCCGGAGCCGAGGACCGATGGGCCATCATGCCGTTGCAATGCTCGTCCTGGGACTTGTTTGACGGCATCTGCTGCTCCTTCTAACGTGTGCGGACATGGCCAGATTTTTCGGGCATTTGTCATTTTATTGTGGTCGAAATGGTCGGTAATGGTCGTCACTCAGTCCGTCATGGCCCTTACAGGCCGACTTCCGTGGCTTGAACTTCTGGAAGTCGAATGGAATTAAGTGGTTTTAGCCATTTCACACAATGGGGCTTGTATAGCCCTGTAATTTCGCATGATTTTAGGTATAAATAGAGAGGATTTTGATCATTTAATTTAGGATTATTAACAAGTTTTACATATTATACATTAATAAGATAAATTTAAAGGCTTTTTAAACTAAGTTTGGTAAAGGAAAATGTCGTTAATGAACTTAATAAAATATTTAGACTTGGAATAGACCATTTTAAAACAATTTTTTACTCTCAAAAAACTATTTAATTAAAAACTTTACACTGTAGCAATTTAAAGTAAAAGAAAAACAAGATTTTGCATTGTTTGTTATTATATTTAAATTCATAAAGTCTTATACAGAGACTTTCACTAATTTTAAACAAAATTTTAATCATTTTAATAAGCTCAGAGTTATATATTTCCCGTAACCTAGTCTTCACTGTATTTCAATGGCAACTGTTTGTGTTTTCTTGCCATCTGCAGGTGCAATATTTTCCGTTTCCCACTCACATATTTTAATTTCATTTTTATTTCAACCCTTTTGCTGTTGCTTGTTTTCTTTGCCCTCCTCCTTGGCCAACTGTGGGGGGTGGTAGCAACATATTTTTGCAAGTGTTGAAAAGAGGTTGCCTGGGATTTAAGTTTTATTTAATGGAGCCCGGCCCGACACATGTTTCCCGATTATAAGTTCTCGGTTCTCTAGAATTGAAAATCACTCGACAAAAGGGTCTCTCTCGAGTGCTTTACGAGCCCAAAAGGTTGACTTCCCTTTGAGATCCTCTGGGCATGTGTTGCTAATGTGTTTCGAGTGCCTTTGTCGTGCAATTGATGGTTTGGGTTTGGGGTTTGGTTACCCTTTAAAGGGAAAACCTTATTTGCAAGTGAAGTGAAGGCGAGGGCCTTCGAACAAAACGCAACCGAAATTGACAACTTTGGCCGCTCGCTCGTCACATCCCTGACCCTATGGTTGACTTTAAATTAGCTTCACTTCATTCGCTACCCATAATAAACCACATTCCCCGACTGCAGCTAATATTCCTGTCCACAGAGATGGGTGAAATGTTGCAAAAACTATGTGTAGTCGGTCCCAGCTCCATTGCTATTCCTGCTCCGGCTCCGGCTGCTGCTCCTGTTCCTATTCCAATTCGTATTCCTATTCCAATGATGTTTGCAACGTATTGACAGTCACATTCGCATAAAAATCACGTAGTTTGACATTTTTCTTGCTGCTCTGCCATTTCGTTAGATGGATTTTTTTCCGACTCGGATTCGCCGGGATAAAAGGGATGAAGAGGAGCTGGGAGCTGGGAACTGGAAGCTGCTGGGGGGCAGGAGCAGCTGTCACGCAATCAGCCCGAGCGCAGAGCCAACAAACTGATAACTCAATTTTGGTTAGAGCAGGAAAATTGCTAACAAGCGAGCCATAAAAACTGTGGGAGGTTGCATTTAAAATTTCCCATTCCCTGCACATTTTCCGGCACTCGCCGGTAAATTATACAACAATTTTCGTGGGAGGTCGGTCCGCTGGTCTAATCATCGTCCTGCGGTTTTGGCCCAGGATCTGGAGCTGCTCCTCTACCAGCTCCAGCTGCCTCCATTCATAATTGCGTGGCCAAAAAGTTTCGTTGCTCGGCAATTGTGTCAATGGCTGCCGTGTGGCATCAACGAGCCCAGGACATTCATTTGCCTGACGAACGCTGTTGAACACGTTCCACTTGATGCGGATTTTCACACTGGCCAGCCTCCAGTTCCCTCCGCTCCACCCCCAAGCTCAAGCCAGGCCAGACAACTCCACATCCACCGTAGCCGCCACCCACAAACACATGGCACTGAGGCGGCTCCGAACGCATTACATTGTAAAATTGGTTTTTGTAAATTGTTTGGACACAACATTTATTTCCATTTAAATGCGATTTGGCTCGGACTCGGTCCCATCCCAGTCCTTGTTCAATTTTAAATGAGCATGCAGCTGCAACTGCCACATTTCTCCCCACCTCCCCCTGAACTGCCCCTGAACATACCCATGGAATCTCTGCCAGTGTCCCTTGAGGTTTTCGGGTTTCGGTACGAGGTGTTTGCAGCGCTTAAACGAATTGTGTGAATAATAAACGCAACACTTGGGGGCCACAGAGGCGGAGGGAGCATCAGCTTTGGATGGTTGCGTTGGGTTTGGGGATTCTGGGGGCCGCTTTAGTTACCCAACAAGGATTAGTGTACGGAGAGGAGCTGGCAATCCTTTCCGGCTGAGTGCAAATCATGAGCTAATTGAAGAGGGTAGCTAACGCAACGATTTGAATGGCTAAGAACGAGCTTACAGGGGGGACTGCACCCTGTCTCCTAGCTGGAGTCATGTGGAAATTTAATTTTAATTCAACAAAATTCAGTGCTCTTTACTGCTTAAATGTTGTTTTTCCTAAGAGCCTTCTTAGCTTTTACTAATAAGACATGATTATCTTTTTAAATTGAAACAAAAAAGAGAATAATCAGGACAAGGAATGAGTTTAAACATTAAATTGAGTTAGCTTTTCTCAATATTTCTAATATTTTAAATACAAAACATAGACATTATGAACTTGCTGAAGTCATATTTACATTTATAAATTTCCCTTTCATTACTTTTGATTAATTTTAAACCCTTTTTTGCCTCGATTTTGCCATGGGGCATTATAATTGTCAGTTGGCGGTCAACATTTCTTGATGTTTCAACCGCAAAAACCTGACAGCCAAACAACAAATCGAATTAAGTGGAAAATCAGAGTGAAATCAAGTCACACAATGATTTGTGCCACACCCACGGATAATGAACATCCTGGGCCCCGATGGCCGCAAGGGTTAACCACAAGGTCGGCCAGTCAGCCAGTCGCCAGTTGCCAGTCGAGAGTGCGGGACAGTCAGGGGTTAAGGCCAGTCCAATGCCGCAGGCCAAACAAAAGGCAAAAACATTTTAATGAGCGCAGATGAGATGACAAAGCCAACAGGAGGAGGATGAGGGTGAGGATGGGTATAAGGATGAGGACGTTGCGCAGAAACAATGCTGATTACATGCAAATTAAAAGAAATAAAAGTCAGGCAACGCCTTCAGCTTCAATGTCCGATGTCAAAGGCATTTCTCGTTAGGGCTTCTCCAACCCCTTGGCCAAAACCAAAGCTGGGAATGGGTTTGGGAGCGGTTGTGTCAAGGGGAATGGCGCATTAAGTTACCAGAGCTGCTGTATGGAGCTGGAGGAGGAGGTAGGTAGTGGCTTATTGCTTTTGGGGACAGGAAAGAAAGAAAGTTGGAAGCTGCTCGGCATGTCAATTTGGACATACTTCGGCCATCTGATCGCTCACTCGCAACTAAACGAACTCACGTAGTTCGGCCCCAAATTGCATTTCGCACTCGACTCGCTGCACAATTCGCTAAAAGCCAATGCGCCTGGGCTAGTGGAAACGTGTTAAATGCAAACAGAAAAAAAAAATAGAATGCCAATAGAATCCGAATCCGGCAATAAACCTTGTCCCGAGATGCACTTTTGTCATATTTGGCCAGGCAAATATTCGCCGCCATCCATCTATCTATTTAGCCAACGATGGTGATGGCCTGGCTATGGCGACGATGGCACAAAAAAAAAACTGGCCACGTCATCGGAAAAAGTGGATAAAGCTCTCCCCGTTCTGTCCAGTTCAATATGGCACGTGATCTGATTCGGCTTCCACTTGGCTTGGCTTTATATTTATACCTGGTAGTTAAGGAGTTATATAGTTTTCTAGCTGTACTGATAAATGAAGTAAGAATAGTTTCGAAATTAAGGTAACCTATTAAAAACAGGAGATTATTGGCTACTGAAAGATGCTCTTTACTTATAAATAAAATAAAAATACGAAGCCTAAAGATTAAGGCTTAATGAATTCCAAACAGGCTTTAAACCCCGTTTATTTAACCCAAAATTGGGTATTCGATTGTCGAATACATGCTTTTCAAGCCTGTTTTTCCAAAGCAAACATTCGTTTTCGCCCCCTCAATTTTTTTCCCCCATCTGCAATGTAATTATGTTCACTTTAATCAAATCAACTGGTAATGAAATTCCAAACTGCAGAGCCTTGCAGTAAGTTTTTTGTATCTTGTCTGGACGCTCTCCGCAAATTTGCATATTTTCCCCGCTGCTCTGGTTTATTGCAGATTTTTTTCAATTTCATACCCAGACATATCGCAATCTATTAACATTTTTGCCATGCTGTTAATGAAGCCCTAACCAAAGCCACAATGCTGCAGAAATATTTTTTGCATTTCATTACGAGACCAGCTTCTTCTCGCTAAAAAAAAATAAGAATTTAAGTGCAAATGTTGGCAAATTGCTGGAGTAGAGAATTTATTAATTATGTTCCTCGTGTTAGGGAGAAGGGGAAACCTCCATTTGTAAAAGTAAAAACTCGCTAAAACAAATGTCAATCAGGCTTGTAATCAAGAGGGAATTCCACTCGACACTCAACACTTCCCTCGCGGCAGGTCTATAAATTTTCTAAAGTCTGAAGAAACTTTTGTTGCTTTGTGGCAGCACACGGAATAACATTTCGCATTTCGGTAAAGCGGCGACAAAATAATGTAAAATCTAGCCGACAATGTAACTTAATTAAACTTAATTTACAACTCATTAACATATCAAAAAGTTTGCCACAAATCTTGGAACCAGGCCCCATAAAAACCGCAGAGAGAGCGGCAGCCCAAAACATGTAGCGAAAGTTGCCAACAATTGTCGCCGAGATCCCGAGCATTTGAATGAGCGGAAACGGAAACGCGCACGCATCCCCCCTCGCCACATCCGCCCCGCCATATCCTGGCGAAATTCGGCTCACACACTCGCTTATTTCACTTCCACATACACTTCCACTCCACTGAAATGCGAAATACTTACAATAAAAAGGCAAAACCCAAATTGTTCACGACACACACACAACAACAAAACGAAATCTATGCTGCACACAGCGAGTGCCACAGATTTTTGGGGGTTAGGCAAGCCGTGGGGGGACTTGGGGACTTGGTCTCGTATTTTGTTGCAAATTTCATTACGCACGCGCCTCCCGCCTCGATACAATTTACAATCGCATGCATAACAAACGGAGCCGTGCGAGTGACAGACCTCCTATATATCCATATCCCCGACTCCGTTGGCAGTCCAATCATCATCCTCATCAGCTCCTTCCTTCAGCTAAGGCTCCCGAAAACAGCCAGTTCCCTTTTGGGAGGTTCATGGTAACAATTGGGCAAGGGAAATGCCCTTTTGGAAGAGAAGATAAGATAAATATTTGGAAAAGTTACAGAAATTAAGAAATTAAATTTATAAATTTATACAAATTATTTAATCAATTTTACGTTTTAAAAATAAATAAATTTAGTAGTTAAGACATATATTTATATATTTTTAGATGCATATTTAAGGGTTTTAACAATTATTATTCTCAGATTATTTTCTTGTAAAGTCTTTTACTTGTGGCATTGTTATAAAATATAAATCGTATTTAACAAATGTTGTTCTTAACTGTATGTTATTTATTACTCAATATTTTTCTAATTTCTTTTAAAATATTTTTTAAGTTTCTAAGATATTTAATAATTTATTACTAACTTTATATAAGAAATCCAAACCAAAGCACTTCCAACCTACCCTGATTCCATACTTTTCTTTCAATCAGCAAGTCGTATCTCCCCTGTTATTTTATTATTTTGTCTGTGTGTTGTCACCGCCCCTGGTGTTCACTGTACAGTGTACATGACAGTGTACTTAATGCATTTTGCATCGCATACTTTTTAGCATGCGCACGAAATCCCCACTGCAGCAGTGTGGAATGTGCATATGGGCGTGTGATGAAGCCAGAAGAACTTAGCCCCCCTCCATGAATGCAACTTATCGGTTTACTGAACAATCTTGCCAAATACATAACCAACTTATATCCTATACTCATATATATCTTTGCATCTTCGTTGCAGCTGCAGCAGTACGCCTCAAAGTATGCGTTCGGCTATCGTATACGTGATTTCCACACCGGCAACGACTTTGGCCACAAGCAGAACCGTGACTTGCACGGAGTGACACGCGGCCAGTACCACATCCTGTTGCCGGACGGACGCATCCAGAATGTGATTTACCATGCCGACGATACGGGCTTCCATGCGGATGTCAGCTTCGAGAGTGGCGCCAAGCATTGAGTCAGGCCTGAGGAAAGCGGCCTAATGTGCAATATAGGCAATAAGTAATTGTTAACTTAGTTCTAAGACACCCCACACGATGCTCTAAAATGATGTGCAATATCCCGCAGATCCAGTTTCAGTTAATTGAAGGCTCTTCGGCTAAAGAACGAGCATTCTACATTGACTTCTTTAAGAGTTTGAAGCTCACTTGGCTAAGGATTTTCGCAGGTTAGGCGAAAGAGTTAAGTGGCAAAGACTTAAATAAAAACATTTCTTTATTAGGATTTTCCTGTCTCAAGTTTTTAAAGAAAAAGAAAAACTCTAAAATTAAATGTGTTATAAAGTATTTTATTTAAACATTCCAAAATTCCTTGAAAAAGTCCAACTTCCTATAGGTTTCTTCAAGACTATTAACACTAGCTGCAAACTATTTCTTATTGAATTTCTACACCACAAATCCTTGAATCAATCCAATCATAAGATCTTCTTTTAGATTAACCCATAAATATACCATTGAATTCCTAACCAGAAATTCTTCACAGAACATACGCCCCACAAATGGCCGAGAAGCCATTGTTCTGCGGCTTCAACCAAATACCAAATAATGACATTCTACCAATTCGAATCGTGTTTAAATGCTAACTTAGATATTAAGTAATTTCCATCTCATTTATTGTTACTTGGGCGCCGTGTCGCGTCGCTTGAATTAGTTGTAAGTCGATGGAAATGCAATTAAAATTAAAATTAAGGAGCCAATGCGTGTGCGTACAATGTCAGGCGGTGTCTGTGTGTGCTCAATCGATGTGCAATAAAATGAAATCAATAAATTACTGACAACAGGAGGAGGAGGTCTCTGACAAATTGAGCAACTTTCAGCATTCAGCATCCAGCAAGGCGACCGACGGAATTAATTCCGAGGCAAACCTTCGAATCGGAGATGCGCTCTGCTCCATAATTGACTTTTAAATGTTCGTTATTGTGCGTTTAACGCACTGGACTAACAATTATTCAGGCCTTGCCAGTGACCTTTCGCTTCCGGTTGGCCTTTTATGACTTTAGCTATATTATTTTACTTATCTTACCCAGGCACTCCGCACTCCACACTCCATGCTCCGGCACTAAACCAATTTTGATCTGCTCAACGGCTTGTTTGGCTTTAATTAAAATTGTAGCAAAATTTCTTTCTGGCGATCTTCGCCCAACCATTTATCATCGCCGAAGGTCAAGGTGTTGCTGCATGGCTGCTCTCGGCAATTTGTATGGCTTGTACTCCAAAAATTGTACTTTAATTAATTTGCTGCTGGGAAAATCGATCGATCGCAATGCCTTTTTATGCCCCATCATCTTCATCTTCATCATCATCATCGCGACGTACTTGGCCCGAGAGTCCGGGCCAATGGCTCCTAGTTTCGATGTCATCGCAGATACAGATGGAAATACTATAAAATCCAACAGATCGAGAATCGCAATCACATGTGGGGCTCTCTGCTACCATTTAAAGTTCAATGTTGCCAGCAATTGCAGAAACAAATTTCAGACTTCGGTTACTTCTGTGTTGTGTGTTAGCTTGTTTCTGTTGTTTTGCCAATTTGTTTGCCACTTTCCGACTCCGCACCTTCAAATTGCCTTTGCCATTATTCTCTGTGTTTGTTCTGCTTCTTTTTGGCTTTGCATTTTTGTATTTGCAGCGGATATTGTTATGTTTATTCGTCGTTTTTTTTCTAGTTTTCATTTTTTAAGGTTTCGCGGTTTTTCATGACGAACTCATGCAGAGCTCATTAACTAATTTAAGTGGCCCGCCTGAACAGTGAGCACAGGCAGTCTTCGGCTGAAAATATTTATGATTTCACCAGAAAATTATTGGCTGACTGTTCTTTCCTCTGCTGAATAATTTATGAGGCTTATGAAGAAATCAGCAAAAGAATTCCGCAAATTAAATATTTTCGAGAGGTGTGCCAATCTGACATCCAATTTTGTCGCAATGCAGTTGTGAAAATATGAGAGATAAATTTAAAAACGATGTTAATTTAATTATAAAATTATATAGAGAATATTTAAAAATATTAATATGAATTTAAGAATGAAATACTTAAAGCCAACTTTAATATTTATCAAGTACTCCATTATTTTGACCACTGTTCCATCTCAAAAAATTTGGAACATGATCTTTTTGTGCTTCTAATTTTCGATAGTTTAATTGTTTTGACATTAAATGGTATGAAAATGATTCGTCTTCTGGTTTTGGGTGAGGATCACCTTTCAGAATCGCTCGTACGTTCTCCTTGTGCAGCGGGAATCTGCGGTTTTATGGCTCGGATTGCCTTGCCAGGCTGCTGGTTGTGTCTCACCAACTTGATTGACATTAATTGCCAACGCGACCGGGCCAAGAGATGCACACGTCGCTCACATCGCTGCACTTCTTATGACTTCTGCTGTGCAATTTTTTACCATGTTTTTATTCGCCTGGTAATTAAGCAATTCTCGAGTTAATTAAAACAAAAGTATAGAAGAATGCACAATTTTGACAAGATTTATGTGGGGCGACCTCAAAAATGGTGGCTGTGGTGGTGCTGCAATCCATGAGAACCAAGTGCATTATAATTATAGTATTATATATAAATCAGCGCATTAGACGGGGGGAAAAAAAAGCGTCAAAGAATCGCAGAGAAAAATTATATTCCACGCCCTCGCGACTCAAAAACTCTGGGACCAAGCCCATTCTCAGGCCCCGCAACGGCAGAGAGGGGGGTTTGGGGGGCGAGAGCGTTGAAGTTGAAGTTTTTGGCGACGATAATAAAATCCCATTTAAGTTTGACGATAAGTTTTGACCATTAGTGGGCCGCCCAGGGGCTCCGAGGGGGCTGTCACTGCGAGTTAAATGCCTTGGATTTTCCCTCTGCTTTTCGCTTATTTTATTTTCCTCCACTTTTTTTTTGTTTTCTTTTTTAGCAGCAAGTTATGGAGCCAACTTTGGTGGGCTCACATTGCAATTGATAAGCAATGAGGGCCCTGCTTAGGGGCGTGGCTAATGCCGTGACAGAACTTGGCCCAAATGCCATCGCCCCCTGTTTTTGATAATTGTTCCGCCGATCGAAATGTGCGAACATTTGGCAGCGGGAATTTGGCAAAGCCATTTGCAGAGTTTTTCAAATTCATTGTAGTCTTCTTCGGCTAAATGCCTGTCTTAATTGCCCATGGCTAAAAGTCTTGACAAGAAATGAACCTACTTAAAGTATAGTTTCAACTGAGAATCTAGATCCGGAAATAAAAAGCAGGTTGTTGTCCCAGGTGAACCCATGCCAGTTTATAATGTGTTCAAGGGGTCATCTCATAGCTGGAAGTTAACTTAGTTTAACATTTATTTCCTTAAACATACTACAAGGTTATTGACGAATAATTATTGCAACTAACTACAGCTTAAAAAAGGGTCTTAAATTTATTGTTTAAGTCTTTCGTAAGTTTCATAGAAATAAATTAAGTATTAAAAGCCTTAAGATCACAATGAATATTATTTTAATATATAATATAAATTTTTAAATTATTTAATTTCCTACAATGTTTATCAAATATTTCCTTTACTTTTTCAATATTAGAAGTAAGACTTCATAGTCGTTTTCTTAAGAAGCAATTTCCAAAGCAAAATGGGAAAGTTACATTTAATTATTTTACTTTCCCAGAGTAGCAGATATTTCCTTGTATTGTTCAATATATGTAAAGTAATATTGTAAAATTTACTTAACTTTATACACATAATTTATAAGTTTCCCAAAAGCAAAAAAGAATTAAAAGTTTAATTCGTTTATTTTTATAGAATATTTGTGTGACAAATCCTGGACTTTTTCTATATATGAATTATACGTTTTAATATAACAAATAGTAGTTTTGTATTAAAAATAAAATTAAAACAACAAAGGAAACTAACTTCTGTTCGCCGATGTTTATATACACTTGCAGATTGCAAATTTAAAACGTGAAGTCATCTTTAACTTAGAGAAAAATAAAAAAAAGTTAAATTTATAATAAAAAAATAAAATTAAAAAAAATTAGATTTTAAAAAATCGTATTTGTGTGGGATTCGAACCCGCGACCTCTCGATCGAAGCCTTAAATTGTTAAAGCTGCGTTCGCATTCGTGCTCACATGTATACAGCACAAAACGCACTAACACATACATACATATGCATGCATTGTGCTTAATCTATTTTTAGCACACGCATACTAAGCTTACTAAGCTTAGCTCTTCATATGAGCAAATCGACGAGCCACTTTCAGTGCCTGCGATGGCCAGGTGGGTAAGAGGGTCTGAATGTCGAGGCATATCAGACCGGAGACCCAGGTTCGAGGACCACTTCGGGTTGGGGATGGTTGAAAATTTTCTGCTTAGCTTTTCTGATAGGTAGGTGGGGGACTCTCACATATAACCATAAGATTCTCATTAGCATTAAGATTCTCATTAATTATAATTAAAAAGATAACGTTGAACGTTGATTCAGCTGTGAGCCACTGAATCTCCCGTATCCTGAATGAAGCCTGAGTTACACGTTTGTAACTTACATTTTTTTATTTTTGCAGCTTTTTTAAAATTGTTTTCTGCAAAAACAAAATTCTAAATCGATACAGCTTTAAATGCTGATCAAGAATATATATAATTATTCGATCGAAAATTAATTTTTCAGTTAGTTTTCATCTTTGGACTAAACAGCTGAAGTATTTAAACTCCTAAATAGATTTTATAGATATTTTAAAGTGATAATTAATAATAAAATACACAGCAAGGGTATAATTATCAATTTAAAGGCCCTAGAATGCGGGAAATCTTTTTTAAAGTCAGAGGCTTGTTTTATTCAGTATATAAATATATACTTTATAGGGCCCAAAAACTTCTGACTGAAATTATAATACCCTGCAAGGGTATGAAAAATACATATCAATTAGTTTGTTTTCCCTTGGACCGTTTTCAATATAAAATGCCAACTAAATTGTGTATTAACTCGGATCTCCTTTTATTGAAACCTTTCATTAGTTCAATTTAAATCGTATTTAATTAACTGAAAGTTAATAGATGTCTGCGCAGGACGGCTGTCTAAGTCAGAGATGTCCTTAGCTTCCGTTGCAGGCAGTTAGTTGCCGGATGGACAGCAGCAGGTGCCACCAACAGAGTCCCGAACGAGACTCCGTATCCGTATCCGCATCCGTGCAACTGCAGCCATTGTGTCCGTGTGCCTCGCAGGCAACACGTAAACAAGTCAGCGAAGGTTACGGCTCAATCGCTCAGGATGCACAGCGGTGGAAAAGGATTCCTTTTTTCCAAGGGATAAGGGACTTTTCCTTGAGCTGGCTAAATAAAAATTAACAAGGATAAATGATGCAAAGAGGCAGCCGATGTCAGAGAGGATGAGGGTAATTGTCTAGAGCAAGAGCCATCGCAGCCCTCCTCCATTATTTCCCAGTGTTTTTGTGTGTAAATTGATTAAATGCAAAATTGGAATATGCAAATGCACACACCCTCAAACACACACACACACACGAGGCGCCTTGGACTTGGACTGGGCGTGGCTCAGAGAGGGGCGTGAGCCGAGATGTGATTTATGTTAGGTGCAAAGTTTTCCACAACTTTTTCCTCCTCCACTTCGCCAGCCTTGATTTTATTCTTCCCTCGGTTATTCCTTCCTCTTTTTTTCATCTTATTTTTTGGGTGCAATGAACGGAAGTGCAGAAGATGACGATGACAATGAGCGGGGGGAGGGATGATGCACAACTTCCAAGGAAGGAAGGTGTGAACGGAGAAAAAATTCGCTTAATTTGTCTAAAGAAAAGCCAAGCGCATGAAAATTTCCATTAAGAAAAATGGTGGCAAGTGTGGCAAGTGACAGGGAAAGCTCGACTTTAGCCCCAAGATTTTTTCCCAGCAACAGCGCCGGGGAAAAACTTATCACAGTTGCGCTCCTCGGTGGCATAATGAGAGCAATCAACAGGAAACTCCGGCAAAGAGATCAAATCAAATCCGAAGGAAGTGCCAAAAGGAGATGGCCATAATGAATGCAATCCTTGGAGCAGTTGCCAACTTTAAAAAATGATCATTAGGTAGAAAACTTTTTTAATGAGAACAGGAGACACCAAGAGATTTCATCAACGAAATACATTTTTTAGAGGGATGAATTAAAATTAAAAACTAAGAAGTTGAGAAATTTATTTGATTTAATTTTTAGTAAATAGTAATACAAAAAAAAATTATTATTAAATTGAGTTAATCCTACCTAAGGAAAACTAATAGAAAACCTACATATTTCCAATTTTATTAAATAAGCAAAGCTAAAGTATAATCGTGCCCAAAACAAATCTTATTTCTTTTGTTTATAAAACTTCATCCCAATAAAATGCCAAGCAAATCGAACGACATTTGATGCGCCTTCACTGCTCTTCTATCGGAAACCCCAAATATTCCATCAGAAGTCCAAGACATTTAGTCTATAAATAGTAAAAGGCTAACAAAAAAAGACTAGTCTCTGAGCGGAGAAAAATGCAAATCACTGTCGAATGTCTGGACCCAAAAAAAATTACTAAAAGACAAAAACATCGATCGCCAAAAACTTCGACCACTTCTCACACCGAAAATTCAGCAACAACAGAAGCCGCGGCTTTTAGCCAGATTTAGATGCAACATCGGCAACAATAAAACCACTAGCCGTGGCAACATCCATTGCTGGTGGCAATAAAATGCGGCAATTACGTAGTTGGCTATTCTAATTCACTCATTTTTAGCTTGAAAAAGGTGCGCCTGTGCAGCGGCGTGGAATGTATTTGGGGTTCTGCCACAAAAAACAAAAAAACAACACTGGCAACAGCCATCAACAGGTGATTCGCCTGAATGTTGCACGAAATGTGCAAAATAAATTCGAGGAAAAATCATTTTAAATGCTTCTTAGCCTGTTCTTTTAAATGTTAATTTTTTATATTTTTTTTGCTAGCCTGGCTTGGCTGCAACAATTCAATAAACTGCAACAAAAAACCAACAAACTTTAAAATGTCAACAGCTAGGCCAAGACAAAACAACAAAGCAACCCACGAATTAATTTGGCCAAGTTTTGCTTCCGTTTTGCTTGAAGCTCTCTCAAGTGTCCACTTGATGAATTAAGCGGGAAATTTGCAAAACTTTATTACTTTGGACAGCTCTTTGAGAAATGATCGAAAATAGAAAAAACTGCAACGGCAGCAGCAGCAGCAGCAACTGCGGCAGCAACAGCTGCTGCCACGGCAATGACAGCGAAACAAAAGTTGCCCAATTGATGTCAAGTTATTGTTGAGCGGAATCAAAAGGAAATTTTCAACACAACTTGCACTCGACGCCATTGCATTATATAAAATTCGCCCCATCATATTGCTCTAATTACATTTTGAGTTGAAATCTTTTCGTAATCGCAGCTACCACTGCCACAAGCTGCACTCCAACTTCAGCTCGAGTCGAGTGCGGCTCAAAGAAATTTCAATGTGGCCCAAAGTTTGGTGTGGGACAGGGCTCGATCGCTGCGGTTGCCCCAATTGCTGGCAGCGGGTATTATGTTGTTAAGACGATTTTTGACAGTAAATACTGTTTACCTTTTGCCTCCACATGGACACACACGTGTATGGTGTGTGTGCCCCTCAAGTGTCACGGAAATCAAAAGTTAAAAGTAACCAAAAGTTGTTCAATTACTTTTTCATTCGCAGAGTCCATTGAACGATGGCAGCAGGTGTAAGAAGTGATGCGAACAGTACCTTATATTTAACTGTAAGATGGTTAAATTATAGGGAAATTTAAGACCGAATTGGATATACCTTTCCAAGAATTTAATTTTCGAAAAGGTTACATATTTTACTTTAACCTTTTTAAGTAATATAAGAAGCTAAAAAATATCGTTTATGATTTTATCTTCATTAAAATAAAACAAAAAGTTTATGATATTTTCAATAGGGAAATTAACATCATAAATAGATAATGGTTACATTTTTAAATAAATTAGCATATCCATAAAATATTATTTATATTTTTCTTAAAAGGTTCATTTGATGGTAAATACAAGGAAGAATTTTTAAGTTGAATATATCATTTAAAATTGCCAATATTTTGATCTAATTTTTAGTGAATTAGAAATTATAATAATCAGTTTATAGATTTGTTATATTTTCATAATGCATAATGATGAAAATATAAAAAAATTGGCCAAAATAAAATATACATAATAAAAAGAAACCATTAAGCCATTTTGCACCTTCCACTGCATTTATTATCAAATTTAAATATTTGTATGTATGGTATATGTTTTTTTTCAAACTAGTTTATAATATTACAAATCATATTCTTTTAGAATTTATTAAATATTGAAACCTTGTTTTATAAAATTAAATTTTCTAAGTCATTTCAATAAGTTGCCATCACTGAGCTTGAGCCTATAAAAATCGCCTTTATAGTGTAATTATTTTTCGGTTGGCGGCTTCCCCCACATCCATTGAATATCTAATTTTAATATCAAACACACGCACACACCGACACCTCACAAGTGGCCGATATAAAAATGTGAAGAAACACTGAAATCAGTCATCGAAAATAGATTGCTTTTAATTGTTATTTAATCTCAGGCCGCTGAGAAGAATGCGATATGGCCAAGGTTAATTGGTGTTGGGGACTTGACGTCTGACGGAAGGAAGGACGTCGGAGGTTGGACTTGGTCTTGCGGAAGGAGGAAGAAGGAAGCCCTCGACACGTCTGCGGCACACGAGCCTTGTGCAATCGCAGCAGCCACCGATGGATGAGATAAGTTTTCGGGGGCTTCGACTGCTTTGGCATGAGCCTCACGTCATAGATTGCATTTCGGCAGCATAGGTGCTGCTGGTGCTTGGCCTGCCGGGAAATTGGGACGCCACATGAACACGTTTCCATTGGCAGCTTGTGCAATTTTCCCCTCAGGCAGCCGCATCACGTACTTCTCACCCGAAACTTATTCTACGGCGGGTTCTGCTGCTTTCGCAAAAACCAAACAGAAAGGGCGCCTGAATATATATCTATATCTTCGAGGGGCAGAACGGAGACTATCATCTGACATTCCCAGTGACATTTTCGTCTGGTCTCGATTACCACTGCAGCAGTGCCCGAGGGCCAACCTCAGCCTCAGCCTCAGACTTCATAAAGGCTTAAATATCAAATTTGGACTCCGACTATTTAATAAAGTCATTTGGGGCGTTTGCAGGTCTCTCGGCGGGTACTTGTTATATAGCACATCCGCCTGAATGGAACCAGCCCGATCATCGTCGTCTGGCCAATTCATCATCGTAATGATCGTTCGAGGCACGATGATCTGCAACATTTTTCACCTCAACACTCTCGGTTTCGGTCTTAGCTGGAGCTTCGTTTTCCCAGAGCGAAGCGCCCGAGAGCTCTCCCCGTCTTGGCCCATTCTGAGAGCTGGCCAAGAGCGAGAGAGATCCCCAAGCAGATGATCTAGAAGTTAGGCGCTAGACTTGGCTCAATTGTTCAAACCGCTTTTTTGTTTTCGTTACCTTTGGGTGCAGTTGGCAACGCGAACGCCGCAAAGTCGCTGTCGAAGCCGAAGTCGGCATCGACGTCAGCGGCAGCGTCTCGAGCGTTTATTATAAAAAGCAAGCGCATCTCCATTGTCTAACCTAATTCAAAACGTTCGTGTACTCCGTGCGGTTCGAAACAACACACACAAAAAATATAAACTGAAACTCCACCACCACACTCCATCCCCCGTCCCGTGAAAGTAAGCTCCTTCTAAGGAAGAGAATAAAAAATCATACAAATTGTTCATAAAACTCCAGTGACTCTCTGGTCCCCCGAAAAAAGGACTTCAAATTAAATTGTGTGCAACACCGAAATCGAATCAAAACGAAAATCGAATCTAATAAATTTAATTCAATTCAATTTCAACTTCAGCAAGCGGCCTTGTGGATACACTCTCATCTTTATTGCCATTTTTCGCACTAAAACTACCGAAATTCAGCCAACACAATGATGTCCTTCAAGTCGTTCATGCTGCTTGTAAGTATTTATAAAAAACAAAGCCATATATTTAACAGCGGGAGGGGGGAAAAGGGAGCCCTAAGCCTACATAAATCAGCTGGCAAAACAAATCATATGAGATTTGGCCGGCGTGTCCTTTGGCTAAAACGAAACTATGTGGAAAGGACAACAAGTTAAGCTTGTTATATGTCAAATTTGTTTATCGCCAGGACGGCGGTCGCCGGTCGGCGGGTATGGAAAATAGGAATATGGCAAATGGTCACTCAGTGTCCTTTTCCACAGTCAATGTCATTTTTCTTCTGCGGCTTTCGCTTAGCCCCAGCTCATCAGGCCAAATGTTTGCGGAACTTTAAATGGGATTTGCCAAGGAGAACTGGTAGTATGCTAGTTTCAAGTGCCTGGCAAACATGGCTTTGTTTTCTTTTCTTTTTCTGATTTCCTTTTTTTCGGGGCGACGATTGCATAACTTGCCACACGTCTACCACAGAGCCTCTCATCATCATCATCATCAGCAGCCAAATCCAAGACCAAATCCACATCCACATCCGAAAGTCAAGTGGCGAAGGGGACACAGTGGTAACCATGCCCCCGCCAAATCGAACAAATTGCAAATAATCAAAGACACTTAAGTGCTCCACTCGGCACTCGGTTAATATATGTACTGTGTTCGGATACAAATGCCATATTTGGCAACATCTGTGCGTGCCAAGAGCCACGTAAACTACGCCCCAAATCCGGGCATCGGCAATATTCCCTGATTGTTCCCAACTAAACACTTCACAGGAGGCGGAATGGGAGTAGGCAGGAAGCAAGGGGGGACACATGTTTGTAATATTTTTTCCTTCTCGCATTTAGGCATCGCCTAAGTGAGGGCCCCATCTGAGGAAAATGGCAAACCTTTTTTCCCCAAACCAATGTGAAAATAGTGAATATCTTCTATTACTTTTCAAAGTAAACATTTGCTTAGCTTATAGAGAACAAGAAGCTTCTCACCTCTTCGACTGGAATTCCCATAAACTATTTATAAAGAGGAAAAAACCAAGTCAAATCTGAAGAGCCCTTCAGAGGTTATTATAAACTTAGACAGCTGCCGGTTAAAAATAACTTTTTGATCTATCAATGGTTACATTTGTTGAAGAACTCATGACTTGCTTGATTTAGTTTAGGGAAAATATTATATGGCCTGAACTTGCTATTATTTTAACCGAAAATCGAATTGAAGCCTTGAGAAACTAATTCAAAGATTGAAGTTAACAAAAACCTTTCCTTAATTTAAATAAAATATCAATCAGTGAGAAGACCTCTTCGTATTAGACACTTAACCTGCAATCAACTGCATACTCTCAACTGCCAGGATACTTTCACTTGCTTCCCCCTTTGTTAAAGCATTGATCTTTTTTTTTGTGTTTTGGTTGAGGAAACGCCCTTAAGCAGGCAACAAAATGAAACAGACGGGAGCCTCGTCCTGGTCCCTGGTCTTTTTGTTGTAACTGGGGCGTGTTAAATTGTTGGTGCGACACTCTTTGGATGCAATGCAGACCAGACATAAGTCCCCGCAGTCTGGGATATATCCAAGGGACACCCTGCCCATGCCACTTACACGGAAATAAAAATATGGAAAATGATTTTAAAAGAAGTTCTAGGTAAATAAATCCCATCATAATAGAGCTATGTATTAGAAAATGCAAATTAAATTAAAATATGATGGATATTCAACCTGCTAATGAAAGGTAATCGTTGTCATATGAAAACTGGATAGTCTTGTATTTATACATATAATATTTTATAACATTTTATTTAGAATACTTAAAACACTTAAAATCTTTTTGCATCAAGACAACGCCATAAACTGGCTTCAAAGAACCCTTAAATCTGCACCCCTAAACTTCACTAAATTCAGTTATATTCTTTCGAATTTATTACCAATTTCCCTACTATTTTTCCCAGTGATTTTCCTCAAACTCTGTGCGTCTGGTCTGCCAAGCAGATAACTGTCAAAAGGTAAAACAGACGGTTGAAAAGAAATAGAGTCTGCGGGAAACGAGAAGTAGAACTCTGGCCAGACGCGTGTAATTTGCCGCTTGTAACTTTTTGACTTTTCACCAGCGCAATGCCTTTTCCCCAATGCCTTTCTTTTGTGCTTCTATTTTTTTCCTTTTTGGCCCAAAAAATATTCAGACGAAATGAAAAGCGGGAACAGAACTTCCGCCCACCAGCGGCAGACACTCGATAGACAAATGGCCGCTGGCCGTTTGAAATGGCCAAGCTTTTGAGAACAGCATGGCGAGCATGTTTTACATGTTAATTTCAGTGGCAGCAGCAGCTACCCGGCAGCTGAAAACCCATCCAGCCAGTACAGAGGCAGCTTCAGAGATATTTTTTCAAGGGGGATTTAAGAGAAACTTTTGGTAGAAATTAATTTTTAAAGCTAGTAAGTCCAAGAATTATATTTTGAAGCTTGTAAATTAAAGAATTCTAACTTTCTTTAGAAAACAATTCCTTTTTGAAGTTAATATGTAAAGTAAATATGGTATTCATATTAAAAGATGTGATGCACTTCTTAATAGAACTAAGTAAAGTCTTCACACTTTTTGACATTACTCACTAAATATTATCTACATTTTTTAAGCTATTCTTTAGCCCCTTAAAACCCACCTACAACTCCACCCTTGACCAACATCCTCACCCATTCTGCGGTTGCATATTAATGCCCCTGATCCAGCTGCTCATTTTCGCACGCAAAAATAGCAGAAATGGAAACGAAGAGTTCGGGAAACGATTGACGGTGGGGACCCAAAAACTGCAGCACGGGCACGCTTTTGAATTTCAAATGACAAACATAAAATATTCACAGTTTGATATTTGCACTCTGTTGTCGATGAGCTGACAAGCTGAAAGCCAAGAGCCAAAGCCCAGGCAGCTTGCTGCCTTCTGCCTTCTGCCTGCCGCATTCTGCAAATGCTGAATTGTCGTAATTTGGCCAATGCGAATTGTGAATTGTGAATGCAACGAGGCGCAACTGGCTGGCAGGTTGTCCGCCTGGCTTCTGCCGGGTCAATGCTGCCTCCTATTCTGATTAGAGCCGCCTGATTACGGCCAATATATCGCATGCCGGGCCAAAGCCCTTTTCATTGGCTCTTTGCCTTCGACGCTCGACTGCCGGCGATTCGAGTGTGAACAATTGCCCAATGAATGATGGATTATGTGCAGGGTGAGTTTGGAAGGATATATGGGACTTTGAAAGGGGGTTTTGCATTTACGAAATTTCTGAGAAGTTGGGTTTGATATATAAACTGGAGATTTATAACTATAATTTGATATATTTAAAGCTATTTTTCTTACCTTTTTTAAAATGTAAAATATATTAGAAAATATTGGAGTAAAGCTAAGTATCTTTTCTTCCTCTTAAAATTATTAAAAATATATTTTTAGACAGACAAAATAAAGAAAGCGCATGCCCACTTCGTTAGAACTGCATGGACTCTTCCTGCGTTGCATTACAAATTCAATTTTAATTGAAATAATTTGGCAGATTTACCAGATTTCGCCTGATGCCGATTGGCATTGCCTCAAAGCTGATCTAAGCTTAGGTAATTGAGCCTCGGGTCGTCCGTCGCGAGCCTCCTCTCAGAGCCATTCTTCTGCCTTGGAGGTATGCAATTTTGCGGCTTTACTGATATTTTCAGCATCTTTTGTGCGGTTTTTATTGTCTTTGGCAATGGCAAGGGGGAAAAAATCCAAGCGAAGAAAACCCAAATAGCAAAAAATTAATGACGCTTGAGCAAGCGGCAGCGGCAAGTGCAGCAGCACCGCCAGAGAATTCCAAAAGCGAGGATTCCAAAGGGGATTTGAGGGCTGGGATGGTAACCAGCCGACTCTCTGTGTGTGTGGTAATCTAATTAAATCGAAATTTCAGCTGATTACAAAAGCCCAGCCTCCGCCTCCAACTCCGACTCCGTTAATTGCCCAACCGAAACCGAAGCGTTCAACGCGGCGTATGCGCAATATGGGAGCCCCGAACTCTGCCTATCTTTTTAGCCGGCTTCTGCGAGGAATTTTTAATTGCTGTGTTCCGCTTCTGTTTCTGGCCGAAAGTGTTATGTGGTCGGTGCTTTTTTTGCGAGCAGCTGGAAATGGGAAAATTAGTTCACTGGGGTTTTTTCGCCATTTAAATGGAAGCTATTTTAGGCAAATTGGGGAAGCTTCTTTTAGAAATCTTTTACTTTGCATAATGTCAGTTTACACTAAGTATGAGCTTATTAAATATTAAATTTTAACAGCGATTTAAGTATCAATTTAGCTAAATTTAAAGCCTCTAATGGAACAAGTAATATATTTTTCAATTAAAAATAAAATTTATTGATGTTAAATCATAGAAATAATGTACAATTATCTGCTTAATTTATCCCCCCGCTAAGCTCCCACAACATCGTTTTCTTTATAACATTTTAAGTAATTTTTTCTTTTTTGGCTTTTGGGCGAACAATTTGCAAATTCATAGCTGACCATAAACAACTACCTGAAGCATTGGGTCGTAACATGTAATTTATAAGATTTTCAACGCCTGTTTCTGGTTGTTTGAAAGGTTAATATCTTCATGCGCCGCCTTACAATGTGGGTGGGTGTGTGTTAACCCAGTAAATTCGGGTTAAATAGGGTTAATGTGGTGCCTGAAACCGCCTAATAATTTGGGAACTAAGCTAAGCCGTGAAGAAAGCCCATTTTCATAGAAAATGACTTGTCAATAGCGAATCCCCAGGGAGCTCGAATCGTGAGACAACTCAACCTTTGATCTTTGGCATTGTCCTTGCGGCCACGAGGCACGTGACTCTTGAGTAAACAACTGGGAACATTGCACAAAAAAAAGAAAAAGAAAAATAGGGGAAATTGATTGAAAACGGGCTGAGACTTGCAACTTTGTTGTTGCAACAAAAGACTGAGACGACAAACTGCGAGCGGCCAATAAAAGTCATTTCCCATTGCAGACGCTCCCCCTCTTCGCTCCGCGCTCTCTCGCCGCTTGCCATTCACATGGCCCATTAACTTTTATTTTGCCAAATTTGCATTTCAATGCCCCAAAACTGGGGGACTGGGGGCACCACACAGGCAGGCACCACACTGGCAACATGCAACATGCAACGTGCAACAGAGCGATGCGATGCAGATGGGAGATGGCGATGAAAAGGTCAACCAAATGTTTGTTGTTCTACTGAACGAGTCGCGTCGCTGAGTCGTGTCGTGTGTTGCAAGTGCATGTTAATCTAACATCTATGTAGGGGACTTTTTTCGGTTGTTACTCCGGTAATTGCTGGGAAACAGCTGCGGCCAGATACAGATACAAAAAGCTGGAGAGAAAAAAATGTGGAAAAAATGAAAAAATTCCATAAATTGAGACAACATGGCAAGTAGGAAGCCCCGAGCCCGAACCCGAACCCAACCTCGTTAGGCTTCATCATCGCCATCACATTGGCTCCATGTGGGCGTTGCAGAATACTGCTGCTGCTGCTGCTAAGTTGTCTAAGGTGCAACCGTCCCAAAATGATGCAACCCCAGAAGAATTCATATGCCCCCTCCGAATGATGTCTTAATAACAGGCCCAGAAACGGAAAATCAAACAAAATGCCATTGAATAAACGGATAAAGTCTCTTAAGACCAGCCATAAACCCCTTAAACTGACGGGCAACCAATTAAATTAATTAAAATAAATGCAACAAGCGCAGCAGCATCTCCGGCTAGATTTTTATGAAGACATTGTGATATAAACAATTTTATTGCCACCATAAACCTGACCAACCAATCCGATTCGCTTCGACCCGATGCAATCGGCTCAGACATATTAAATGCTAACCGCCCATAAATCAGCCCCGTCTCCAGACACTCTCGAGTTTGCCATTTAAGCCGCATTCAAAATGCAATTGTCATAAATAAATGCATCTGAACGGATCGCTGTAATTTGGCATCGGATTCTGTTAACTGGGTCGTGATCTAATGTGCCGCAGCTGAATGTGAGCACTTGCACAATTCAATATTTATTCAAATCTCATGCTGGCTGACCTATAAGCTTTATAAAAATAAAACTGGAAGTATTCTTTGAGCTCGTCTATAATTAATTTCAACCTCTTCTTACCAAATGCTCAGTGGGCGGTCACAAGCCATACAGATTCTGTCCAGAACTCAAGTACAATCTCCAAACATGGCTGAAAACATTTCATGTTTGTGTACTTTTTGGCATCGGACTTCCGCACAAAACCATCTATATGTATGTTCGATTCTCCGCTATGATTAATTATCGAGCCGCTCGAACAAAACTTGTTGATTTAATCAAACAAATTCAATTATGCGCCAAGAGCCTATTGATGTAATTAACAACTCAGCCCGACTCAGGTCGACGCCAGGTAGCTATGCAGCATAATAGTCATTTAATAATAAGCCGGACAAAGCAAACAATTGTTAATTTATTGGTTTGTTCACGATTAATGATGCTTCAATGCGAGCCGGCTCGTGCCGTTTTATTTTTGGATCGCAGTGTGAGGGGGGAAGCCTAAGCCTGCGTGCGATGAGTAATAAAAATCTGTTATTTTGGTAGCAGCCGTTGGCAAGATCAATGCCTGCCGTTCCGCTGGGAGTCAAGGTGCCGCTGGCCACCGACCATGGCGCAAAAAAAAAGAAGAAAAAATTGTAGAGCGAAACCCACAAGCCATGGCAGCCCAAGGAAAACCTTCAATCCGATGAACACCTTCTTACAATGAGAACAAAGCCCAGACCACATAGAAGATGTAATGGTTGCGGTTGCCAAGGCAATGGAGGTGGGCACATATTTGGGGAAAACTAAGTAAATTATATACATAAATAGCAGTACAAAAATTAAGAGAATATAGACTATAAATCCTAAGGGAACAATTAAAAGTTGTGGCCAAGTATAAGAGTTTTGTGAAGCCAAGAAGTTGAACTTCTAACTAGGAAGAGTAACATTTCTTAGCTTTTAACTTATTTAAAAATGTATTAAAATTAAATTCATATTAATAATTGTATGTACAATTAGATAATATTTAATGATTATTATTAACTGATTAACTATCATTACAATTTTTCATCAATCCACTCAGATAGCCATTACAACCCACTGTGGCTGTGTATTATATATCCAACAGATTCGTTGCCCGATTGTCTCAATCTTTTTTGGCCAGACTCTTGCCAATTCTCCCTTCCCTTCCACTACCCCTCTACCCTTGCTTCTAGCCACTATCTGTCTCTTTCAATCTTTCGTTGCATTTTGGCCAATTGGCAAACTTCTTCTCCCTCTTGCCTCTATTAAATTTTGGGGCTGTCGTCAAGTCTGCCGCAATTTATTTGGCGGCTCTTTTTTGCCGCTTATTTAATTAACTCGCAAATTATTTGCCGTTATTTTATTGCAGTTGCTGGGCCAACTAAGCGTAATTACATTTGTTTTACATGCACAATTGCCGTTGACATGCTTATTGGCCAGGTTTTTCGTCTGTTGCCGCCTCGGGTTTTAGACTTGAAGTTGACTGAAGGTTAGGACCACCCAGCTGGGTAATTGCGGAAACTTTAGTGGAGTTAATTAATTTAAAATTAAGCTCATTTGCTGTGAGTGAGTAGGAGAATATGCAAAGGGGAAAATACTTGTTTTGCTGGAAATATAAATCATAGGAAAGTATTCATTAAAATGAAATAGACGTGAGGCTTAGCGAAGATTTTTAAATGGTTTTCTATTAAAAAAATGTTATTAAAAATATTTTTAAAAATGCTTACGAAGGTGAACTGGTATATATAATTAAGTAAAAAGGAATTTACATGCTCATCGCCTGCCAAGGCTGCATTTATTGATTGAATTTATTTATGTTTTGCTCAAAATTAGATTCCCCAACGCGATAATAGTTTCACAAGTAAATGTACTCCATGAGAAAGCCTCGTCCGTGGCGGAATCCCGCTTTCCTTGACCAAATACACATTCCCATGAGGCTGGAGTTACACGTTTGGCCCACACGTCGTATGCGCAATTAATAGACAGACACACAAACACACACAGCTAATCAGCAAACAATGTAAAGCAGTTCCCACCTGGGATGCTAATGATAATAACGATGCCTCCTCTGTGTGTGTCTCCCAGCATAGAATATTTCCAGCTGTGAGTAATTTAGTGCCTTTGGCGTTTCCGCAATCCGTTGCAGCATGTAAATTGAAAAAAAAAACAAACATTAGATGACAGGCCAGAAGCCCGGCCAAGTGGTTATGGCAACTGGTTGACCGGCGGCTGTCAGCCAACTCTGATGGATGGCTGCAATCCGAGCTGCGCGGCTACCACGGCTGCGTTGATGGGCCGTCGTAATGGCCATCATGTGCATGTGTCAATTAGCCGTGTTTAAAGAGCGGAATCGCAGGAATCGCCAGCTAACCTCCGCCATTTGTTGCCCTTTTCGTCGGCAAACGCCTCTCGGGCACGTTCTAAATAAATTGCAGCCGTTTTTTGGCGGAGGCTGAGACTGAGGTTGAGGCTTCCACTTTGGCTTTGGCTCTGAGTTTGGCTTTGGCTTCCATTTGTACGCCCGCAGATGCACCTGCTCTGTGGCTGAATGTCAGCAGCGATCTTATCGTCACTTCTATTTCCATTTGCAACCGTTCACTTTTCAGTTCGCCCTCTTAATTTAACCTTTAAGACATTGCTCTAATGTCGCCCATCTTCTTACACAGTGGAAATGAAGGTACTTAAACATAAAGCGATATAAAATTATTTATACGAATTCGAGGCTAAGTCCCCATAAACATTTACTCATATTAAAGGCAATAAGCAATAAGCAATAAGGATAATTTGCAACAAATCCTACTAAGGTTCCTAGTCTGTACCAATATCCTCATGATCGCTGGGCAATTCAACTGCACTCTTAGTAAGTTTTTTATATATATTTCCTATTGTCTTTTCTCTATATATTTATTCAAAGGAATATTCAAATCATGGGAACTGGAAATTACTGCTAAAGAAATTCTTTATGAATAATATACCTATAAAACCTGTATTTATTATCTGTATTTTTAACTAGTTTTCCCACAAAAACCTTTATTTATTTTCTAAGTTTCAGTTTTATTTTTTCACTACAACCTTTATATTTATTCTCTTTGTTTTTTGTTTAATTTTCAGAGCTTATCCCTCGCTGCCATCAGTGCCTATGTCTACGCCCAGATCGCTCCTGGCTCCAATGCCTACCTCCCGCCCACGAAGAACGGCTACGACTACTCGGAACCGAAGACCCCATTCGTGAGTAAAGCCATCTTTCCCTCTCTCCAACTTGCAGATTGAATGAATCTGTGTAGCTGAGTTATCTGGCCATGTGGCTTGGCCAAACCGACTTAAATTGAATACCCGTCAACGGACTAATTACGGCCATCATTCTGGTAGCATTCCGGCGCAACCAGGCCAGACTTGGGTTGGCAGCCGAGATTTGTCGCCGCATTCATCACTCCGAATGCTGTGGCTCAACTCAAACGCAAACTCAATAAATGCTGCCACGTCATGTTGCTGAATGTCGGCCCAAAATGATGGCAACATTTTGAATCGGTGAAGGGCTCTGGCTTTAGCTTTGGCAGTTGAAAATGACTGGAAGTTAACCTTTTGAGATCTCCCAACGGAATGGCAGATCGTTGCGAAAAAAATAACACAATGCAGGTTGAACTTCCATAATGCGAAGTTCAACAAATCGGGTTTTTTTCTCTTTTCAAACTCAAAACTAAATTGACTTGTAATGGCGTGTGGCGAAATCAGTAAAGTGTTTTCTTTATGATTTATATAAATGCAGAAATTTATGATATATTTTCAAAAGGATTGGCTTAATATTTAAGTATTTTTGTGACCTTTGCGGCAGATTTTAACTTGCTAATGTTTCCATAAATCCACAGAAGCCCAGCCCACCGGGAAGACCTGCAGCGCCCGGACCTCGTCCACCAGCACCACCCGGCACTCCCCGCCAGATTCCCGGCCAGCCAGGCGATGTAAGTACAATGCATTAATACATCAAAATAAATATATAAATAAGACAAAAGATAAACAGGTGAAATTGATTTTTTAAAGACCAACTTTTGAGTTTATGCGAATTTATGAAGACAAAACTTTTAGCGTTAAAATGTCGGGGAATCTTGCATGTTTTATTATTTTAAACTAAAATATGACTCAACAATTGTTTAATGATTTATTGCAATGACTCTAATATTCGAATATTAAATAATATAAAAGGCTCCCCATAATTTTTAAAACCTCTTTAGCTCAAAGTTGATTATATTTAAATAAAAATGTAAATTTAATTTAATTTCTCTTTGGATAAAACCAATATAACTCCTAGGTCCTTATTTATTTAATTCCCTAATAGTAATTATAATTTTTCCATTAATTTCAGGACCACGTCCACATGCCCGGCATGCCCTTCGACTTCGAGTACGCCGTCCAAGATCCGGAGACTGCTAATGACTATGCGCACAAGGCATCCAGCGATGGTGATGTGGTAACCGGCGAATATCGCGTCCAGATGCCCGATGGACGCACCCAGATTGTGCGCTACACTGCCGATTGGAAGACGGGTTACCATGCGGATGTGACCTACGAGGGAGAGGCCCAGTTCCCTCAGGGACCACAGCCTGGAGCGCGCGGCGGCGGCGGTGGCGGTGCCGGCGGAGCTGGTGGCTACAAGTACTAAGTACTGCCAGTGGGTGGAGCTTCGACAGCGCTGGGGACACAAATCTTTTGCGAAACGTGTAAAACTTACGATATACCAATAAAAAGTATTGATAAACTAAAGCGACAGCTGGTGTTTGGATTTGAAGGCTATAAGGTTATACGAGATTTAATATTAAGAGCCATCTGGGTTTCAGTTCGTTGGAAGCTTTTTCAACCCTTATTTGGCAAGTTTGTATATTGCAAACTTCCGAATAAAATGTTAATACCCTGCAAAGATATAGAAATATATACCAACATGTAGGAATTCATTTATATAAACAGTCACAAAGTATAGATACTTTTCTATATTTTAATAGATAAGTTTAAAAGACATTTTCCAGGACAGTATTTTGTATCCTTTAGATATATAAATATATAATTCTATTTTTTTAAATACACGATAAATATATTTATAAACTAATATCTAGTGTAATGGGCTCATTTCATGCTTTGGACCACCAACAATAGAACAACATTTTTAGTTTTAACATTTAATTTATTTAAATTATTGATTTTACAGTCAATTTCAATGCCTAGATTAGATTTTGTATTACATTTTATATTTTATTTTATTATTATAAGTTTGTTTAGCTATGTTACAAGCATAGAAATGCATTCTTAATTTACATTCATTAATTTTTGGCTTAGTTATGGCTTATTGAAACTTGGATTTTCATAAACTATCTAGCATAAAAATTTAAAGAATGATATATACTTATGATATGATTTGTAATCAAGATTCGTCGTAACATTTTATAGTTTTAACTTAATTTAAATAAACTTTCCGTTCCAAGCTCATCCCGCCCAAAACCATGGCAGTGAAAAGCTCAGGAATCCCCAGAACTGTCACCGTTCTGCCGCCCGTGCAACAGATGTTCGGCCAGCTGCCAGGACACGCATGTCAACATGTGTGGAGCGCAGGCGCTGGGGCAGGTAAACAAACACCTGTAGGACGCCCGTCGAGGTAAACAAATGCCAGGCGCAGAATCGCCAAACGTCAGGACAGGCGCACTGGGCGCCCAGAAGAGTGCAGCAAATGGTTTTTTGGTTCGCACTCGGTTTGTCCTTTTCCACCACAAGGAAACCCAAACAGCAAGCTTTAAGCTGGCCCAGAAACGTCAGGAAAACGTCAAAACGGGCCACGACAGTGTAGAGAGAAAAGTTTTCGCTGGCCAACAACACACACACACCGAAAAGTGCTGGCTCTCGTAGAAAATTGCAGAAAACTAGTGAAAATTCCAAAGGACAGAACATGCTAAAGCGATCCAGTGCCTAGTGAATAGTGAAATATATATATTGCTGAGATCCAGTGCCGGAGATCGGGGGATATGTTTGCGAAGGGCCAAGGCAGGTGGCCAGAACCGAGCTAACGAGCTAACGGGCTAACGGGATATGTGTGTGGCCAGCTCGAGTGCGTGAGTGTGTGAGCGCCGCAGCAAAGTAGGCTACGAAAAACGCATCGCCTGGTATTTATGTCGCGCCCCCGCTCGATCGACCCCCGCCGTCATCATCAGCAGTTTGTAGATCGCAAATATCGGGGCATCCGAGGCAACCATGGCCTGGCTCCTAACCAGATTCCTGGCCTGCTGGCGCCTCTGCCTGGGCCTGCTCTCCGTTCTGGTCTGTTTGGCCCCGTGTGTCAACCTGCAGCCAGCAGAGAACATCAACTACAATCTGTGAGTTTCAGCCGGAGTTACGGATATATATATCCTATCCAGGGATAATGCTGAAGTAATCCTTAAACTTACCATCCATCCAGCGTTCATTCGTGGGCCGACAAACTGGGCACGGAGCTGTTTCATCTGGGCGATTTCATCACCAGGCGCAAGGAGGTTCAAAATGTGAGCAAAGAGCATTTTATTGATTTTTCCGCCGCTCCGGTTTTCTCCCCTGTTCCCTTTCTACTTTCCCCCCATTCCCCATTTTCCACATTTTTTTTCGGTTCTGTTTTTGTGCGCTCCTTGTTGACGTCTCTCTGAGGCTGAGACTTCGGCTCCGTATTTGGGTTAAAGGCTGCTAGCCCGAGTGGCAATTATAAAAAATGTAAAGCTGAGATTCTAAGGCACTGGGCCGACGTTTCAATGCCCTGGGAAAATCTATACAATGGGTGGTTTTTTCTAGGTCTAATTTGGGCTAAAAATAATTAGTTTGGGGACGTTAAAGGGAAGGAGTTGGGGAAATGTAAGGCAGTGGGTCAGAACGTAAAGGTTGGTAGAATATACCATATTTTTTAAAGGTTTAAAAGAAAGAATTAAATACCTAATATAAATTATATTTATTTAAATATCTATGCATATACTTTTAATAGAAATATGATTTAATTATATTATATAATTACATAATTATTTAGCTAATGAGACATCTATATAATTGGACTTTAACCAAATTAAACACTTTCTGTACAATTATTTAGTTTAATTTCCCATCAAGATAGGGTATCTTTAAAGTCAAATTCGAGGGAAAACTTATTTTTGGCCGCCTCTGGGTCTCCATATCCATCTCCCCTTATGAGGTCAGTGCGCTGGCAGTGACCAGGACAGCTGGTTATTTATTTTTAGGCAGCGCAATTGGATTTACAAATGAAATTGTTTCACACATGGACTACAAGCGCATTGGCGCCAACTGTTTATAATGCTCGTTATGCATGTAAATGTGTTTGTCGATGGCCCCACTGGGGCCACCAAATGGGTTTAACGGGGTGGTGTTCCGCTCTGGGCAAATACAGGGAATGCCAAATATGGTTTCCTAAAAAAAAAATTAAGTAATAAAAACAGAAATAATATATTAAGCTAGAGGTTATATCATTTTTAATAGTTAACCCCTTAATACATATATCTTAATAAAATTTAACACCAAACAGCATTTCAAGGACGCGAAAGTGGTATCACGGAATGGAGCCTCCATTGTCGATTCGATGGCCAAGGAAATCGAAATGATGATGGATCTCAAGGTCAGCGCTGTGCGGGTATGTCTCTCCCATATTTCTAAATCCTTTAAAGAAACTAACCCCTATGAATACACCAATTGAATGTCCAGCGCATTATGGACACGGCTGAGAATACGGCTCTGTCGCACCAGAACGATATGGCGGACAAGATGTTCTCCTACTACAATGCCAAGGAGATGCTGGAGCCCGGTGATCCTATACCGCCCATACCCACGCCCGCTCCGGACATGGACAAGGATATTGGCGAGCCGCTGATCTATGTGCAGCCAAAGGTGGTGGTCCTGGAGCCGCGCCCGGAGTTCCACAACACTCCGGTGAACTTCAGCGTGAGCTCGGTTCATGTGCCGGTCAATGTGTTCGATCGAGGTTTGGATTAATCCATCATCACCATAATCCGTGTATCTCTTCTCTCCGCTCTCCACCTATCTCTCTATCTATCTCTGTCTTTGTGTATCTCTTTCTCTCTCTTTCGTAATTGTAATTGTAATTGTCGCCTGTTGTTGTCTTTGTCTGAAAGGTCCTGTTCTTATAGATTTTAGGATCGAACTTTAATGGGAATTTACTTGTCCACCTAGAACTCACTGGGAATAAAAATAACATTTTATAAAGTATTTTTAAAAGTTAATTCTTTTTTTTCTGATTTGAATTTGACTTGTAAACGATTTAATTAATTTAAAAATTTTCATAAATATATTTCAAAGTCAAGTTTGATCCTTTTTGATCCTAAGAACAGGACTCTTTGTAATGCTTTTCCAGTCGAAACACCAGTAAATACAACTAACCAAACACTCTTCGTCTCAGCCTAGCTACCAGAAAGTAGAACCCAGAAATCGCATCTAGCTAGCTCTAAATTTCTATATCTGTCGCTCGCTCGCTCGCTCTTTAGCTATTTGCTAGCTCGCTTGACCGTAATCCTTGTTTTTTTTCTGTATGCCATATAAAGCCGTACGCTGCGCCTCTTTTTCCTTGAAGAGATTTCTGAAACTAACTGTAAATTTTGATTCGATTTAGGTTGAAACAGAATTGAATATTAATAATAAATATATAAAAATAATATTTTTTGTAGGTTTAATAAAATAGTATAGCTAATGGGGAATTATATCTAAAAAGGAAGAAGTTTAGGGACTAAAGTCAAGATCATTATGATAAAACTAGCATAATATAAAAGAAAAATAATATTACATTGAAAAACTACAACTCTTTGGGAATAAAAACTATCATTTAGTTTTTATAGATAAAAGTTTCATGGTCATTAGGAAACTTATAACAAATAAAAACCTTTCCGAACTTAATATTCCACTTTTTGATCTTTAAAATCTGGAATATATTTAAATATTTTATTTTAAATTATCTTGAGTAAATAAATCAATAGATTCATTATCCAAATCAAATCAAAATAAGTTTCAGGAATCCCTCTCTTGATTTTTTTCGATTTCCAAACCGCTTGCGTCAATGCGTGCGAGGAACCCGTGCACGTGTCAAGCAACTCATTGCCCTGCCCGGCCCAAACCACACCGTACCTAATGCCCTGCGAGATCGGATCCAAACCAATCCGGTCCAAAATTATATATCCGCCGGGGCCGCTGGCGGTGCAATGAGTACGTTGACAGCGCGCTCGGGTTCAACGCCTATGGGAATGCGAATGCGAATGCTCCGGCTGCACTGCCGAAAAAACACGCGGAATGCTTTGCCAAAAACCGTACAACACCCAACTTGAGCCACGAGCACACGAACCCAGTACTGCTACAACAACAACACCACCACCTGTCTGTCACCTGTTACGTACGCGGAGGAGGAGATAGATTACGACTAGGATTAAGTCCGCACAAGTGGAGGCCAACTAATCTGTGTTTCTTTGCAAAATTCTTTCCGTTTCATTGCCTCGAACCTCGAACAAAACATACAACAACAACAACAAAAAACACACAAAAACCACCAAACACAGCACCGGATGTGATTAAAGCAATCCAGTGGTCGGAGAATTTGGATCAGATATTCCGCGACAATTACAAAAACGATCCGACATTGTCGTGGCAATTCTTTGGCAGTTCGACTGGTTTTATGCGTCAATTCCCTGCATCGAAGTGGAATAAGGACGTACCGGTCGATCTATACGATTGCCGCCTACGCTCCTGGTATATGGAGGCGGCGACGAGTCCGAAGGATATCATTATCCTGATGGATGGATCCGGTTCAATGTTGGGACAGAGGCTAGATATCGCAAAGCATGTTGTCAATACGATACTCGATACATTAGGTACAAATGACTTTGTGAACATCTTCACCTTTGATAAGGAAGTGAGCCCAGTGGTCGGATGTTTCGAGGAGACACTCATTCAAGTATATATCAATTTTTACTTTTGCCTAATTTCCATTTAATTTTATAATTAACAATTTGATTTCTGTCTATCCCCGCAACAAACACGACCAAAATCTGATAACCGCAAACCGAAAATCGCTATTCGATATTCAAAACCGATCCATGGCAACACACGCACATCCAATTGATACAACCATAAAAAAACGATAACCCAAAAAACACACACTACCCAACACTTTCGAAATTCATCCAGGCGAATCTGGGCAACATACGTGAACTGAAAGAAGGGATTGAATCGTTTAAGCCCAAATCGATTGCCAATTATACCGCTGCATTGACAAAGGCATTCGAGATATTGGAAGATACCAAGTCGACGTCGCGCGGGGCGCAGTGCAATCAGGCGATCATGATCATTGGCGACGGGGCGCCGGAGAACAATCGCGAGGTCTTCGAGTTGCACAATTGGCGCGACCCGCCGTACAAGCCGGTCCGTGTGTTCACCTACCTGATTGGCAAAGAGGTGGCCAATTGGGATGATATACGGTGGATGGCGTGCGAGAATCAGGGCTACTATGTCCACCTCAGCGACACCGCCGAGGTGCGCGAGATGGTCTTAAATTACATTCCAGTTATGGCCCGTCCCCTGGTCTTGGGTAGGCACGATCATCCGGTGATTTGGTCCCAGGTCTATGCGGACATCGAGGTGGGTAGTGGTGCCGCAGAGTGGTGCCGAAATACACTTTAAGTGTGTCTCCTGGTTAGCGAAGAACTCTCCCAAAAAACACTCCATCCTTTCCCTTTCCCTCTCTTTGTCTCTGATCTATGTATGTGTGCAGGACACCAAGCTCTCCGACTATTTGTGGGACATCAATCAGTGCGAATACCAGAAGGCCGATGTCCTGGAATACTGGCAGGTGCATGACCGAATGCTGGAGCCCAGCGAGATGCACCGACGGAAGTACAGGCGGATGAAGGAGGTTAGTTCTGAAATTGACAGGGCTCAAGGTTCAGACTCTCTGGAAAAGTTGTGTAAAAAGCCAAAGATAGAGCTTGAAACGGTGGTATCTGTTGTGCTTTTTGAGAGGATTTCAATCCTTTTGCTTATTCTAAAACACATACTAATATGTCTCTATTCCCCCTTTAGACCTGGAACCAGCCTGTGGACTCGAATGTCTACCAATTTATGACCACCGTCTCGATGCCCATCTACGACCGACGCGAGAACGCGGTAAGTGAGAATCAATGCAAAAAATGTGCCTTTGGTGGTGTTCCCTGGCACCGGGTTACCTGAGTATTCATATCTGTGATGTATTGAATCGAACTCTATCAAGCGAGTTAGCACTTCAAAATTCTTAGCGGAAATGAAAGAATGAAAACTGAAATCAGAATCAGCAGCCGCCCCCAAACTCATTAACGATCGAAGCAAGAAATCGAAATACAGCAAACCAATCTGAATCTATCTATGTAACAACTCACTTTATACTACTACTACTACTGTATTAATAATTTATGCGTTATATATATAACACGATACTTACTACCTACTACTACTACTACCAAACTATACACAACTATATACCACAGAATATCACCGAAGAAGTTTTAATAAATGAAGCACTCTGGGAATTGCAAACACGTGAGGTACAAACTATAATGCCAAATTCTAACAAATAACAATCGAATCCAACTTAATAAATTTCGAACGAAATTCTTTGCGTATAAACGTATTTACTGCTCTTGATGAAGTTTAATATATACGCCAATTAATTGCATATCGTATTGAGCTCTCTATACTCGTATATATATTATCCGTATATATATATATTACAAATAAAAAGTAAACAATTTGTTATACTTTGCGCTACATACATGCATACCTAATCCATATTTAACCGATATATACTATAACTAACTATAACTCGTATATAAAACTAGCTAATGTGGTCTAGGACCATGGCATTCTTTAGCAACCTTTTGACATTATAGTTGACCACGTACTGGGTTCGATACCAAATCCAAATCCAAATCAGAATCCAAATCCAAATCCAACGTATTCTCATGTAACAATAACGAAATCAACTCGAATTGGTTCAGTATTTAACGATAACTAGCTATATATTGATTTTCTCTATATATATATAAATATAAATATATAATTGTAACCGTTACCGTAACCGTACTCGTACCATTATAATAATTACTATTATAACAAATTATCGAATTATAGCTATGCCTAGTTGATTACTTAACGTATATTTAAATAGAACATTTTATCTAGCATTTTGAAGTAGTAGAATTTACCATTTGTTGTTTTCACTAAGAAAGATTGGGTTGAGCCGCGATCGACTAGACTCTACATACATATATCTAATATATATATATTGAAAATAGCGCTAATTGGTAGCCCCAACCCGACCCCCCTTTCCCCAAAATAAAACGTTGATGTTTAGTAAGTAAAATGCCACATTGATCTAAAATCGGAGAAACCCTAGGCTGCTGCTGCTGCTGAGGACCTATAGAGCACACAAGAACCACCACAACAGATCAATTTCTATATATAAATATAAAGATATATATAACCCAAGAACACATCTCATCCCAATTTCGATGGAGTTTTTATACCCTTCTGCTGGACAGGACCAGACCAGAGCAGATCAGATCAAATCGAATCATATTAAATAGGATCAGGACCCTTGTAAGCACCCGCCGCGCTTCCTGCCCACCGACACCAATGCCACGCCTCCAACTCCACCCGCCCCTAGAATAACCCTACTTAAGTTTGCTTTCGTTCCTAGAAATTGTTTTATTAAATACTACAAATACGAATTCACAGCTCATTAATCTAACGACCGATATAAATCCGGCTGCGAAAATAAACCTTCAAGTTGTGAGTAAATTGTATCTAAATCAAAATCTTCCCCCTAAAAAAAAACAAAACAACTGCAAATTCTAATTCTAATGCAAAATGCAAAAGCCAAACTAAAAAAAATCCCCCCAAAATTTTATCACTTTTGTTTGTCGCTCTGAGCCGCATGTGTGACTTGATCAAAATTTGTTATTTGCTTTTGATTTCCGCCTGATTTCCTTTCAGCACCCACCCACAATTTATTTGAAATCTTTTTTTTCATTTATGTTCTCGATTTGTGTAATGCCTAATTCCGAGCCACCACCCCGAATCCATGGCCATAATGCAATGCCTTATGATTTCCTAGCCTGTCCGACCAAGTGCTTGGTACTAACCCGAATGATTTAACTCTGCAATCCTAGTTTAAGACTCTCTCCGGCACTTTCTCTCTCTCTCTGTATCTCTGTGTGTGTGTAAAGCTTCGCTGAATGGACACTCCAAAACTGCAATACTGCTCAAAATAGAAAATAGAAAAACTCAACGATCCTGTGATCGAATCCTTCCGTCTGTTGCTCCTCTCTGTAACTCTTTCTTCCCCCCCATTAACTCGCTGGGATTCTGTGGACTCCCTGCCTCAAAATGAAACACAAAATATGCTTATGTGAAGGGTATAAAAACTGTACACTGTTCACTCTCTACACTGAGACACCAACAACGCAAACAGACAAGCACAAATGTACTTTCTTCGCGGAGAAAGTCCCCCTCTACACATGTAAAACAGCTTCTTTCACTCATATTTTCCGTTTGAAATCTTTGATTTTTCTTATATTTATTACTTTTTATATACAGGAGAATTGTACATTATATTCTGTCCAACTCTATCGCTGATTTACTACTGTCTTCCAATACAAACACTCAAGTTTATAACTTTTACTTTTCACACACATACACACACTGCCTCCATACTCATACGCTCTTAGTACTACTCTGCTAGCCATGTAATTAGCCGCTAAAATACAGAAAAAACGCTTTAACTAAATTCTTTGTAAACATCAATACAAGAAAACAAAAGGCAACCAAAAACAAAAAACTAAAAAATAAATCTTTGAAATCGACTTTCTTGACTGTAATCGTAAGTTCTTGCGTAGTAAACGATGCTTCTCATATTTGCATTCAACATTGTTTCCTTTTTAATTTCCATCTTTGTATTTTCCTTTTGAGATGCCCTAAGGCGTTTTGTACTAGCAATGCCATTTATCGAATTCAAATTTCAAATTCATTTTAAGTATTTGATTAACATGCAAAACCAATTACCATTAACTACAAATTCTCTGTACTTGTAAACATTTAAAGTCCGACTTGTGTATATGTTTCGTTTCCACTCACTTGACCCCACTTGACCCTCTAAATATATCTCAAAATATATCTTCGCACGCACAGACAAGGATTGCCAACATCCTAGGGGTGGCCGGCACGGATGTGCCCATCAATGAAATAAAAAAGCTGCTGTCGCCGTTCATGGTAAGTTTATATATTAAAAACTATAAATATTTTATTAATCTTTGTGTATTCCATAGCTTGGCGTGAATGGCTATGCGTTTATAGTAACCAACAACGGTTATATACTATTCCATCCAGACTTTCGTCCAATTGTAAGATAATAAATAACATATTTTCCCTCGAAATTGTTTATTAATTTATTTATTTAATTCCAGTTCCAAGGCTACATATTGAAGCCTTCGTACAATAGCGTTGACATGATTGAAGTCGAGCTGTTGGATGACGATCGACTCCCCAGAGACTTTAATCCAGTGCTGATGACGGTGGGATATATATATTTTAATTAATTTAAAAAGAACCTAATTTACGTTTTCCATATTTATCTTAACAGATACGAGATTCTATAATCAATCAATCAACAGGCAGCAAATGGATGTTGGTCAAGAATCATTTCGATGAAATGGTAAGAATTATTCCTTAAGCATTTTCTTAGATTTCTTAACAAAAAGAAAGCTGCCAAGAATAAATATATAATCATAGTATATTTAAGGAATTACTAGGGGTTTTAAAATCCATAAAAATGTTGTTTAAAATTATGCATTGTAATTTTTGAGTAACAAGATTCATTGTTTTTGTGTTTCTAAATTTGTTTAAATATATTAAACTAATTCTGGACAACTTTTTAGGGACTTTTAAACCCCTCTTTTTATTTATTTAATTTTATTAATTGCCTAATTTAATCCTTCACAGAAACGGGTAACTCGCATAAAGCGACAATATTACTGGACGGCCATTAAGAAGACACCTTTCACTCTGGTCATTTCCTATCCGGAGCAGTATGGTGTCAGTCGCTTGGACATTCGTACCGATCAGGAAATCCATCGCATGAATATCGAGGGCACAAATTTGCGCAGCTTTTTTGCTGGCAAGAAATGGAAAATCCACCCAGATTGGTTAGTATCTATTTCTTATATATCTATAACATATCTTAAAAGACTTATCCTATTTTTCAGGCTATTCTGTAAGCACAGCAACAGGACATTCAAGACGCCAGAGATCGAACTCCTGTACTTTCTCGAGCGCATGTCTGAGCCTGGCTGGCGATGGCCGGGCAGCCGTAGTGCTATGCCCCCAGAGCACGCAGCTGCCATGTTCTGTAAGTATCTAGGACCCTGAATATAGCCAGTCCCATAGCCTGTATTTCCGATACTCAAGTCGATATCGCTTCGATAAGCAGCCGCTTTCCCAGACTCTGTTATGCGTTTTGTGTTCGATGTTCTTCCGTTTTTGTACGGCTAAAAATGCGAAAATTACGATTGCGATTTCAATGTTCATGCAAATTCACAGCTAACAACTCATCAACTGGCCGCTATCCATCAATCAATGAAAAAGAAAGCTACTATTGTGAGTAACGAAAGTCAAAAGTCATCACAGTCACAGTCATAGTTGTGTGCACCCACCCAATAATAAATATCCAAACGCACTTTCAGTAGCACTTTCAGTTCTCCTCGACCTCAGCACCTGCACAGGGGAAATTATGTAGTGTGATCCTAATTAAAATTGAATCTTTTCGAATGGAAATTCACCTGGGAAGGGTTTGAATTTCGCCTATAAATATTATAAAATAAATATCAAAGTCTGTGCGTTGTGAAAATTTTCCTTTTCCATTTAGAAAGTAGAAGAAATGGAAATAGTATTTATCTTTTATTTATGGAGTTCCCTTGCAACCATTTGAGATTATAGCTCTGGGAAATAATACCAAATGGATTGGGCCAGTCCAAAACAATAACTATAATCCTTAATTCCAAACACAAGTATGATTTTCACGTAGTTTATTGACTTACTCCGTAGTTAGCTGAGGAATTTGCACACTTAAATCGTTGTTGCATGTCACGAAGGACTAACAAGTCCCTCACATCAATGCCAAAAATACAAATAAAATGTTCTAAAGCAAATTATGCCTCTGCGACCACTACTTAGCCATGTTCTTGGCCCGTATTGATGATCTTCTTTGGCTTTCAGGCGATCGGCAGCTGATGCAGGCTTTGGTCTTTGATGCCCACGCCACCGACTGGTACGCCAACACCACCAGCTTCATGGAGGACAAGATCACGTAAGTAACGTTAGCGACTCGATCGGGGATCTATAGCCATGCTAGGCTTGACTTGGCAGACACCTCCAGTACAGTCAACGCCATGGCAGCACATATTAACCATTTTTTATTTCTATGTACGCCCTTCTTTTTCTCACTTTTATTTGCATTTTATACCGATTCTTTGTGTCGTCCTCCTCGTCGCTGTCGTTTAATGTATTTCTCATATTGAATTTTTGCACCCACAACTCTCCAACTACTTTGAATATATATATCTATATGTATGAACTCTTGAATATCTATTGAACTCTTGATACCACAAAACATAATGCCTCTCCATTATGAAATACCAAACCATTCACGAGTCTAGCACAAGCGCATCAAGCCCAATAGCCGTTCTAATGGGTTTGCTGCCAAGGTAAAAACAACAATAAACTTCGATACTCAATCCTGTTAACTAGTCTAAGTTGTATCTTCTTTTGTTTTAATTAAAATATCTTATTTCTTCACTATGATAACATTACTATCTGTTTTGTGCACAGGCACGAGTTCAAGCAGCGATTCGGAGTCACTGTTGCCTTCCTGGCCACCCACAGCGGCCTCACCCGCTGGCACGAGTTTCACTCAAACAATGCCGAAGAATCTGGAGCCGGGTGAGTACTAAATATTTACTAAGAAATTTTGAACGGATTAATATATATCTATATATTTCTTGCAGCGAAACCTTTAGCAAAAATAACACCCGAGCCATCGATGAGATTTGGTACAAACGCGCTGTGGACCAGCATTTTGTGCGGGACGAAAGCTTTGTCTACTCGGTGCCCTTCGACGCGGGTGGTGAGTTGATATCTAATATATAATAAACCAGATTTTAGATATCAATTAAAAGATGCCCAGGGGCGTAACAGTTACAAGACAAATATGAATAATTAGTTAGTGATATATACAATGCTAAGAAAAGAGTCTAAGGAATTTTAAGCAATCCAAAATGAAGGTATATTAACTTATCTAAACCTTTCTATATCTCAATCTCTAGAGAGCAATTCGGAGATCCTGGTCACGGCCAGTCATGCTGTCTTCCACAGCGAAGGAGGCAAGTCGGCACCTGCTGCAGTTGTTGGCTTCCAGTTTCAGCATTCGGCACTCTACAAACTCTTCCACAACATCACCGGCAATGTAAGTAGTGACATACCAAATAATAAATCTTTGGCTATCCAATCCATTCTTTATTCCCAATCTGAATCCTATATAGGCCTGTGCCGTGGATGACAAAGACTGCTATATACTGGACAACAATGGCTATGTGGTCATCTCGACCCGCGTCCATGAGACGGGCAGATTCTTTGGCGAGGTGAACGGAGCTATTATGAAGCGGCTGCTGGAGGAGAATGTGTACAGGCGGGTGGTGGTCTACGATTACCAGGCTGTATGCTTCGAGTCCAAGAACGATAACAATGCCTCTAGCATGCTGCTTTCGGTAGGATAAACTTGATTTATATATTTTATACAAAGGCAGACGAACCTCTAAAACCGTGGAGTATTCTCTAGAATCTAGACTAGTTATAAGTACATATATGAACCTGTAAATAATGATCCCTTTTTGCAGCCACTTTTCCATCTACTGCGCGTGGGCAAATGGCTGCTGCATACGGCGCTGTGGTATATTGTACAACTGTTGCAGTGGGCGCCCGGAGTGTCTAGCCACTATGCGGACATGTACGGCGACTCCAATGATACTGAGCCACCGCCAGCGCCGCCCCCAGAGCCGGAGCGTCATGCCCACGGCAATGGCAATGGGGGTCATGGAAAGAAGAACGATGATGATCATTGGTTGAGGTATCTAACGCTCCACCGGACGCGGCTCAAGCCCTGCGACATGCAGCGGGAGCTGTACACGCTATTTAACGAGAAGGACAACGTTGTCTACAATATGACAGCCCATGCATGTGAGCGGCCATTTGTCGTCCTGCCCATTCCGCTGAGCAACCTCATATTGTTGGTCATTGACCAGCTGTGTCCGCGGGACGCCACACTCGTCCTGACGGTAAATCCGCAGCACATCGACTACCACCTGTCGGTCAACGACTCGCTGGCCTGCTACAAGCAAGCCCGGGAGTTCAATCGCGTGCGACCCCAGAGCTGCATCAGTCGGCATGCGAACGTAAGTCCTTAGGTTACCTTATGGCAAGGAGGGAGCTAGCTCAAAAAAATATTTAATACATATTTAATTATATATCCCAAATTAGGTCAAGGAATGTAATTTAATGCCAGTTCCAAAGTCAATTCTTTATAAATATTTATTGGCAATTCAAGATAGCTTTTTCCTCCTTCCATTTCCGCATAAACCCGATTTTAATATAAATTTTAATCCTTTGAAAATCCTTTTACAATTTCCAGGAGAGCAGCATCAAGCTGTGCGGCAAGGCCTGCTCCATGTACGCGAATCTGGGGCTCCTGCTCCTCTGCCACATACTGAGTCGCTGGCTGTAACGGCGGCCCACAATGGGATTAGCTTAGATCTAGGCAATATATATGTTTTTGTATTATATACGGAAGAGCCATCCGAAGGGAGATGGAAATTTTTTACTCTAACGCTTGAGCGCAGTTCAATATTTTTCGGTCACCTAGAGAAACTTTTCCAAATTAGTCCTTAAGTAGCTAAATACAAGTATCCGTTTCGACCTCTGCGTTTGCTGTTGAGAGCGGAACAACACAGTGAACACGGGCAGTGTGTGCCGCCGGCTGGCTGGGCTGGGCTTATGGTAGTAGACCTTCCAATAGACAGGACAGAATATATATATTATATATGTATTTATTGTGTACATGAAACTGAAACAAACAAATTCCAACAACGGCCTTAAACGACTCGCAAACAGATCTGATAAGCTTAAATAAGCCCAGCGAGGAAACTAAAGTTATGGCACACACTGTACCACCATAAATGCCGACTACTGCCCATGGTTATGTGTGTGTGTGTGTGATAATGTGAGCGTGAATGTGTGCAGGTGTAAGGTGTGAGGTGTGCATGTTAATCCTAATCTAAGATGGCCACATTTGTAAGTAACACTTAGCTACGAGTTTATGTTTAAAGAACGGATCAAGGAAACCTATCGGTGGTGTAAAGGCGATGAATGATGAATAATGGAACCATTTAATTATATATATACACACACAGACACACATTATATACGATATATATACCTACGAGTACTATGCCCAGTACCAACCAACCAACCATACATGCTAACTAATTTAAGTAGCTTTTGTATATTTGCTTAGCTTAGCCCGGCGGAAAAAACTACATACTTTTATAGACAAATTCGTTAAAGGATGGGAAACCACTAAGACAGAAACCGAAACCAAATCTAAACGCATTGTTTTTTATATACACTGATGATGACGATACCTAGCATTACCCACAAGTACCTACATATTTGAGAAGAAACTAAAAACAAAAATGAAAAATCAACTTTTTATTACTAAACAAAATACTACTTGATACGAGCCACAGAACTGAGCCGAGAACGGAGACGATTGAGTAATAAAAACAAGCAAGTAAACAGCATCTAGTGACTAAATTATTATTAATACTACAATTAAACATTGACTAGTTGAAATTTATACCAAGACAAACTCGAATGACATCTTAAAGGCAAAACTCTCAGCCGAGGGATAGAGAGGATCTCCAGAGCAGAACTTGCTAAGCTTTAGCCCCCCCTATGTCGCCCATGGTAGTGTAATCAACTTGTGCCATTCGAACTGCCTAGAATTTGTTATTAACTATTTAATACTAAAACTCATTACGCGTTTTTTAGATGCGACTAACCACAGAACTCTGTTAATCCTCTCGCAGGTTGTTTCCATTCCTTATTCATTTTGTATATTCAGATTGACGATGATATATATAGGGTAACGAACGAAAGCGAATATCAAACTTATACCAAGCCTGCGCCTGCATGCCTCTACACCGATCTCAATACTCAAATTTAAACTGCAACTCTCCTCACGAACGAAATGAAACGAAGATAAAGGGAAATACAAATACAAAATACACACTCGCTGGCAGCCACAATTGTACTACATTACATAAACATATTTCAAATTCAATCAAATACAAGTAAAAAACCATTTGTCTAATGTGCTAAAAGAAGAAACTGATAATAAACACAAAATAATTTCGAAAATCCAACCAAACGTTGATACTATCTTTGGGGGGAAGCTTGTACAACGTTAAACGTTGTAGTTGCAAACAATTATCAGAAATGAAAATCCATTCAGTTTTCCTTTTGACATAATCTTTATGCTTAACAATTTATTTTAACACAAGTTTATAGTATTTTACACAACTTTCATCGTATTACAAAATGTCTTACACTTATAATTAAGATCTAAATTAGCTAAATGACGAGTTTTGTTTTCTTTTTGTCCAAGTTTTCGGTTTTCTGTTATTGTGTTTTCTTTTCAGTAGTTGCCAGTTCGTAGAAACATAAAGGGGTAATCCGATTTTATGCCTCATCCTTTAGCTCGTTCATATGCAAGTATGGTTCTACATAATCATATATCATATGTATAGCAGTGACATCTATATAATTCGCGTATCAAGTATGTCTATGCTGGATGCAAATAAAATGGTAAACGTATTGTACAAGACGCAAGATGTAAAAAAAAAATAAAAAGATTGATTAAGATACATTAGAATATTAAAAGAAGTCTCTCTCTGTTCTTAAAAATCTCAATTCACAAATGTAAACGTCAGGAATTAACGATCGATATGAAAAAAATCATAAAGAGTGCGAAAGTGGCCCTTGTTTTTATAAAATAGTTGGCCTCCGCTTAGGTTGAGTAGTCGACGGCTCCGCTGCCATTCTGCTGCATCCGGACCGATCGTCGTCGCGTTAGGATGCGAGCCGGTGTTGATGGCGCTGCTGCATCGTTGGGGTCGGCAGGTACTCCTGCTACTCCCACAACTGTTCCCGATTCACCGCCAGCTGTCCCCGCAGGGGCCGCCTCCTCGCTGGCCATTCCCGTAGTCACCGAATTGTCCACGATCAAGGGAACAGCTACCGCAGATGTAACTGCCGCCGTCATTGCCAGATGCTCTTCCTCCAGCTGGGAGTTGCGTCGCGTGGCTAGGCCTCGCAGCTTGGACTTCTTGGGCGGCAGAGTTCGTGGAGCGCTCACTTCCCTAATGGGCGCCGGTTCATCAACACTATAGGTCACTGTGGCCGGCACCAAAGAAGCTGGCGCAGGCTCTTCCTCATAGTTCCGTTTGCGTGCCAATCGCGCTGCATTTCCGTTCCCATTGCTTCCCTCATCCGTTGTCGGTGCATGCTCTCCGCTCTGTTCGTTGTTGTTGCTGCTGGAGCCATTGTAAATGTCTGGATTCAAAGGTTTGCTTGCCAGACATGCGTTCTCATCGATTGTCTCCAGGGTGGTGGGTATCGTCTTGTTGCTGCTTCCATTAGTTGCCGCCATTGCAACAGCCTCCTCCTTGCAGTTCGGCGCCTGTTTCAGCTGTGAGTTCTCCTTCTCGAGCGCTTGAATGCGATCGCGTGTGGTCTTCAGTTCTTGCTGCAGAAACAGAATGGTGCTCTGCATGCCCTCCACATCCTCATCTAATTCCTGAAGAAAATCATCAAGCTCTGAAAATTGATAAGGTTAAAAGAAATCCTTCCAAGTTTTATGCCAATGAGTTCAACCTACCCGACTGAGACTTCTTGACCTCCTCGCTGAAGCTCTTCTGCATGGCCAACTCCGTTTCAAGTTTGGCCAGCCTGCCATTCGAGGTCATCTTGCCTAGCTCCTCGTTTTCCTGATAGAGCAACCGGCACTTGGCCATTAGCCGCTTGCCGGTGTTGGAGTCCGGTGTGAACTTCCAGGCGGACAGCTCATTCTGGGTCTCTTCCAGCTTGGCCTTGGTGGCCTTCAGTTCCTTTTTGAGGCGTTCGAACAGGAGATTAACCGCTGGGTCGAGGAGGGCGGTGCGCAGGGCCAAAGCAGTGGGTGCCTGCTGGGCCTTGTACTCGGCAATTTGGCTCTGTAAACGGTTAGAAAATCATTAATCTCTGAAAAATTGAGTGCAAGTATAGAGTTACGCACCACATAGTCCTGGAATTCCTGCTCCTTGTTGGCCAGCCGCCGCATAAGGATCTTCTCGCGGCGCAGGGCGTCGGCACATTGCTGACCCATGCGGACATGATCCAGCTTGAGATTCTCGATCTCATCTGTGAAGCGGAAGAGAAGTGTTAGTTTAGTTTGATTCTCCCAACTGAGCGACCGATCTTCCACTCTGTTTTTCGTTTGTTTTTTGTTTTTTTCCACGACATTTATTATTTATTTATATTACAAGTTCGTTAAATGGGCAAATTGTGTGTTTTTTAAGGTGGAACTTAATACGAAATCATACCAATGCTTTGCAATCATTCGTGTAAGTTCGTGACATGGTCGGTGGCAAACGCTGCTGCTGCTTCCTCCCGTCGTCAATCTCTGGCCGATTCTGATTTTGATTCTGATTCGATGCTTCGTTGGTCACGGGGGGCGGCATTGGCAACGACATTACAACAACCACTACTTGAACTTGGACACGATTTCTTCATTGGCTTCGACAACTTGAACGACAACTCTGGCACTTCTTCTTGAACCACAACACCTGCACCCGCACCTGCACCAGCACCACCTGCACCTGCTATCCCGGACTCTCGAAGGCTGGGGATGCTTTGGGGGGGATGCGTTTTCATTTTGATTTCTTGCATTTGCAGCAATTGCATTTGCATTGGCATTGACATTGAACTGAATAGCATTGCGTTTGATAATTCCATTTCGATTTCGATTAAATGCTGATTTAAATTAAATTTTCCCGGCATTTTCGCTACGCTTTTTGCTTTTGCTTTTGCTTTGCTTTTTGCTTGCACTGTGGGGGAGATAGACAACGAGACAACGACAAACTGGTGATTTTTTGTGGCAAAAACTGAAAATATATTTTTGAAAAACACTTGCAAAAAACTCGACGCACACACTGCTGCTGGGGGAAACCCGACTCGACTCGGAAAAGCTGGTGCTGGGAAAACTTTGGAAAAGCTCTTATTTTCCCCTGCTCGCTATTATATATACATTTAGCTTTAGCTTCTCGACATTTTTAGCATTTTCGAACACTCTTTTGTCATACAAAAAGTTTATTGACTTTGTATTTGTTGCATTTATGATGGCTTTTTTATGGCTTTTGCCTTTTGCTTTTTCTTTCGTTGTGCAAACACATATTTTGATTTGAACAAGTAAATAATTATTTATGTATACAATGGCGCGTTTTATTTGGGCGAAGCAAACAAATGTGCGTGTGCGTGGGTGGGTGTGTGTGTGCGCTCCACATTGTGTGTTAATTGATAAATTGGAGACCCATTAAATGCCCGTTAATGAATTAAAAGGGCTTTCACCTAACCTTTGAGGGCTGTTAAATAATCGCACTTTATGGTGCCTGGCTTATCTTATCACACTCAAAATCGCACGCACACATTTATCAGCTTTTGGCGCCTTTTTATGTGTATGTTTATATTTATTAATATTTTTCTTTTTTTGCTTGGGAACACACTGCAAAGTTCTTTCACTCTTTCACTTTGTATTTGGAACTGAAAAATAATTGCTATTATTTTCTCTCTTCGGTTATACACACTGGCACTTGTTATAAACTTTCTTTTTGGTTAATTTTTTATTATTTTTCTGGATTTCTTTGTTGACGTCGACGCAAAAGCAAGAGAGAGAGAGAGAGACAGAGAGAGAAAAATAGAGGGGGACATAGAGAAAAAGGTATGTGGGGGACAGGCGTTGGGGGGCAAGAGACACGCTGGCTCTCCGCTTCTCTAATTCTTCTCTCTGCTTCCTCTTCTTCTTCTGGCACGTAGGCAAAACGAAAAGTGGTCGCAAAACGAAAACTGTACACAGCGCAGAAGACAACGACGACGACGGCGACGGCAGAAAGACGAAGATATGGAAACCTTAGCTTTGGATATGTTTATTTCTTTGAGAATTTAACCGATTTATATAAATATTTTGCTGATTTTATTTATTTTATCAGATATCTGAGCCTGTTATGAAAACCTTAGCTTTGCAAGATTTGGTTGCAAAGATTTCTTATAGGATTCATTTTATTTATTAACTGAATATTATTTGCTATTGTATAGCTTTACTTTATACATTATTTAATTTTATTGCAGATAGTTCATTTTGCACAACACTACACACACTTCTTTATAGCTTTGACTTTATTTATTTATTAATTTCAAGTTCTTTTTTCAATATCATATTTCTCAATTTGAATAATTTATTTATTTTCGTTTTAGTTGTCTATTTGCAGCACACGTTCACACTTTGATTAATATTAAGACAGGGTTACAAAAAAATACAACTTAAAATTCAACCAAAAAACGCCGCTAAAAGAATGTTCGTTAAAAGAGTGTTCGCTTCGCTTCGATTCGATTTGTTCAGATTCACACACGTGTGTGGAGTTCTTTACCGAGTGTTTTTCATAAACAATTTTCAATTGCACAGCATAATCCCAGGGTGTTTGTTTTGTTTTGATTTTGTCAGTGAATAAACGAAAGCAACTAATGGAGTACTTTTTATATATGTATATTATACAATTTATACACAACAGAGTTTCGAGAAACACACTTTCGTTTGGTTTGGTATCTGGTTATTGCATGTATGTAGTATATAGGGGGAGTATACAGATCAGATGATCTCTGATAGCTGTTTTTGTGTACCAAAATATGCATAATACCTTCGAGCAAGCGTTGGCGTTGTTCGGCGGCTGCAACAGCCTCTGCAACAGCTGCATGTTGTTGCTGCTGCTGTTGTTGTTGCTGCTGCTGCTGCTGCTGTTGTTGCTGCTGCTGTTGTTGTTGCTGCTGCTGATCCTGGCTCTGGTTGTGATGATGATGGTGATGCGGATGATGGTGGTGATGATGGTGCTGCTGCTGCTGCGACGACTCCTCGGGACCGGAGGGCGTGGGGGAGGCGGGACCGGAACTGGCCACGCCACCAACAACGCCACCGCCTACGCCGCTTTGGCTGTTATTTAGGATATTCAGATTTTGCTCGTATTTGGTCGGGGGCATTTTATCGTAACTGTTCATCAAGGGTCTTTGATCGTCCATAGTCATTGCAGCGACACTCATAACTCGGTTTAAAACGCTCCCTTTTCAGTAGCTGCTGTTGTTGTTCTTGGTCCTTTGCTGGCGTTGTTACTCTTGTTTTTCATGTGGGCTGAGAAAAACACACTCGCTCGCTCTCGCTTGCACACAATCACTCGCTCTCTCTCTCGCTCACACGCTGTGCGTGCGCTCTCACCAATACTAGTGGGGGCTCTGGGCGCTCACACTAGCACGCTCACACACACAGGCACTCTCTCCAATGGCGACGCGATGGGTACGATTTTTGCAAACGCTGATTTCACGTACTTTGCGCGTTAGCTTGACGCTAAATTAATGATTTATCGCTGGATTGTTCATTGATTTACACTTTCTCAATATTTTCAGGCGGTTGGTGGCACTCTTACGGCGATATTTCTCTATTTTTCACCGCTGCGATGCAGCCAAGCTGGAATTTCACGTTCGGTGCTGCTAACTTCTGTGCAGAAACCAATATGGCGACCTGGTTGGGCAGTTTGCTGCCGAAAATCCCAAAAAAATAGTGTTTAAAAGTACCTTGAAATAAAAATTTAATTTAATTTGATGTTAATTTGAATTCTGACATGTTGTTTATATCTTAACAGCCTTCAATGACAAATAAAATGTATTTTAATTAATTTTTGTTTATATATTTACAATTTCAATTTTAAAAAAATTGTGTATTTTTTTGGCATTATACAACTCTCGATGTCGGGTCACATTGTCAAATGTTATTGTTTTCGTAGGTAAACATGGCTGAATCGAATCTTCAGGTAAAATTGGAGCAGCAAAACATCAAGGAACGTCTGAATCTGCACGTGAAGCGGCGCCTGCAACAGGATGCGGAGGTCCCCATTGAAAGTCCGGAACTATTGCCCGGCGACCCAAGCATAGCCACAAGCTCGAAGCGCAGCAAGGGAAAAGAGGTGCCAAAACAACGAAAGCCATATCAAAAACGGACGGAAAAGGCCAAGACGGAGACTGCCAAGTTCAAAAAGGGTAAGGATTCCGCTGATTATAATAGGATTACTTCAATATACATGTATTTATTTCAGCTGGACAACTTGGCAGCCCAGCGGCGGAAGCCGAGCCCTTGGACGACCAGGAGCCGGAGGGCTGTTCTCCAGAGGCGCCGGATGTAAAGTCCTCAAGTCGGGATCGCTACAAAAACGCCGATATACTCAATATGGTGTTGAGCGTTAAAAAGCGGGCTCTGATGCAGGACCCCGAAGTTCAGGCATTTTGGTCACAAATAATGACGGCCATAAAGAGTTGATGCTGTTCTTTGACTAGTTTGAGGTAGGCTTAAAGTTGTTTAATAAAAAGATATTGCTTATATCTTTATTTGATTGAACTTAATGAAGATTACCGGAGTTTGGTAAGACTATCGATTCGATATAGAGCAGAATTTTATAAGAATTCTACACCTTTAATATTATGCCAAATTGTTGTACCATTTAATCCACTTAAATTTAGTTAGGAAGAGATATTCGTATTATTAAAAGTAGCTTATAGCTTATTTATAAGAAGGATTATCGAGAGAAATCATCATTCGAAAATATTGATTCTAAAAACGCAAATATGATTTCGAATTCATATAATTTTCTTTACAAAAACGTACGAATTCCAAAAAAATTGATGTTTTTTAAACCACTTGAGATCCTTACGTCCTCCTGGAGAATGTAGGTTTCAAAAATGTCTAGAATAGCTCCCGTCACCAGTGCGCAGTCTCGCTCTCTGAATTTCCCTTGGCGGCAGAGCGAAATCTCGCCGGCCGCTTACGGACAGCTGCAGACCACAGTTGCCAGTTTGGCTAACCAGGTAGCTAGTCTTCACTAATTGTTAGCTATTCAAAGCTTCAAACCCTTTAAAGTCCGACATATCCCCAGTTGGGCCGCATTTGAAAAGTATTTTAAAGATAATTGTTCCGAATTTGTCCAAGATCTCGAATTATCTGTATTTATATGGAATTTCGGCAAGATGAGGTTCGCAAGGAATTTAAAAAAGCCTGGGATTTCGAAATTAGGTTTTTTTTTGGTGGTATGTGGACTGGACTTAAAAAGAAATCCAGTTTTGAATGAGATTTGGGTGGTATTTAAACGGGATTCATAATTAATATTTTCATAGGCAGAGCTCGAAAGCAAATGTTTATTTTGCTCAAACACCAAATGTGTTTCTAAGCCTAGATATCTTTGCTGCCAACATTTGGCTTGTTAGCTGTTTTCCAATTCTAGGTTAGCTATTTAAAGACCCGTACAGCTGGCAGCTCTGCTGCGGACTCGGATTCGGATTCACGGAGCAGAAAGAATTTCAACGTGTTCGGGGTTGGTTGCATCTCGCCGCGTGACTACAGAGTCCACCAAAAAGGAAATCCTTTGCCATTATACCGAGCTCTGTATCCAAATTCGGTTGTGTGACGATTAAAAACAGGTAGCCGCCAAATAAGTTCGTGAGGAATGTTAATAAAATCGCGATTCTAGGCACATCGGGCAATTAAGCCTTGTTAGATAATCCCGCTTTTGTGGCGCGATTCGGTATCGATTCGACTTTTTTCGCTTGGGTTTCTCTCTCTCTGACCCCTCTTTTCCCACCCCCTCTGTCTGTCACTCTCTCTGCTTCTCTTTTCAACCTTTCACTGGTTATTTTCTCCCCGTTTCTCTCAGTCGCTTTGACTTTGTGCTTCGTCCTTGCGAGAGAATTTGCACTGAAATCGCACCCACCGCTGCCGCGACCACCCCCGTGAGAACCCTGTAGAGCCCCCTCTCTCCTCGCACACACAACCCCCTTTCGGTGAGCCCTTTGCATCCGCTTTTCTTTTCGCTTTCAACCGTTTCGGGGTCTTTTCATTTCCACACTTTGGTGTCATCAGCTTGAAAAATAGTTCGAGAGCCAAGGAAATTCCGCAGTCCAGCAGCTCCACTCTTACGTAAATAAATAAAAGAAAATCGTTTCGAAAGGCAGACCATTATTTGAAGAACTGAAAATTAAGAAAAAGAAGTTACCGACATGGGGGAGGGTCTTGTATTATATAATAGCCAAAGTAAAAGTGAAAAAGTGACTTCAAAACAATGGAGAAGCAGAGTGCATAAGTGATTACCAAACAACTTGGCCAGTGAAAAACTTTAAAGGAAAAGTCAACTTTAAAAAAGAACAATATACAAATAATGTAGAATATATATACAACCAGTAAAGGACCTTAACCTTCAACATTTAAAGCTTAACAAATAAATAGCTTAGCCCGCAAAAGAACCAAACGGGAATCCTTTAATCCTCGAGGTCTTCTGCTGTGGCTGCATTACACAACAAAAGTGCAGACCCAACCCCCGTGATAAGTTACCTGTTCTGCCACCTGAGCGACTTTTTCATGCCACTTGTTCTACTCATTTTTTGTTCGTTCCCTCGCCCGTTCGTTCTTTCTTTTTTTTTTTAATGGCTAAATCGATATGCCTGCCAGTTTCGTGTTTCTGCCAATTGTCTGACTATTACATAATAACAAGGGAAAAGCGCCTGAAGAAAAGCCCCTGACAGGAAGGCAACTCACAGCGTTTCCCGCAGGAAATGCCAAAAGACGGCGACAGTTGATAACAAAAAAATAAAAAAAAAGGAAAAGGCAAAGTGGGAGGCACTGAACTAGGTCAGTTATTGAATTTCCCGAGTGGGATTTACTGCAGAAATGAGACAGAGTATTGCATGCCTGGCAACATGCAGCTACTGCACATCAGTTATTTATGGGGGGAATCACATAAAATAGTGCCACTCAATCAAGTTACCATTCCGATTTTCCATTTCCCCTCCTAAATATACATAAATGCACATATATAACCTGTCAATTTGAACTCTTCCGTTCCGCCTGTCAGTTGTTGGCCAACAAAAACAGCAACGTTTTGATTGAGTGAGTGGCCAACATGACAACGGACCCTTGACTACCATATTGATTGGCTTTTCATTCGCCAGTTTCAGCCATCTTACGTATGTATGTAGAAGCATGGACACACACACAGGCACACCAACTGTGTGCCAGAAACCCAAATTGCTGGGTACAACTGGGCGTATGCGTAATATTTCTTACTCAGATCTGTCTTCCAACTGCAGTCAGTGCTCTAGAATCAAGCATTTGCTGGGCCTCCAGTGCATTGCACTCCAGCCGATTACGTGCTCTATTAGAGGGATCAGCGGGGTCCGGTTACTTTGTGGTAAGCCGTAAATGGCCAAAGGGAACGCGACGTGCGGTCCCGGAAATGGGCTGACAGTGCAATTACTTGAGTGGCCAGGAAATTACGTATTTAAATTCTTAAGTGGAGTCATAAAAGGGGTTGTTAGTCAATCATGGGTGGAATGATGGTTTATTCAAGTACATTTCTAATGGTGATTTAAAGAAGAAACTAAAGAAAATGTTTATTTCTGTTATTTAGAAGATTTTTATAATGAAAACAGAGTCCATCAGTAATTTTCTATTTCTGAAACAACCTTTCTTAAAAGTATTTACTTTGTTAGTGATCATGTCCTTTATTACGATTTAAAATTAATAAAGTATATAATAGAAAATCCCATTTAACTTAAACAAAGCTTAAACAAAAAGGTATATAAGGTGTCCGGACAGCCTTAGTTTGCGTGTCTGAATTTTTACTGCCCAACCTTTTCTTTCAACACGCACAAAATTAACAAGACAGTAGGAAAATTTATAATTAAATGGTTAAGTTTCAAGTCATAGCTCTTTCAAATTAATTTTACATATATTTTTTTTTATATATTTTTTGTTTTGATTTCATACACCTGAAAGTGTAATTTCTGCTTTAAGGATTATATAGTAACTCTAAAATACAAATTCTTTATAGTATATAGATATGAATTATTCTTATAAAAGTTAATAATATGATTTTAAAAACACACATTTCATATTTTTTGAAATTTCTTTTAATCGATTTTAAAACAAAGTGGTTTACAACCGTTTCTCATGTATTTCCCATTAGCTTAAATTGTCTCTGTGACTAATTAAAGCTTAAGTCTGGTTTTAATTTGCTTTTCGTTGCCCAGCTTAATGCAATTTAATCAGATTCCCTGGGAAATCCGGAAAATCTCGAGCAAAGACCGGCAGAGCCTCTTCTGCACGGCACGAGTGGGGGCTAAAAATTGAAATCGACGGCCTATCAAATCACTTGGCCGCAAATCGCAAACGATGACAAAACTATTAAAAGCTCAGGGCAGGGCAGGCAGTGTATAAAGGATGTGGGGCAGGTGGCTTTCTAACGGGGACATTGGTAATTGTTACCTAGCTACCGAGAACCGTTAGCAACACCCGCGCTCTGGCTGGGAAAATCAATCGCCTGCACGGCACACACAAGAGGGGGGCGGAGACGTGAGGGACGTTCGAGCAATCATTGCAATCCAATTAAATGGCCAGTCGAACGCAAGTCGAGGAATCCTACAAAAAAAAGGTGTACAAAACTTGAAGAAAAATCAACAACAACAAGGAGGCACTGCATTCGAATGGGTTCCACACGAGTCTCGGCTCCCTCTTGCATTCCACAAGCCAAACTAATTGGGTCGCTAGATGGCCCGCGTCATCATGAAGCTCTCTCTTGGCAGAGAGGCAAGAAGAGCGACCTTTAGCGGCAGTTGCAATGCGCATTCGCTGTTACCTCCCCTCCCCACCCACTGCCACCCTCCTCCAACGGGCTGCACTTGTGTTGTTTTTGTTTCCTGCATTTTCCTATTTGCGTCCCACTTTGTGTTTTTCCTCTGTCATTCTCCGTTCCCTTTTAGTTTTGGGTTTATTTTTGCCAAAGCGCTTTTCACTTTCCATTGCAGTCAGTCAGTCAGTGAGTCGGGTTATGTGAATATTTCGCAAATAGCAAATCGTTTTAAACCTCTAAACCTTTTTCGCCGTCTTCCTTCTGTTGCTTTCAGGCTAACATGCAAATGTAGCAAATCGCAAGAGCCACGAAAATTGTCAAACGAAAGCGAAACTCGAACAGCCAGCAAACAAATTGTTGCTCCAGCCGCCGCCGCAGTCGCCGCCGAGCAGAGAAGAGACGAAGCGTGGTGTAGATATATCCATAAAAAAGGCATATAAATAATTAATTTCAATAAACCCAAATACATACAAAATGTCGCCATTCATGGAGAAGACGCTGTTGTTGTTAGGCATGCTATGCTGCATACAAGGTAAGCGAAGCCCCAAACTTTATGCAATGCAAAATAAAACACAACCACATATGCACACACGTGCGGGCTAACACATACACAGCCCTGACATTTTGTTGCTATTAGGGAGATAGGAGAAAGTGCTCGTAAAAGTGCACTCATGTTTTAATTTATTTATATATTTTTTAGAGATTCCATTTACCCAAAAATTGTCAGAAAAAATATAATGAAATCCATCATAACCATATTTATAACCTTAAACATTTGGTTTTGTTTGGATTGTTCCATTTAATCGCTTTTAAATGTCACCATTTCTAACAAAAATAGTCATAAAAATCTTGTGTGCATCATATAATACCATTAGCTTTATGTTTTTATGATCCATAACATCCAAAGGCACCTTATTATCAATTAGCATTTTTATTTATTGTTGTTATATAAAACTATAGCCCATAAAAATATACAGGATAAATAAAAGGCTGCTTGTAACATCTTAAAATCAGCTATTTCTATTGTATGTCACAGATCAAGTATACGTATTTATACACTTATAAAATACACAATTTCCACTACATATTGGTAACACATTCGCTAAAAACACACCTTTAAATTAACATAATCGAAAATGGCAACATTCACTCATAGATCATTAAAGTTTTAAGACAAATCGCCACTTAAACTTTGGCACTAAAAGTTGCTAAATCCTAGGTTTTGTCATTAATCCAATAAGACAGCTTTTTTTTAAATATTCAAAATAAATAAATAAGGTTTATAAAGAAATGAAAAGGAAAGCTGTAAGAAGATTCAAACTTATTTTAATGTTATTTATTAGTTTTCTAATTTAAATTTATTTTAAATTTACACCTGGCTAGTTCTAACACACCTTTCCCTTTAACTTTTAGTAACCACTGCCCTTATGTGCTATGACTGCAACAGTGAGTTTGATCCCCGCTGCGGCGATCCCTTCGAGCCGTACTCCATTGGCGAGGTGAACTGCAGCAAACAGGAGCCCCTGGAGCACCTCAAGGACAAGTACAAGCCCACCCTGTGCCGCAAAACTGTACAGAAAAGTGAGTAGTACAACTTAATACCAAAAGACACATATTAATTAATCCGAAAAATATAAATAGTTTACGGAAAGACCCGCATTGTACGTGGCTGTGGATACATTCCGGACGAGCGCACCGATGCCGAGTGCGTGAAGCGCTCGGGCACCCACGACGTGGCCGCCATCTACTGCTCCTGCACCAAGGATCTGTGCAACGGCGCTAACTCGCCGCTGGCCCAGTGGATGATGCTGCCCGTTGTCTTTGCCGCCGGCTTGGCGATCCTGTTGAACTCGAGGCACACAATACGATTCCAGAGCTCGTAAATTGAGCTTGTCCTAGCATTTCACTGATTTTATTTACCGTACTTATCGTTTTCGAGATTATTTATAATGGTTTTTCGATTTAGATCTGCAGTTGATGCTCATTTAGTTGCATAATTTACTTTAATGTTTAATTTAAAGTGTTCGTAAGCGTAAACATAATGAGAATAATATGAATATCAACACACATAATACAAAACCACTTTTGGGGGGCAGTAATAAATCAACAAATTTTAAAGCTTGGTTCAAACAACTTTTTTCAGAATACAAACAAACTGCCAGTATATGTCTCCGCCTGAAAATTTAAATATTTCGATTGTAAAACCCTAAAAATGTTATGTAACCTAGGCTTATGTTCTTGGGACTAGATTGTCACAACTGAAAAACACATTTTTAAGTTACTGAAAACTCTATTCCGTTGAAGATTTAAAAGCTTCGCATGAGAACGGAATAGAGAAGGTAATTTCCCATTGAGGATGAGTGTGTTTTTCTCGCAGGATATGAGCAATGTATCTGTATTTTAATTTGAACTTTGATTCTAACAGAAATTATGATTCGAGTTAATCTTTGATTGAAACCAATAAGAAGGTAGGGTAGCCCTAGAAGGTAAACCCTTCACACAACCTATGAGATAAAATTCTAAAGATGATCATCTATAGTGCATAAAATTTGCAATAATTAGGATTGAGAACTCACATGAAACCAGAAAATTGATTTATATAGAGAGGAAAATAAGAGAAACATATTAAAATATATATATGAATTAAATAAATGGAAGAAAACTATTTACAAAACAAAAAAGATGGGAAAGAGAAAGAGCATCCAGGAAGGGAAATAAATCACATTTTGTCCATTTTAAGCTTCATACAAACAAAACCAAAAATCAAGTAAATATGAACCATGATCTCGATCCCATTTCCGAAAGTGTTCTCCGAAAGTACGGTCCATTTACTCCGCGAAAGTCCTGGAGAAGTGGAATCGACAGCATGGCTGATATAAATAAATCTTCCTAATACTTTAGACGGAAAATGCATAAACAGTTTGATTTGTGTCCCCGACAAAAAACACACACACAAAGCATGGCAAGATTATCTTAATAAACCAAAGACACTAGCCAACATACATATAATACAGAAAAACAGTTGCAAACACATAATTTTGTGTAGAAAACAAAAATTATATATATATATATACATGAAGATGAATTGCATAAATTATACACCTTATAATTATTTAGTTAAATATTATTAAGAATTATACGGAAGGATAATAAGACAAGAGCCGAAACGGAAGCGTGAGCATATGTAGATAAACCTAACTAATTTTAATTTATAACGAGAATAACAAAACACTAGCCGTTGTATCGTAATTGAGAAAACCAAACCAAAACAACAACAATTTCAAATCAATAATCCATTAACTACTTAGGATTTTGCAACTAAAAAAACTATAATAAATATCTTTTCTCTGATTTCTTTTCTCTTTTTCATTGGAATAATATTTTTATAAATTTATTACAACTCGAGCACACCCAAAAAAAAAAAAAAAAAAAAAAAAAGTAAAAATCCACAAACATCACGCAACGATGAAACCACTAAACACACGTATTCCAATAACAAATCAGGAAACCAAAAACCATTCAGCGTGAATCATATCATTGAGCTTTGCTTCACTAACGACGGGAAGACATTCTAAAATAAATACAAAGAAAAAACTAAACAAAAAGGCGAAAATACAACATATATTTCAAACTATTTAATGCAATTGAAATATAATAAAAACAAATAACGATAATACGAAACGTTTTCAAACAAGTTACTGGAACTTAAAACAGAGTTTCTCGATTAAGTAAGCAACAAATTAAATTCACTGAAGGAACACACACCAGAAAAGCTTTCGCCTGCGCTGGCTGAGTCGAATATTCTATAACCATTAATATAATAATCTATATCAATATCATTTCCATTTGTTTCTTATACTTTCGAGTCACAGCAACAAGAAAAGAGCAGCAACAAGTATGGGAAACATATTATGCAAGAGAACTATAACAGAAAACCAAAAACACAGCAGAAATAATAGAATAAAATCCATGAGCAAAATAAAATGATGCGAAAAACAAGAAAGAAAATAATGTGAACTTGTTAATTTTTAGCATTTAAGTCTGTAAAGCTCCGCTTGTAGATGAAAAATCAATAAATAAACTAAATAAAGAATAAATTCAATAAATGGAGACATCAAAGCTATAAGCTTTCACAAATATAAATAAAAATAACTTCAAGTCGGGGGAATATCATCTCACAAAATATAGCTTCCCAAAATATGATAATTTCACTTATTTACGGTAGGAAAAAGGTTCTATTTATTTCTAAACTAAAGTTAATTTCGCTGAAATTACAATAAAAAAGCCTTATTTATTTTCAGGCTAGGATACTGGGAAAAATGGCATTCTTGGCAATGGGCTGGTTGGCCCTTCGCACAATCCTTATATAACCATCCTCGCCCCACCCCGCTCCAAAGGAGTTCAAGCACCGCCAGTAGTCCAAATTGGTGTCCGCATCGTGATCGTAACCCACAACGACCAGGAACTGCGAGCTCCTTGGGTTAGTCAGGGCACTCGTATCCTGCACATACACACCGCTGGAGTACTGCATGAACCCGAAGGTCGCAGGATTATATTCCACAATCACTGGGAATCCATTGGACACATAAAGCATGACAGCATCATCGTCGCCATCAGCCACCGTGGAGTAGTTGGCCAATCTCACTCCCACAGCCACCGAGGATGCCGGCTGGCACATGCCCGATGTCTTGGATACATTATCGTTCCTATAGTCCGCCTCCGGGTATAGATACGACTCCGTCAACTGGGTGAGATAGTCCAGGGCTGCCTGGGGTTCTTGGGTAGTGCAGCCGGTGCCCATGCCTGCACAATCGATGAGCTGCTGGGCTGAGAGCGAGGCAGGAGCTGTGTTGGCCGACTGGACGGCATTCAGGATCTCAATCGCCTTGGCCGTGGCATAAGCCCAGCTGCTGCTGCAGTTCTGTCCCTGATTCTCCACCATTATGGTCAGTCCAAAGTCGGAAATGATGTCGTACGTGGTGGATGCCACTTGCGTGGTCGGCGGATCACTGGCCTGCGAGGTTGTTAGCTGCACAGCCTTGGGCAGAAGGGCAGCAAACTGAATGAGTCGGATGTCTGAAAATTGATTCACTGCCTCGCGATAGCTGCTCCTATTCCTATCCGCCTGGGCATTATGCTGGGCCACCTGATTGCGGTTGTAGATGAAATAGTAGTTGGCAAAGTTGCGAGCCGAAGTGGACACATAAGACTTGTTGAAATTGGCCTAAAGAAGTATATAAAAACAAGGCACAAATTTTAATTTGAAATTATATTAATTATCTTATTAATTTAACACTTACCACATAGGCATTAAAGTCCACCAAATCCTGGCCATGATTATAGGCCCATCCGCCACCGGCGGCCAGCAGAAGACAGCAGAGGAGCAACTTGAACATCACGAAAACCAAAAATCGACACAACTGATGATGGCTAGAACCATGGTGTGGTCTTTTATAGGCAGCGGGAACTCTCCTTCTGATTGCCAAAGCAAATAGAAGCTTACCATGCCGAGTTACTTTCGCAAGAAAAGTGCAAATAGATTTCTACGGGGCCTTGAATTCGCACTTGGCCTACAGACAAGATATAGAAGTAGTACTGCCAGTGGTAACCATGGGTCTGGGCTCGGGTCCGGGTCCGGTGGTCTCGATAAGCCCCCGTTAGTGGGAAAAAGTCTGGGTGCGCTATGTTTGTCCAATAAACTTGTCAAATGCGCTCCGTTTCGTATCGTTGCGATTCGCTTGGTTCTCGTATCTCTGTTAATTCGAAGTCATCACTGGCCCAGTTCAAAAACACCCCACCTCCTGATGAGCATCGTAAAAGCCTCAACTTATCGCCACTTGTTGTGAATGTTTTGTCTCCTCTCCAAGCTTGACTAATCACATTCATGCTTTCATAGCGTCCATAAAAATTGCAACATGATTGTTAGTAGGCTCGTTAGATGTCTTGTCTGGGATAGTCTTGGCCAAAACTGATGTAAACGTAGTGCTAAATGTGTTATTTGCCAATTTCAATCGATGTGGGAATGGAAATTTAAACAGGTTTATGGGAAGATTCTTGGAAATGTGCAAAAGTGGGCCCCGAAAGGGCTGTCAATGAACTTGTTAGTAGACAGGCTAAGTTATTCACCTAATAAATCTGTTAATTGAACTGCAAATATCGGTTATTGGTATGCTAATACATAGCTTTTATATTTCAGACATTATTTAAATGATATACATATTTGGTCTGATTTTTATTTTTTTAATCTCAACTTCTTCGCAAACTTAAACTAAGTTATGTGACATTAAGTGGTAATAATAACAATAAAAAGTTTAGCCAAATGTTCAAATTGCTTTCATCAAACATTTTCGAGATTCAAATATATTTTATAAACATACTGAAACCAGTAACCTTACACACAATAATCGATTCATTTTTATTTTATATTTCCTCAAATATTATGCACATTTCTTTGTTTTTGTGGTTATGCTTTCTTAAATTATAAACTTGTTTTAGTTCATGTAATGCTGATCAATCCCATTAATTAATTACTTTCCACTTTGTATAATTTCCCCTGTTTTAAGATAAATTAATACATGTTGTTATAGACACCCGGGAATTGGCCAACAAACAATTACTAAACATGCATAAAATTAAGGCAGGCCAGATTATAATGCCATAAACCAGAAAGCCAGCCTGCCAAATGAAGACGAATTCGTTTTTAGTTTTCTCGAAAAAAAAAAAGATTAAAATTGGTGCTCATCTGGTTTCGGCCAGATGTCTGAGCCCGGACTCTGGGCCTGGACCCTATAAAACCGAGGTGTGCGGGTCGAGAGCCGCTTATAACCTCGCCGGTCTTCGAGTCTGCGACATCTTCGCACAGATTTCTGAACGCGGAAGATATATCTACCATAAAGTCGTAAAAGGTGATTGTGATTGAGCCACGCTTTCAACATATGGGTGTCGTGTGTGTTTCTTTTGTGATATTTGTGTGGTGTTTCATTACACCGAAAACAAGATAAATGAGAATATAGCACCTGTTATATAATAACTGTCACATAATTAATGATAAAAACTATATTTTGTGAAGTTTTACAGAGAATTTTATAGTAAAATCGAATATGTATAAATATTTATGAGCTGAGAAGTTTGTGAAGTTTTACAGAGAATTTTATAGTAAAATCGAATATGTATAAATATTTATGAGCTGAGATAGAAATAAATAGTTGTCTGACGAAAGATCCCTAAATATGAACTATAATGAAGTCTTGAACATATTGATTATATTAATAATTAATTAATAAATTAATAAAAAATCCGTAAAATATAAAATATTAATTTTCTTAAAGCTCGGAGGAGCACTTAAATTACAAGGATACAAATATTAAAAAAGAAAATTAAGAAAGGGCTGTTAAGTTAGGTTTCGATGTTAGATCAAATGTTTATATTTATACTTAAATCTTCAAGTTTATAATATGATTTTTAACTTTTTTGATATATTATAACTCCACATTAAAACTCTCTTCAAAATCCAATTAAATCCACCTCAAGGAATCTATTATTTCTTTGCGTAATGACAAATCAAACATACAAGAGAACTGCAATTGCAATTAAATACTACATTTGAATAGAAATCGGGATTTACTCTTAAAGATGAAAAGAAATGGGATAATTGCCTTTCACCCAGGCCCAGCATGTGATGAATATTTACGATTTATCGGCATCGAAAGTGAAATTTTGGCCTGCGGTTGCCTAATCTAGATTCATTTGGCCCACGGCCAGGCAATCTAAGCCAAAAAGAAATAAAAGGAGAGACCCAATAGTCCACGAAATGATGTATATGCCGAAACTCGAGCGGATCCAATGCAGGGCTTGTGTCTTCTTTAATGAGACACCAATGGGTATATGCTAAGCATATGCAAATGGGATTATTCAACCGATAATGATGATGCATATGTCATCAGTGATCGGATTGGCAAACAGTAACTGGGAATAGCGAACACCGAATGCTCTGCTAGCTTCCATTGAGATCGATGGATCGAATGGCTTGCGGTGTGGGAGCTGGGTTCCGGAGAAGGGAAGGCATGGGTTAAAGCCAACGGGTGATTAATTACCAATTAGGTTGCCCGATTGCGGACAGAAGAAGATGATCTGCGGGATGCCGAAGAAGCAAATAAATACCATTAAATCGTTCGACATGTAGTTTTTCGATCATTAAGTTGTTGGGTTTCTTTGAAATAAATATCCATAGCATAGATGCAGGTGGAAAGAGATAACCAATTAACGGGTTTTTATTTTTCAGGAAATGTGTTTATTTTAACATTGCTTATTAAACATTGATAAAGTTTTATGGGTTTTCTTTATTGGTATTTACTTGTTTATTAGATTTTATTTATAAATGACAAATGAGATTGGAGAGAACATTAAAATGTTTATCAATGTAAATAATTCTGTACCAAATATTTATTATTTATTAAAATTTCAAACTGAAGTGGGAGATAAGAATACTCAAGAATATGTCTTTACTTGAAAATAGCAATATAATTTTTCAATATTATTGATCAAATTCTATGTTAGAATGTCGACTCTTTGCTAAGATGATTATAAATTCTTTTTTAAACTTGATATGGTTGATATATAGCTTTTAGCAAGAAGCTGGTGTTGTAGCTGATACATCTTTCATTTTATGGTGTTCATAAATATATACTATTTATGTGGGGGTTTCCCCCATGTTTCCCTATTAAAAATTCCACAAGCCCTAACGTAAGATAGTTCGTTTCGAGGTGAATGAATGGGCTAAATTCACCTGCGATTAATGTTGACAGATGAGACTGGAGAGTGGGAAAGGGAGAAGGAAGAGGAGGAGGAGGTGGAGGATGAGGGACTATGTTGGCCAAGCGATTATCTAACACTCTCCACTCTTTTTTTGCTTTCATGCAGATGCGGATGTGCTCATCGATGTGGCTGCAGCTGGCAACGGGCCTGGCCCTGCTGGGTGCTGTGTCATTGCAGAGCCTGCAATCGTTCCCCAAGCTCTGCGACATCCGAAACTTTGACGACTTCCTGCGGCAGACGGGCAAAGTGTACTCCGATGAGGAGCGCATCTACCGCGAGAGTATCTTCGCCGCCAAGATGTCTCTGATTACGTTGAGCAACAAGAACGCCGACACTGGCATTGCCAGCTTCAGTCTGAGCGTCAATCCATTGGCGGATATGACCAGGAAGGAAATAGGCACCTTGCTGGGATCCAAGGTGTCCGAATCTGGAGAGTAAGTATGCTGTTGCCACGTGACATGCTATGACGCAATACCAACTATCATAAGGGGAAGACCAAAGGCTTGAGCATGGAATAATTAACATCTAAACTATAACTCCTAAACGGGTTTAAGATCTGCTCGTGGGCGCTAAACAATCTGTAATTTATAAGCCTACGGCGGAGATTATGCTGAACTAGTTCGATAGCGAAATTATATATGTACATAGATTTCTGGCCATTATCTAAATTATTTCCCACAAAAATTTTAAAGTAAACAAAAGTCTGAGTCATTTTTATTGTCTGACTTAGTAAGAAGCGTCTTATTTTTATCTTTTTTGTTTATTCCAAATATATGGAAAAATTATTATCACACACTTGGGCTCAGTTATCTTCTATTATCTTAATAATTAAATTGTTATTGTCTTGCTTATTCCGGGAATTCAATCAGTTTTTTTGAATATTGCTCAACCGAATTTTATTTTTGTATTAAAATCCGTAGTATAGAGAACCATGGGTATACATACCAGTATTTTGTAATATATTTTAATAAAATAATTAACTTAAAGTTCTAGATTTAATAGGATTTATAAATGATTAACTTTAAATATAAAATATAAGGAATTCATTTTTTAATGCAGGATTTTCCTTATTATTTCGGTTTGTTTTCTGACTAGCGAATATTAGTCGGCAGATGAAGTATTAAATTATTATTAAGTTTCTAGCAAAGAAAATTTATCAGTTATATTTTTAATGAGTAACACAACATTTTGCATGGCTTTTTTGCAGTTTGTCAATGTTTTTATTGAGTCAAACCATAAACATTCTTAACTACATAATAATTTTGAAATTATCTATTTTAATTAAATTTCATTTAGTAAAGTTTATTGTAAGAACACTTTTTATACACCTTTTTTATTCAATGACTTTATGGTTAAATGGTATAAATTTCTTACATGAATTGGTATGAGTTTCAACTAAAAACGTAAACATTTATGGAATAAAATATTGTACTGGCCCAAATAATTACAAGTAAGCTTTTATGAGCATATTATTAAATTGTTTTAAATTTTTCACCATTTCTGTGACTCTCCTGAGTCCTTTTTGCTTCTTAGATAAACAGTTTTACTCCTCAAAATATATAAATACCTGCCTAGAATTATACCTTAAACCAGAACGTATTAGTTTCTTTATATAGAAAAAGTCTGAGATAAACTTTTTGCTAAATGCTCTTATAGCTTATAAGTGTAAAGCAATTTAAGATCGTCATGCCTCGTCACAGTCTATAATTGATTATTTTTTGTCGCAATATCCACACGAAGCCACAACAATTAACCCCATTCGAATCCGAACTCACCTCTACCCTTTCCCCTCGCCTCGCAGAAAGTACACCGATGGACACATCAACTTTGTGACTGGCCCCCGAAGTCCCACTGCGCCCAATCTGCCAGAGAAGTTCGACTGGCGCGAGAAGGGAGGCGTGACCCCGCCCGGCTTCCAGGGCGTGGGCTGTGGAGCCTGTTGGTCGTTCGCCACCACCGGTGCCCTCGAGGGTCACATCTTTAGGCGGACGGGAGTGCTGCCCTCGCTGTCGCAGCAGAATCTGGTTGACTGTGCCGATGACTACGGCAACATGGGCTGTGACGGTGGCTTCCAGGAGTACGGCTTCGAATATATCCGTGATCATGGCGTGACGCTGGCCAGCAAGTATCCGTACACCCAGTCGGAGATGCAGTGCCGTCAGAACGAGACAGCCGGACGGCCGCCCAGGGAGAGCATCGTAAAGATCCGTGACTATGCCACGATCACGCCCGGCGATGAGGAGAAGATGAAGGAGGTGATTGCCACCCTGGGACCACTGGCCTGCTCCATGAACGCGGACACCATCTCGTTTGAACAGTACGGCGGCGGCATCTACGAGGATGATGCCTGCAACCAGGACGAGGTGAACCATTCGGTCACCGTGGTGGGCTACGGATCGGAGAACGGACGCGACTATTGGATCATCAAGAACTCGTACTCCCAGAACTGGGGCGAGGGCGGCTTCATGCGACTCATCAGGAACGCCGGTGGCTTCTGCGGCATCGCAAGCGAGTGCAGCTACCCGATCTTGTAGAGATTCGGTTCCCGCCCGATCCCTACGCCATAGATATATAGTATAGTCAATTACAAACCCACGAATTTATAGCTATGTTACTCTAGTTTGTAGCGTTGCGGTGGCGACATGAGTCACTCGGTCAATAAATAATTAAAAAATTGCCTTTTACAAATTTCTGTGTAAAGAATAGGGGAATAATTTGTTTACTTGGTTTATACAGAGACTTGGTTTTGCAGATATGTATATCTTGTTGATCAGCATAAATATCACTTGTGAGGAGTATCTTTTAGTAAACCGTATTTCCCAGAAAGTATAAGAATTTTATTAATAAAACGTTCGAAAACTTTGAACTTTATTAACAAATTAAATTAGTTTAAATTTAAAGAATTAGTGTAAGCATTTGTTTGTTGAATATTTACAGACTTTAAGCTAAAATTTGCTAAATTCATGATAGAGTTTGTGGCATAAACCAGTCAACCGGCATCGATCACGTTTTGCTTTCTTTTATAAACAAACAAGGTTAGTTCTCATACATATGCTCTCCAGAACAAAAACAGAGAGCGAGAGCCCATCTAAAAAATAATATATATAAAATAATGCTTTTGTTATCGCTTGGCAGCTTGAACCTTTCGCTGCTCTCTGCCCGCAATGATTGTTCCGAGTATTTATAGGTAGTCACTCGGAGGCAACGGCTCAGTACGCGAAAACGTTGCAAGATGCACTTGGCTAATTTCTCCACCGGCGTCTGGTGGATCGTGTTCTTTATGGGCGCGGCCTGGGCAGCCCCCACAGCTCCCTTTACCGGAACCCAACCCAAAATCGAATGTGAGTTACAAATACAAAATGTAACCGGCGAATATAATAGAACTGAGTCAGCAGTCCCAGGAGAAGCCGAATGCCAGACTGCTTGGCAAAAGTTCATGGTGAGTCAGCCGATAACGTCTTCCCAGAATTGGAGCCCATTAAAATGCACTTTTAGATTGACTTCGGTGTCCACTACCCAAGCGAAGCGGAAACCCAGAAACGTCAGAGCATTTTCTGCGCCAATTGGCAAGGAATTCAGGAGCATAATGATCAATACGAAGCGGGAAAAGTGTCTTTCAAAAAGAAAATAAACCAATGGGCTGACTTGACCTTTGAAGAGTGGAAGAATAAACAACGTCCCATTCTTAAACCTGAGTTTGCCAAGACTAAGCCCACGACTGAGGCATCTGAAGTGGCTCAAAAAAGCATTAAGTGCGAAGATGCCTGGCAGAAGTTTCTGGTAGGTTACCTTAATTATTAAATAAATTAATTAATTTAAATTAATTTTTACAATTTACAGATTGATTTTAATCGGAAATACGAAAATTATTCCGAGACTGAGAAACGTCGCAGCATTTTCTGCAATAACTGGCAACGGATTCAGGAGCACAATGCCCAATACGAAGCAGGAAAAATCTCCCACAAGAAGGGTATTAACCAGTGGTCGGATTTGACATTCGAAGAGTGGAGGGAAAAGCAAAAACCTCACTTTCTGGCAAATACCGAGGAACCTGGAACGTATGCTCCTAAACCAATATTAGAAGAACAACCTGTCGAAGTACCAAGCCATATCGAAGAGTTGGAAGAGCCTTAGGAAACATGATAGAGGCAACTCAGGTGTCAAAATTTCCAGATCATAATGCACAGCCTGGAACTTTTACTGCTAACAGGAATTAACCGTCAAAATGCCCAGAAAATAAACTTCATCTTGAACCGAATTAATTTAAAAACTATAAAGAATTACAAACACATTAAAGAGACCCAAACCGAATGAAATTACTTGACTGTTGGTTGGTTTTTAAAAATATGTATTTATATTAATCTGAGGGTTTCCGCTTGAGGATCTTGTCTGAGGAGTTCTTCTGTTACAATAGTGTTCGCAAATGTTAATTTTGCTACTCTTCACTGGCGGTGTTTTAATTTGTAATCTCTTCCTTAAGTTTTTGAAATGAGTAAATTTGGATTTTTGGTTTCTTTTTCTATCTTTGTAACGCACACGAATTCTACATGATTAATTTATATTTGTATATTTGCTCTGAGATCCCTGCCCGCTTGCGTCTTCCAGCAGGGCGCTTATTATGACATATACAATCCGTAAATATATATAATATATATATGTATATATATAGTATTTAATTTAACAAATACATTTGTTGGTTATCTCAAGTTGCTGCACTAAGTGAACATTTATGTAATCAATATGTTTACATTCATTGATATTTGAGTGTATTCCAAGGAGCGATCGCATCCGGCTCTCCAGCGGATGGGACAGCCCCTGCAATGCAATAATGGGTATTGTACACACAAGTATATATATTTCCACTTTATCGGCATTATTATTATTATTATTTACTATACAAATCTCTGGTTGGGAGCTTTGGGGCAACAACAAGCCTTGAACAAGCCTTAGACACATGTAAGCGAATCTGTAATCTAGTTTGAAATACTGTCCCTACAGGATGGGCTCCTTACTGCGAACTGTGATGATTACTGTTTACAATTTACATATTGTTTGGCGTTTATTGTTGTTCATCTAACCAAGCTCCGACCCTGGCCGCAGGACTCGTATGTGTGGGGCTGTCCAGATTCGGTTTATTGGATATGTGGCTTGAGCAGTGTCTCTCTGAGTAGCGTTCCTTTTCTGACCAAATTGCTGCTGATGCTGTTTGTGTGTAAATTTATCTAAAAAATCTCATCTGCTTGGATTCCCTTGGTTGCAAGCTATAGCTGATCGGGGCGACCAGGGTCTGGCACGAACCAAAATTAATATATATTCAATAAGTACGTACACGTAAACACTAAATAACTAACAACGTTGAAAGCATATATTATATATCGAGTACGCAATGCCCAAAACTATGCCTCAACTGGGCAGCCTGAATGCATGTATACATATGGGATACATAACTAGTTGTATATCTGTATAATATATATAGATGTATATATATATTGCAACAAATTTTCACTACAAAAAACTGCACACACTCAACTTAGGGGGCTAGCTTACGAGTTATATATTCATACTATTCCGACAAATCCTTATATATCCTCTGGTAGCTAAAGCAAGTGCGTGGCATTATATCTGCAATTGCTTGACTTTGTATTTGTAGCTTTATGCTTGTCTCTCGATTTAACCATCTGCCTTATTGTTTCTGTTACTTTGTTACTTTTGTTATATGTTCGATATCGGTGTATATGGTAAAGCCAACTGGTGTGTTTGCTGTTTAGTCGTGTAAAACGTTTGCCATTTGCACTACAAAATCGAAGTAAGTGTTCTGTGGACAACGGAGGAGCAAGTGGGGGGAAAATCCTTAATAGGTGGGCTGCTGGTACTCCATGCCGGACTGCTGCTGCTGCTCCATACCTCCTGGAGAATATATCAGCATATACATATATCATTTATAGGTCAGAGAAGGTATGTAAGGGGGAGTCTATTTACCCTGCTGCGGCTGGCCAAAGGGCGAGGCGCTGTATTGATCATTGTCATTGTCCATGGAGTAGCCGTAGGCCTGCTGATGCACCACATTGGCTGGGTCCGTTTCGAAGGCCGAGGTGAACTCATCACCGGCCCCAATCAGGAATCGCTTGTAGGCCATCAGAGCGCACAGAGCCTAAGCACAAAGAGATAATAGAAAACTATATTCCCTTTCAACCCGATAGACATACAGGTGATGATTACTACTTACCCAGCTGACTATCGAGAAGAGGCAGAACCAGATGGCGGTCCTCATGCTGCCAGCTCCAATGCCCAGCGGCGGTGGGGCCGACGAGCTCCATTGGGACCACAAGTACAGGAAGGCCACAAAGTACATAAAAGTCCAGAAGGCTGCAATTGTGGATTGTGTTGTGAATGTCCCACTTATGGCCATGTATGGGAGGAGCTTACCCGAGAAAGCCATATCGGCCATGACGTAACGCTTTCTACTCTTCACCGACGACATCCTTTCGAACAGGAACTCGCCTCCCATGAAGCCCATGGAGGCCAGGAACCCGAAGACGCCGACCATGTTGCCGAACTTGCAGGCCATGCCGTCGCCACTAAACAGGCAGTATTCCTTGCCATCCTTCTCCGTCCAGCCCTCGGAGGATATGCAGCCGAAGACAACGACTGAGAAGAGCTGTCAAAATGGAAGGAATTCCTTGTCCTCACTCACAATTCATAATTCTTGGCATATCAAACATTCTTGAGATGAGTTAATGAGTTCTATATGTAATCTTATGCTTTTTGAGCAAAATGTGTCACTGGTTTCCTATTTTTTGACCAAGGATAAACCACTTATAGATAACCTCCCAAGACTTGTCTTCATCCCTCGTGATTTATGTGGCTATCAAAGTTAATTATAAGGCTTTTATGCTTGGCAATAAAAAAGTTACACCTTCTTAGTTTATGTGTTTTTTTTTCGCAACTCCCACTCTCTGCTATCGATTTTCCTGAGCAGGTGCAACAAGCAACAAGAAGTTCAAGTACACAGACAACGAGGCAGACACGTACTTATGTTTGTGACCCAATTCGCGGAATGAAGGCCAAGTTTAGTTTGTTTGGCCAGGATGAATGCCGGAGGGAGGGAGGGGAGGCATTGGAGGATAGCAATCACAAGGACCAAGTGTCCTTGGTCAGCAGAGTGGGCAAATATTACGTATACACAAATGGAAAGCAAACTAACCCCACCCCGCCACTCGGTTATCGCATATTTCCCACTTCGCTGGCTGACGCACATCAAATCGCTGGTATAATAAAGTCCTTTGAGTCCCAAGTCCTGAGCCAGTGACCAATTGCCGCTCGGGTCCTTTACGACATTTAATTATAAAGCTTTCATGGGCGTGAGAGTTTTTATGGCGGCGCTGCAGCTGATCCCGGCCACCCCCTCTAATGAAGCGCACCCAAGCCCCTGGCGCACTCGAGTAAACAAATCCCTGAACACTATTCCTATGCGTTTATGCCTTGTGACATTCAGGGATTACTCGGTGGACGAATCCCACGTACAGTTGATGGTTATTTTGGTAATTTCCAGGTAGTAAACAGGTAAAAAATCTACAACAGTTTTTTAATGGGGGTTTATAAAAAGTGCTTCGTATGAATTTAGTTTTACTAAAGACCTTTATGACTTCAAATATTTATAACTCCATGAAGTCAAGCTATAACTTTTTTAAATCCACTTTTATAAATAAACTGAAATGATTAATATAATTTATAAAATAAGGATTAGGGATGACTTAAGGCATTATATACTTATATCTCAATCCAATAACTCGAATTTCTGTTACTTAACTTAAAGATTTGAAAACAATTAAAAGTTTAGGCTCCAAATTCACATTAAATTTTAATTTTAACTCTTCAAAAATTGGGGAAAATGTTCCCTAATAATGTTTCCAGTGTAGGCCAAAATTCATGAATCCCTATTTGGGGACACTTTCGTAAACTACTTAAGTGCCATGCAAACAGCGTGAGAATCATCAAGTCGTGCGAGTGGCGTGTGTGTGCTTTGGGGGTCCGAGAAATCCCTGCATTTCCCCGAGCGGAGCACTCAACCGGAGTCCCCGGAGTCCTACTTACCCAACAGAGCGCCCGGATGACAACCTGGGGCTTCATGGCGAACGTGACCGGATCGAAGGCGCCGCCCGCCTTCCCGCCCCCATAGGCGCCTCCGTTATTGATGCTGAGTATCTGGTTGAGCACGTCCATGTTGCTGGCTATTGGCTATTGGCTAGTGGCGTTTTCAGTTCAGTTTAAAGTTTGGTTCAGCTTTCCCACTGCCGTTCTCGCAGCTTGTTGTGAAAAATCGAACGCTGGCTTTCGGTTCGTGGGGCCAAGGGCAATGCGGGGGCGTCTCACCCACTCACAGAACTGCTGTGTGTGTCTATACCGAGTGTGTGTGTGCAGGTTTCTTTTCTTTTCTCGCAACTTTGGATTACGGCACCGTCCAAGTATTTCAAAGTTTGGAAACTCCCAAGTCTGATTTTCGAAATGCACTTCACCGTTGCAGTTTTCCGTCTCTGTTAAATGTCACTGTGTTTTGCTTTTGTTCCAATCAATGCATAATTGATGAACACAAATTTCAAGGGCCTGATTTTCACTTTTACTTTTTTCGCCAGCTACGCTCTCAATGGTACTTCGACTGTCAACGCGCAGGACTCGTAACCGTGTTGCCAGCTTGGCTACTTTCAGGTTGGATCTAGCAATTTTGAAAATGGATAAGCGTCATCTAGCTTCAACGATTTAATTTTTAAGAAAAATCATCTATATTTATACTACTTATGTTTTTTTAACTAATAAATATAGCATATATAAATATAATTTGTTTTTTTCGGACATGGTATAATTAGATTGAATTTTTACTAGTTGAATAGCTTTTAAATTAAGAAGGAGAGAGGAAAACGTTCAACCAACTTTCCGTTTTATTGTTTTGTCTGTAAACAATAGCTTGATAAGAACAAAAATAATATATAAATTGTAGGTATATCTAAAATTAATGTTAAAATTACTAATCTAATTCCTTACTGAAAAAAGGAGACTTGTTACTTGTTAAGAAATTTCCCCCAAAATGTATGCTACAAAAATAGACTCTAAAAAATAAAAGCGCCATTATGCGGCGAATTGGGCAGCAGTGACGTCCGCTGAATTCGCTCTCCGCAGCTCTGTTAACTTCCGTTTACATTCTGCTAATGTGACCACCCTTGAGTTAAAATTCAAAATAAATCAATTTGTGATGTTTGTGCAATAAATTCCTTGTACTTGTATAAAATAAATTATGTCGGTGTTTAGAAATAGCTGCAGATGTCCTCCACAGCCAAAGTCCTACAAGGATATGAAACAGAAGATGGAAAAACTAAATCAGAGTCATGATTGGGCTTCTTCGAAGGTAAATATAAAATGAAAAGAGTCATGATTGGGCTTCTTCGATGGTAAATATAAAATGAAAAGAAAATAAATATAAAATAAAAAATATATAAAATGATTTACCTCCAAAAAGGTAAAATCGAATTGATAAATGTAAAATATTACTTATTATTTCTAAATACATTTATATTTTATAAATCAAGAGTGATTTTTATAAATTTGCTCAATTTTTTAAGAATAAAAAGCCAAAAAAATCTTGTTTAATTTCTTCAAAGTTTGTCACAATTTTTCCTTTTATGCATTTTTCTTAGATCCCTGATTTTCTATCTATTTGCAAAGAAATTGCAGCCGATAGACATGCCTACGAGGTTTGCTGTAAATGCAGGAAGACAAAGATTAAAACCCCTGAAAAGAAATATCTGACTCTTAGCCAAAATAAAGGACTTCGGAAAAGTAAATCTTCACTCGGAGGCTCCCATGCCAGGCTAGGGGAAATCTACCGTGCTCCGCTTGCCCAGAAATTCTTCTTTGCTAAAAGGAAGCCCAAGTGGCGTGTGGAGCACGAGCAAAGACTTCAGGAGGAGGCCAAGGTAGAGTTAGAAAAGAACATGGCAGCTAGGTTGCAGGATCAAGTTAAGAAACTCGAGGCACAGGAAAAGTTCCAGCGTGTCTTGGAGCAAAATCAAAGGCGAACTATTCGTTGGGGTCTCGAGAACGAGAAGAAGCTTCGGAAGCCTGAAAAGGATCAAGAAGAAACTGGAGAACAAAAGAAGGAAAAAAAGCCTACGCCCAAACAGGTAGAGAAAGACCTCATAAAGATTTTTACCAAGCTAAGAAGAAATGGCCAGGATAAGAGGAAAATAGATACAAAACCTCCTGATGAAGTCTTAAATACCCCACTTGGAAAGTATGAGAAGAGTCATAGGAGCAAGGATGCTGAGAGGTTGCATCTACCGACGAAGGATGTCGAAAGGAAAAACGCTTGGGATCCCCAAGGGTTTTCCCAGGATGATTCATTGGCTTTTATCAATAAAACCGTTCCTTTCCCAAATCAATTGCCAAAGGCTAGCGCTATAAGAATTCCCAAAATTTATTTGCTTCGCGAAATTCCGCGTTTAAATTTTGAGATTAAGAAAAATAAAACTACCAATGTGGGAGCTAAGTTTTCATGGAACTTTAGGCAAATGATGAAGACTAATGCGGTTCTCAAGCCAAAGATGTCAAAGACCTTCGATAAACTGGTCAGAGGAAAGAACATCGAAGTGCCCGAACTACTGCCTGCTCTCAAAAGTCGTGGTAACATTCTCCAAGAAAGGAATTTAAAAGCAGAAGGGGAATTTCACAAATCTAGACCGAAAGACGAATCTATGCCCAATTACGGAGTTTCAAAAAAAAAAAATTCCGAGCACAAGCCAAGTGGTGATATAAAACCAAAATACACCGAACATTTTCAGAAAATGCTAAGGGGCAAAGAAGAGGAAATTCCAGAGTTAAATGCGGCTCTAAAGAGCCAATACGAAATATTTCCGGATATAAAAAGAGCAGAAAAATCCTCTTCCGGACGGAAACCCAAAATCGATAAATCCCAGCCCTTTTCTAACAATAAAATTAAACCTAAATGTTCCAAACTGCTTTACAAAATGTTAAAGGGCAAAGAAAAGGATTTTCCAGAGTTAAATAAGGCTCTAATGAGCCACCACGAAATATTACCGGATATAAAAAGAGCAGGAAAATCCTCTTCCGGACTGAAAATGAAATCAGCACCCAATTACGGATTGTCAAAAATAAGAAAACCCGAGCACTTAGACAGCGATGAACTAAAACCAAAATTTTCCAAACAGTTTCACAAAATGTTAAGGGGCAAGGAAAAGGATATTCCAGAGTTAAATAAGGCTCTAATGAGCCATCACAAAATATTACCGGATCTGAATAGTTCAAGATCAAAATCCTCTTTAGGATACTGGAGGCCTAGACCGAAAATGGAATTAGAGCCGAACTATAAACTTTCCGAAACCGACACTTCCAGGCTCTTGCCTAGCGGTGAAATAGAACCAAAAATTTCCGAAAAGTTCTATGAGACTCTAAGGAACAGCCTTAACGAGTCCTCCATTAGGCAACAAGGACATCAAGAGAGGCCATCCCTGGAGGCAGATAAACAATACGAAAATAGTTCGCTACGTAGTATCCTGAAAGGAAAGACATCGCTTTCTACCCACCCAAAACTACAGGTCCCGGACCAAAAGGGCTATAAGCCAAAGAACAAGACAAGAAAGGCACCTGTCTTGTCCTCAGGAAGGCGTCGGCCATTACCTATCAAAAACTCAATAGCAGATCAAAGAAGAATGAGGCGATTCGGCACGAAAGGTATGAATCCCTATCTAAATATGCCGAGTCCGCTCAGCTTTACAGACGACAATCCGTTACCGGTCAGGCCCAGTGAATTATCACAAACACCAGAGAATAGCGGGCGGCCGAACGGTTCCCTCACCAGCATCTTTGACATGGATCAGTTCTTTCCGGCGGTAAGTGAGAACGAGCAGCCAACAGAGAGGTTTTCGGATGGGGATGACACCAATTTAAGCCCGAAAGCTACACTAAGCGATCTACTCAATAGCTTTGCAATGACAGTTGAGGCCAAAAAATTAAAGGAATCGAAGCACAGCCTGAAGTCACACGAAAGTACATCGGGCACGGAGCATAAAATTCGAAGAGATAGTTCCTTTTCACCACAGCCGGAGCGCGACGAGACCAAGAAGGACGAGATCCAAGCCGTCAAGAAAAAGGCCTGGTGGGAGGAATATCAGAAGTTCATATTGGAGGAGAAGGCCGCCGTGCAGGCACGCATCAAGGAGTTGATGAAGTACGTGGCTATCCGTGAGGACTTTCAGCCCCCGAAACCACCCAGGGATTTCATAAAGGAAAACATTGAAATCCTTCAGAATATGCGGCCGCGGAAGAAAGCAGAAAAAAAGAAAAAGCGTAAACCCAAGTACCAAAATTTAATGGAAAAGCTGCGTATGCCGGAGCTCAAAGACTACAAAAGCTCCGGCCAGCAAGGATCAGACACAGAGCAGGAAAAATGTATGAAAAAACGATGCTGCCAAAGGCAGAATCAGCAGGAAAAGCCAGAAGCACCAGCACCAGAGACCGTGGCTAGTGAGGCCCAGAAATATGACACATGTGATGTGCGTACAAATGGTAAGTTATTTATTTTACTTTTTATAATAATAATCTAAGATATATCCTTAACAATTCGCAGGATATTCAAGCCCAAACTTTAATTACATCGAGAAGAGAAAGGCACTGAAATTTCGAAAAAGGGAAAAAAGGAAAGAAGCTTGGAGTCATGAGGAGAATAAGGAGGAATGGTGTCCTAAAGATTGCTAAATTCTGAGATTCTCAACTTCCAAAACTCAGAATCCTGGTACAGAAAAATAATCATTGAAGAATCATAGGAAAAACAATGCATTTTGTCATCTTATGATTGTCCAAAGAATATTTTCCTATTCCGGGTATTTCAATTTTTTTTTTTTTTGTATAAAAAGATTAACTATTAGGTTTTTTGTAAACTTGATTTTGACACATATTTCTCGGTTCATTTTTTAATATTTGGTTTTAATTTTATATACAAAATTGCCCCCTTCACAATGGAAATAATAAAAGCATTAAAAGCCAAAAAGCTGAAATCACAGATAAACTGCACTTCCTACTACGATTTCCTCACCAAGGAGCGTCACTGTTTGGAGCCGTTGAACTGCAAGGATATGCAAAGCTATCCACCTAGGGAAATGGAAATAGGAGACCCTCTTGGCTCGGCCATGGACCGTGCCAAGTACTACGATGTGGATGACAATGCGACGGAGTGGTATCTGGGCACCCGGGCATTGCCGCTCATAAATTCGTTGGAATGGCAACGTAAGTTCTGCTCGAATTATCGGCCACGGAGGCTCAAGACAACCTCTTATCCTGTCCCTGGAAGGCGTGTATCCCCTGAGTTTCTGAGCCTCCTCAAGCAACACCATGCCAGGACGCGGGGGCATCTGCCGCACAAGGGCAGGCACTCCAAGGTGAGCTTTGACAATTACAAATACGATGCGGAGGGCAAGAGGCGTCACATGCTGCCGGGCATCGATACCGCGGCCCCCTTGGAGTTCCCAGATTCCATGGAAAAAGATGACCTGCGGGTAGCGGGACAAGAGATGTATGTTGATTCTTCTGCTTTACCCAAGCCCAAGAGTTCCAATAGGCGCATGGCCCGGCCCAACAGAGATTCAATAAATCAGGATAGGAATATGAACGCAAAACATATCAAGTGGTTTAAAGTGGATAGTTTGGGATTCCCCGCTACCTCAGAAGAATCGATAGAAGGTAGTTGCAACCAGAAGGTCTTGGATAATAAAGATGATTTTCAGGGAGATATAGAAAAGGAAGTGCATACCTCAAATCCAGAGTGGAAAAACTTCGCAGACCGCCTAGCAAAATTTACTTACCCATCAGGTCAAGGCATAGTTTCGAACGGTAGAAACGATCCTCTTCTCATAAACTTCTTTAAAAGTGCATTCAAGGCCTTCCATTGTGGCACTGGCGATAAATATCCAAAGAATGTGGGTTCTAAACAAAGCAAATGCAGTCAGTGCTCCAGCGATGGTAATAATAATACGGAGACGTTCTCCCCCTGCGAAAAGAATGATAATGTGTGTATCAGATCCCTAAAAATCGATCCTCTGGACAAAAAGAGCGGGGGGTTTCTTCAAAAGGGTACCAAGGCATCCGCTTTGGATTCGGACTTTCATCAAAAGAAGGTGTCCATTGCTAATTGCAAGTGTCGGAAACATAAAAAATTGCCAGAAAGAAATCCATGCAGAAGCAAATTAAATTCAAGAATTACGAAAGAAAATGAGTTAAAATTGGCGCAACAAAATGTTAGCGGCAATAGTCAAAATAATTGTGAAAGGCCTCTTCCCTCTTGCCTCCTGAATGTAGCTGAACCTCGTTCTGGTTACCATTTCGAGACCAACAAATCGAAGAAGAAAAAAGTGTACATCCCTTCCAACTGCAGTGCAGTGCAGGAGCCAAATTTTAACACCGAAATTCGACATTCCTCTCTATGTTCTGACCCGCAGCCAGAATTATATCCGGAAGAAGATCCAAACTATTTGGACTTTTATCAAGGGGACACTTGCAAGTGTCCGGCCCAGACAGAAATAAGCCCATATGGATCTGAAACTAATCCGAAAACTACGGAAGAAGAAAATTCAAGTTTGGCGGAAATAGAGAAAGAAAGTGGCATGAAACTCTCCAGACATTCGTCTAAACCCAACTTTAATAATAGTAAAAGGTATTTGTCCTGTAAGAAATCCCTATGCAGGCGGAGCGTCGCTAAACTCAGTTCTGGTTACAATTACAATCTCATCCAATTAAAAGGAAACAATCCTCACACTAGCAGGAAACTGGAGGGGCAAAAAATCAACACCGAAATTCCAAATGCTTGTCCACATTATGGGGTCATGGAACTTTTACCATCAAGTTCGAGCTTTCGGAAAGAGATGACTTCTGAGGCTTCGACCCAAAAGAAGCTGACACATACCAATCCGTATAGATCCAAAAAAAGTCCGAAGGTTACGTCACAAAAAGAGTCAAGATTATCGGAAAGAGAGAATGAGAAACCCAGTTTAAGCAGCAATAGTCCAGATAATAGTAGGAGACCATCTCCCTGTAAAAGATCTTTATGCAACCGAAACCCAGTTAAACCCCGATCTGGCCAGCAAATCAATACCAACAAGCAAATAATTCTGTCCGGCATTTCCAGTAGTATAAGAGCCGAGAAGCAACCAGTAACTCCAAATGTAGAGCCTAACCGAAATACAAGAAGGAGACCAGTTAGGCCTCCTGCAACCAATGAGAAGCCCAACAAATGTGTAATCATTTGCTGCCCAAGTAAAAGAGACTGCTGCCTGGAAGCCAATCAAAATGTGAAGCGATGTCCAATCAAACCTGTGCCTATTCGATGCAATCCAGAGACAAAGAAATGTGTTCCCTTTCCGCACTCATCCGGGAACGAAAGAACTGACTTCCTAAGATGGCTATATCCAAGGTCGAATTCGGGGAAGAGAAAGAGGTATACAAAAACCAGGAAAACTCCATGTAGGGGGGGTCTGGCCACAAGGAAATGCCACCAGAGTGACACCAGTTTGAGTTCTGAGCCATGCAGAGGGCAATGTTGTAGATGCCCCTATTGTTCGTCTGTGTTTCGAATCCAACCGACCCGAGGCCAAGAAAACTATCAACAATGTTGTCCTCATAGGAAGCGTTGGCATTGCAAACTAAAAACTGAATCGGCGCCCACCGTTTCCAACAATTTTACCAGCTGCTGTGGGTCGGGAAGAATGCGGGGAGGTGTCGATTTTCAGGAGGATGACTACTTCATTCCAGGAAGAAATCGAGACGTCCCTCACAGCTTTTCCACCAACTTGTTTTCTGACTCGGATAGCTACCAGAAAACGAAATTCGTAAAGCCTCGGAAGTGGTCAATGCACGCCTTTAGCTTTGATTAGCAGCAGATCCGTTCCCTTCGGACACAGAGACTGACTGCCAGGTGAGTGTACCACCTGTATGCAGGCATACATTACACTCAATCTGGCAGCCAGACTTGCCGTTCATCTTACAGTTTTAAGTTATCACGATAAAATTTTTAATTGCTTACAAAAAACAACAGATTTTGTTACAAGAATATAAATGCAATGCTGGCGGCTGGCAGGGATCCGGATAATATCCAGGGCCTTACTCGTTGGTGAACTTGGCTGGGCGCTTCTCGGCGAAGGCAGTCATGCCCTCCTTGCGATCAGCCTGCGAAATATAAATAAACCGAATAAAGTTACATAATACTTGTTGTTTTCAAGGCAAAACCCACCGTTGAGAACGTGGCGTGGAAGACGCGACGCTCGAACTTGAGGCCCTCCTGGAGCGTGGTCTCGTAGGCAGTGTTTACGGACTCCTTGCACAGCTGCACAATCAGGTTGGAGTGGGTGCCGATCTTCTCGCCCAGCTTGACGGCTTCTGCGAGCAGCTGGTCGGCGGGCACCACCTTGCTGGCCAGACCCAGCTTCTCCGCCTCCTGGGCACCGATCATGTTGCCGGTGAGGCACATCTCCATGGCCTTGGACTTGCCAACCACGCGGGTAAGACGCTGGGTGCCGCCAGCTCCGGGAATGGTGCCCAGGGCAATCTCAGGCTGGCCAAACTTGGCCTTGTCGCCCGCATAGATGATGTCGCACATCATGGCCAGCTCACAGCCACCGCCCAGAGCGTAGCCATTGACGGCCGCGATGATGGGCTTCTGGGTGCGGGCCACTTCGGTCCAGTCGTTGAGGAAGTTGCCCTGAATGCACTGCGAGTAGGTATTGGGCAACATCTCCTTGATATCGGCTCCAGCGGCGAAGGCCTTCTCGCTGCCTGTCAGGACAATGGCGGCGATGCTCTTGTCCTTGCCAAACTGCTGCAAGGCGGTGGACAGCTCCTTCATCAGTCCGTTGCAGAGGGCGTTCAGAGCCTTGGGGCGGTTGAGGGTGATCACGGCCACATTCTTGCCCTCGCCAGCCACCTCGGTCTTGATGTACTCCCAGGTGTTGGTCGCTGTGGGGGAGCAAACAAGAGAGATAGAGAGGTGAGAGGGGTGAGCGTCATGAGGTGATCGCTTTGTTGTTACGCAATCAATGTTTTGGATTGGCGATGGAAAAGTACTCAAGATTTCCGGCAACTAGCCGGCATCTGGTTTATTAGAATACAAGTCTCGGCTGGGGTGGAGACCGCGTGGACTTTGATCTTGGGCAAATCTCTGATATACTTACAGGAGCTGCTGAAGCGGGCGGCCACCTGTGGCTGCCGGGCGGCTGCCTGCAGCACACCCTGGGCACGGGAGGCGAAGAGTTTAGCAATGTTGGCCATTTTCAAGGAGTCGATGAAACCGGCTGCAAGTGAAATTCGTTATCTAATCAGAGGGGGATTCGATCTGGAGGCACTTAAGAAGGTTACTTACGCGTTGGAGCACTGGAGCAATATGGGGGCTTTGACGGGTAGTGTGAACGTTGGTTTCTAGAACGGAAATCCCACGAAAACGATGATTTTCGTATTCCAGCGGGTTTTTTAAAAATGGATGCAGCTTTGCGCGGGCTGGAGACAACAAAAAGAATAACATATTTCCTTCGCCAATACTTTTGCGAGACGGATTCCAGTTTTTTAAAGAAGGACTGCCCGGAAATTCAGCCAGGATGGAGGGAAATATGCTATACAGTTTCAGTTTTCTCATTCTTGTCTCAGCAAAGACAGAAATCATGGCAATGGAGACAATACTGGCCCTATTAGTCTATAAATATATGGCACTCCCGTCCTGCGAGAATAAATTGGAAGGATACATTAAAATTAACAATTAACAAATTAACAATATTATCACTACTTTATCTTAAACATAACTATTTATCCTTAGACCTTTGGTATGTCAGGCTGTGCCGGTGGATGAGCATTACTGGTCTCCACCAACCAAATGTGCTCCTCACGTTTCCGTTCCCGCCGAACCCGCCAGATGAGGAAAAGCAAGACGACAATCAGGAAGGAGAATATGGTTGTCACAACGCTAAACACAAATGCTGCGGGAGCTACAAAGAAAATTTATTAATTATTTTAGTAGAAGATTCCTATTCATCCTCCCCCCATACTCACTTTCACAGTACGGGAATTGTTCAGTCCACACTGATCCCAAGCAAAGGTTGTTGTGCTCTCCTTTCAGAAAGTGATTCGCCGGACAGTCGTAGGAGATACGAGTGCCATTGGGAACCATTGAGCCTGCATAAAGGACAGCATTGCTAAAGTGCTTAACTATCACATTCGGCAGCTGGGGAACCACGCATTCCTTAGCTTCCTCAAAGGGATTCGGTTTTGGCTTCTTGGTTGTCCTGTCATAATTGTCTTGGTTGTTGGAAGTCATAATAAAGACATTCGATTCAGTGGTCACCGTAGTTGATCTGGCAGTCGTTGTCGGTATAGCGACACCTTCACAGAGCGAATCCAGCTCATCGTCTCCGCCCAGGCAATCCTGGACGCCGTTGCATACCTTGGAGTAGGGCAGGCACTGGCCGGAGGAGCAGTAGAGCTCCCAGTTGTCGCAGTTGGCCTGCTGCATTTGTGCCCGGCACAACCAGCTCTCCTCGTCCGACCCATCCACACAGTCTCGAGTGCCGTCACACACCGCCGTGCTGGCTACGCATGCTCCGTAGCTGCAGCGGAATCCGTAGCCCGGACACCAGACCTTCTCGCACAATGTCTTCGTTTCGTCGGAGGCATCCAAGCAGTTGGCCATGCCATCGCATAGCTGATCCAGTTCAATGCACTCGCCGCTGCCGCACCTATGGCCGCATCTCGTAGCGTTTGGCGATGCGGAGCAGCCAGCGATAACCGCCAGGCAGAGGAGAATCAGCAGCTGGTGAGAACAATCGTTGAACATTTCTACTGGCTTTCGGTAGACAGACTGCCGGATTCCATGTTGTGTCCAGAAGGTAATATTGTCGGGGTATCGAAAACCCGTTTGATGATAGCTGTGAAAGTGCTGTGCCCATGTCATGGGCTTTTCTGAGCGACGTTGATAATTGCTTTGCTTGTATTCAGGGAGGCTGCCTCAAACCTCGAGCTGTTTTTCCCATATAATCTGGTTCTTGTACTAGTAAATCGCTATATAAAGTTTATATAATATGTATTTAGTAAAATTTAGTAATATCTTATTGTAGTTTTATTCAATTGCTTTCAAAATCCATATCTTACTTTAATTTTCTTTCAAGGCGAGTATACTCATGTTAGTTGGAATAAAGTGCTCTGTTTTTATAATTGAACGCATAAATTATAAAGAGAAACATATCCTAAGCGGGGTTAATGGGTTACAAAATATAAATACAGCTCGGAAATTGCTGTGGCCGGAAACAAAAAACTGCAAATACTTGAAGTAAACTTAAGTAACACGTCAAATGCTTTCCCGAAGATGGAAAGGCCTTGTTATTTCTTGTGCGCAGACTGAGGCGGCGGCGTGCCATAGAACTTGCGCTTCTTAATGGTGCCGCCCTTGAAGGGAGTGGCTGCAAGGAAACAGTCTTAGAAAAGGCATCACATTTCACTCCAAATGACTTACCATATAGCGAAAGTAAGTCGTTCTTGCTGCTGGGCACTCGTTTAATCACTGTCGCCGGCGTGGGATTCATATCAATAGCTATGTACTGCTCCCAAAACGAAGAAGACAGCTCGAGCAGCGCCTTCATCACCTGCTTCTGGGTAAAGACCTCGGTGTATATGGCATGAGGATCTGGATTCGCCGATGAATAGCCCACAATGGTGGGTCCAAAGATGAGCGCAAGATTATCAATGGGCATTAGCACAACGGGGCACTCAGCAATGCGCTGGAAGTGCAGCACGAGGAAGGCCAGCGTGTCCCGATTGGCCTGCGGCAGCTGTTTCACCGACTTGCACAGCATATCCTGAGCAGCATTGGTATCTGGATTCTGCACGGCATTAGCGAAATCCTTCCACTGGCTGGTCGGGATGAGGGGCTCTGTCAGGGACCTCAAGAAATCCTTGACACAACAGCACAGCACATAGACGTCTGTGTTGCCCAAATGAGGCGTGGTCTTTCCTCGCAAGAACTGTTCCTTGAGCGCCTTGTACTCGCGCTCCGATGACGAGGCTCGATACAGGCCCACCTCGGTGAGGCCACGCGCCTCGATCTCATTAACACAGTGCACAATCAGGGCCGGAATCATGGGCGCAATGGACGGGGCAAAGTCACTGACGTAGCCGGTCAGCGTCTTGGTTGTGGGCGTTCCCGTCTGGGGAACACAGCTGACGGTTAGCAGATACCAGCAGTCGACGTGACAACGTACTGGGCAATCCCGGCAACGCAAACCTATCGATCCAAATCGGATTCTGAAAAAAGGGAATATTTACAGTTAACTGTTACTGTACCTTTCTTTTATGGAAATATCAGTCTTACCGCTTCTGACACTGCACACAGTTGTCGCCCCGCAAGAAAGTCTTTTGGCTGAAGCTGTGTTTCCTCATTAGCGGACGGTGTTGGGTAGGAGTCGCCGAGTCGGCAGCCATCAGCGAAGTCTTCTTGTTCAAAGGCGTCAGAGGCGGAGCGTTTGGCTCTTTCAGTACCGAGCGACGCGGCGTCGAGGACAGGCCATCGCCGCTCCTGTCCGGGCCTCCAAATACCGGCAGGGACTCAATGGTCGACTCTGCCCGGATCACGCCCTGCCCATCCTGGGGTATAGTAACCTTGGTGGTGGCACAAAAGCGCTCAGCGCCCTGACCCACGTCCACGGTGTGCTGCTCCACTCCGATACCGACGCCCGAGCGGCGTGATTTGGTTGTGGTGGTCGGCGTATTCGCCGACATGCTGCCGTTCAGTCCCGAACTGAGACGTGATCTCTTGTTGCCCACACTGGGAATTGGGTTCTTGGGCAGCGATGGACGATGCTCGCGCCAGGACTTGGACCTGCGCACGTCCAGGAAGTCGTCCTCGGAGTGCGTGATGGACAAATCGGACAGCAGCGAGCCGGTGGAGTTGATGTCGCCATAAGACTTGTCCTCGCGCACTGTATTCAGAGATTTTCGCTTTCTAGATGAGGGCAGCGTGTTGAGAAAGGCCAGCTTGTCGCGGGTCTCGTTGTTCAGGTTGCGCTCGTGGCGCAGCAGATCGGCTACCGCCATGATCTTGCTCTCCATTGCATCGCGCTCGTGCTCCGCCTGGCGACGAGCCTTCATCTCCGTGTCAATTATCCGACGAGCGTGAAACAGCTTGCCTTCCAGATCGCCCATCTTTGTCAGCGACTTGTCCAGCTCGCTTTGGATCCGCGCCGTCTCTGCCGCGTAGCCAGCGCATTTCTCGTGGTAATGCTCGAAGATTCGCAGGAACCGAAGGAACTCTAGGGAGACAAATGAGGTTGTAGGTACCATCACTCGCACCGCATCCGGTTACATCTACTCACCCTCCTCGGCCGTTCCATCGGTCAATACCTGCATGCAGCGTCGCAGATCATCATACGACGCCAAGGCGGATAGCTCCATTTTTCGTATGATCTCTATAGCTGAGGATATAATTTTATGTTCACGAGCTGCCCGCACACTTGTTTTTCTCTCTCTCCACACTAGTTTTAATTCAAACACTATAATATTTTCACAATAAATGCGTGGCAAAGGAAACACGCTGCAAAGGACGCGGTACAAATTTCAGGTTCCGTTGTTTTCAAATTGACGCCATCTGCGGGATGTGACCGTTTGCCGAAAACTCGTAGGATTGTCAAGTACACGCGAATATATCGAAATGTCGGAGTGAGACAATGTTTCTCAATATTTTATTTATTTTGTATTATATTTTTAAACATTGCCAAATAAGGAAAATAAGAACATGAGCTTATATAATAAATTATTCTAGATTTCTAACAGTTAGGTATTTGAGGTCTTCTTGGGGCAAAATAAGTAGACGACGACTGCCAAATTTCACAAATATTTCGATTCGCCATTAATTTAGCATTAAATAAGTTTACCATACCCTTTGGTATATTTTACAAATACAATAATATTGCGTCAAATTAGCGTCGGTGAGTTAGCGTCAGAACGGAACGGTGGGTAAATGGAACACAGAGACTTTTTTATATTTTATTCATTTTCCAAATAAGGCACTTAATCAAACTAAATAAAGTTTATAAATGCAAAAAAAACAAATTTTCTTTTTTACTGGTTTTGGGGGTATTTTACCTTTGGATCTATTAAAAAAAAGTGTCTGAAAAATCGGAACCATTGAAAAAAATAAAATGAAACGTTTGTACTTTATTTTTTAAACAAACAACACCACCATTTTTATGCATTACATTATAAAAAGAAGCCAAAAGAATAAATTACAAAAGAAACCACGACGAGTTCTTAATTCTTTTCTTTGTATTTTTATTTCCTCAATGTTCATTTTCTCTTTTAAAAGCAATCCGCCACCTATGGACACGAAAAGGAGTTTGAGTTGGAGCACCAGAACCCCGCCGGCAAGTGACGCAAGCTCAAACTTTGCACTCAATTTACATTTTACTTAGATCTGCTCTATTTTCGACGACATTTTGCTGAAACGTATCCAATTAGCAGTACAAATTTTTCAGCAATCTGGCAGCTCCGAACTATCTGTCAATAACATAACATATATTAAAGTTCTGTTAATAACATTTAATCGTTGATTCCAGCAGCTGTAAACTACTGAATCTCTGTTATACGCATACATATGTCAAGTATGTAAAAAATCTGTGTAGCTATGCAAAATAATTTTATTTTTATTTATTTATTGGCGGGAAAGGCGGAGAAGGTGACGCTTCCATTTAATTAAAGCCTATATATCCGATTTGGATGGTTAATGCCCGCAGCATAAATCCCCATTCAGTGGCGGCAATTAAATGTTATCTTTAATTGGTTGCCTGGCCGCACATGCGCTGTCATTTTTAATCTTGTGCCAGACTTTAATCTGGCCATTTTCAGTACAAATTCGTTAATTTCAATAATATAAATGATTTATAGGGTCGAAAATGCCCCATTCGCTATCTAAAAGCCCCCAAAGAAGCCCAAGCTACCGTTTTTTTGGGATAAAAAAATAAATAAATTTACAAAAACCATAACTTACCCAAAAATGTCTTAAATTCAGTTCGGAAACCTTTGATATGCTAGTTTTTAATAGCTTAACAAATCTGTTATAAAAACTTTGCTTTATTTCGTATATTGGTATAAGATTTACGATAATAATATAAGATTTACGATATTGGTACAAAATTTACGATATTGCTACAAGATTTATGATATTCAAATACGATTTACGATATTCAAATACGATATTGGTACAAGATTTACGATATTCAAATACGATTTACGATATTCAAATACGATTTACGATCTCAGGTACCAGGCGAACAGAAGGCAGCAGCAAGCAACTGGGAACTGTTA
>VNJN01002431.1:0-10746 GCA_008042485.1 Drosophila mayri | reverse complement strand
CTGCTGGGCGAGTCCTTCCATGGCACCGAGCGCCTCCTCCGGGGCGGGGCCTCTGGGGATGGGCGCGCCGGCGTGCTGCCGACCGCGGCGGACGCACACTTTGTTGGTGGCCGCGCCAGGAATGGTCCGGGCCGAAGATCTCCTCCGGTGCTGGCGAGACCAGGGTGTCGGGGCCCACTGTGACCCTATAGCCCTCCCTCGTGGGGCTATATGTTACTTCCTCCCAGGGAATGTCCCGTCCTGGGGTCCTTGGCGGCGTTCCGGGGCTTGCCACTAGCGGTGGTGTCCCGGCGTCCACGCTGGGATCCTGGCTGTGATTCTCGAGAGCTTCAGGGACCGGCACTAGTTCGGCCAGGGTGCGGGGCCGTTATTTCCCCAAAGCAGTCCCGCAACTCGGCCTGCTCCTCCTCGGTTATCTGCCGATGATGCTCCGGCTGGGGTGGAGCTTCCCAGGGCAGCAGAGTCGGCGAGTCCGGCGACGGCGGGGTAGACATCTTGTCCCATGGGGGCGGTGCTACCTCCCGCGGCGGGGTCGCTTCCAACTTTGCGGCGCCGAAGCGAAGGTCGGGCTCCACCTCTTCCTCCGACTCGCTGTGGAGCACTGCCCACATCGATGTGGAGGGGCCGCCCCGATCCAGCAAGGGCGACCACCTCCAGCGGGTCATCCCCAGGAACTGGGCGCCTTCACCCGTCCATATGCAGTTCTCGAAACTGCTCCTCCACTGCCGCCGATAGCCAGGAATAGTCCCTGACTTCTGGTGGCTCCCCTGGCTGGAGGGCGTGTACCGCTGCCGCTAATGGTTGCGGGCCCATCAGGGCGGCCGTCACCCCAACTGGGGTAAGGGGGCGACCGGGTGGCCACATAAAAATGGGCAGCCCGCGTCCTGCCATGGTTGGTGGTTTCTGTGGGAGAGGGAATGATTAGTTCATGCTACCTGGTCAGTCCCTACCTATGATGTCCCTATCTCGGTCCCTATGTAGCCTTGTTTATTTTCCCCCGACCTATACGTCTACTTGGTGGTGTTCTCGCGAGGTTTTCCCCGGCGGGGAAGCAGAGTGTCGGACGGGCACACCCGTCATCGAGTGACTCTACGAATTTTGTCCGTTGAGACAGAGTATCCTGATGGCGATACCGCCTATTCGGGTCCTCCGAACGCGGAGTTGTTCTCGGCGATCGGGGCGACCTCCTCGTTCTCATCCTCCTCTGTATCGGCCTCCTCGCCGTGATATGGTTTCAGCTGACTTAAGCTGGCGGTCCGCCGTCTTCGACTGCCCGGTATGTGCAGCTGCATGATGTTCGGCGACGGGAACTTGGCCCCCCTAAATGGCCCGTCATACTTAGCGGCCAGCTTTGCCGCGAATCCCTCTGTGGCGTTTGATAATGCGTGGCGTCGGACCAGCACTAGTGATCCCACCGGCGGCTTCCATTCTCGCCGGCGGAGATTATAATGTCGTCTCTGATCAACCGACGCTCGGTCGGCAATGTTTCTAGCGACTTCAAGGATGCGGTGCAGCTGTCTACTGCGTTCCGTTGGGGTTACTTCGTGGGCTCCGCGTCCCGGAGTAACTTCGTCGTACAGGGCGTGAGGCAGCCGAGGTTCTCTTCCTTGAACCAAAAAGGCTGGGCTGAATCCCGTCGTGTCGAAAATACTGCTGTTTATTGCCAATGATATTTCTGGGAGCAGCTTATCCCACTCGTTCTGGTCGTTCCCATCCAGATACTGGGCAATCATGGTCTTGATTGTCCGATTCGCCCTTTCCGTCGGATTCTGTCTCGGCGTGTAAGGGGCTGTGTACTGCAACTCCATCCCTAAGGATTTGCAGAAATTCCGGAATGAGCGACCCGTGAATTAGGTGCCGTTGTCGCAGACAAATATCCGCACCCCGAAGCGGCTTAGGATCCGTTCCCGAAATGCACGCTCCAGGTGTGCTCCTGTGCCTCTGCGTAGTGGAATCAACTCCACCCATTTGCTGAAAGAATCAAGAAAAACTAGAAGCATCGTGTTTCCTTGCTTCGATCGCGGCAACGGACCAACGAAGTCCGCGCAGAGAATGTGGAATGGCTCCTCCACCTGGCGTGTGAACATGTGTCCCGCCGGCTTCTCCTGACTGACCTTGTATCTCTGGCAATTTAGGCAGTTTCGTACGTAGCGGGCGACGTTGCGAAAAAGTCCTGGCCAATAATACCTCTGGGCCACGCGATTACTTGTCTTCCGGACTCCCAGATGTCCGGCAGCGGGGATATCGTGGTTTTCCTGTAGAACCCGATGGCGATAACCCGCTCCTACACACAGCTTCCATGGTGTGTACTCCTCCTCCTGTGGCCGTAGCCCGATGCGGCGATAAAGCTGTCCGCTTTCCTCCCTGTAATCCGGGAACTTTGCGGGTTCGGTCCGAACCTTTTTCAACATCTTTGCGAGCCATTTGCAGTTTGTTTCTTGTAGCTGTGCTTGCTGCGCTACTGGCATCGGTTGGCGTGAGAGGGCTTCGGCCACTAAATTCTGAGCTCCCCTCCGGTAGTGAACGTCATACTGATACTGTTGTAGCTCGAGTGCCCATCGAGCGATTCTCCCCGTCGGATTATCTATGGAATTTAACCATTTCAAGGCCTGATGGTCAGTAATCACCTCGAACCTATATCCTTCGATGTAACATCGCATCTTCCTCACGGCCTATACGATGGCAAGACACACCTTCTCGGCCACAGAGTAGTTTCTTTCTGCGCTATTTAAGCGTCGGCTGGCGTAGGCCACCACGCGCTCCTGTCCATCGATGGTCTGGGTTAGTACGGCTCCAATGCCATACTCGCTGGCGTCTGTTTGCAGCACGAATTTCTGCTCAAAGTCCGGGCAGACTAAAACAGGCGCTTCCGTCAGTCGCGTTTTCAGCTCCTGAAACGCCTGATCCTGTCGCGGCGTCCAGTCTCGCGGCGTCCGGTTCTCCTGAGCCACGGGAATTTGCCAGTATCCATTCTTCAAGTCCAAGGTCGAAATGAACTTGGCGTTCAAGATCTGGTGGATCCTTGGCAGCGGGTACGCATCCGGTAAAAAGTTCTCGTTTAACTGCCTGTAGTCGAAGCACATCCGTGCGTCACCGTTTTTCTTGGCCGCGATCACAATCGGGGCACTGTGCGGGCTCTTCGATGGCTAGATACGGCCATCCCTAAGCAGTTCGTCTATCTGCCTGTCAGTGATGGCTCTCATGGCCGGATTCTGGGGAAAATACCTCTGTTTTATCGGGCGGTCGTTGCGCATTACGATCCGGTGCTCCGCAATATGGGATACTCCGGTCAGATTCTCGAACTTTTCCAATTCCTGCTCTAGGAACTCTTCCACCCAGGGCTCTGGGTATCTTTGTCCCGATCCCCGCTGGTCCGGTTCCTCGGGCGTATGACTCACAGAGTCGACCGTGCCGCAGAGGGGCGCGTTCTGCTCCGGCGTTTCCTCGGCGTGGTCCTGGAAGCGGACACGCTTCTTGGAGGTGCGAAAAGGGTTTTGCTGCGGTGCGGTGGCGTTAGCCACAGGCAAAACATGGCTCCAACTGTTTGGCCGACTGGTTGAGGGTACCTCTATATCTCGGGCTGTTCTCGTGTATGAATTCGTATTTGCTGCCCGCGGGGCATGGGTTGGCGGTTGTCTTTGTACAGTACGTGGCTTGGGTACTGGTTCCTGTGTGGCGATCGGCCCCTCCTGGGTAACCGTGCCATATCCTTGATGCGTTTCCTCAGTTCTTTCTCCTGCTTGTCTCCTCTCCGACACTCCTCGTCGTTCCGCAGAAGGCCCGAGTGTGTCTGACTCCTGGTGGCCCGCTTGTGACTTCCCTGGGAGTCCGGTTCCTGGTAGCATGCTAAGGGCTTCCCTGGGATCCGGCTCCTGGTGGCCCGCTCGTGGCTTGCCTGGGAGTCTGACTCCTTGACGAACTCCTGGTGGCATGCTAAGGGCTTTCCTGGTGGTTCCTAGTCGTGAGGCATCTTCTTGTGATCCTCCTTGTCGTCTCCTGCTTGTATCCTCTCTCGCATCTCGTCTTCCTGCAATCCTTCCCGCTGTCCTGTACGTGGTTGATCCTCCTGTGTTCTTTGTTGTATTCCGCGTTGTTCGTCGTCCCCTGTTCCTTGGGGCCGTGCCCACGGTGGCTTCCTGTGTTCATCTGGCATTAAGTCAAGGGTTTGTCCCCCGCACTGAATTGTGGCTCCAATTCCACACAGGAAATCCATCCCTAATAATACGTCGTCCAGTGCGTCCGCCATGACCAGTAGGATGGCCGGTGCGCTTCGATTCCCGCAATGTATATTTGCCGCTAGTGCCCTGGTCAACTCCCAGCATGTCCCATTGCCGAGTTTGACCTGTGTCCGTACGTCCCTCTTGTTCCTTTTGTTATCCAATTCCTTGGCCAATTCTTCGCTGATGAAGCTATGTGTAGCTCCCGTGTCCAGGGTGGCCACGAATCTTCGCCCTCCCATAGTGATGGTGGCTCGGATGCGTCCCTGGTGTTGGTGGAGAGTCCTCTCCTCTAGTTGTTCGTGTTGGCTGGGTTCCTCGGGTGATTCCCGGGCACTCGAGGCCCGTTTCCATTTCCCGAAACCTGTCGTCGGCAGCTTTCAAACGTCCGCACTCCTCGTCGTCCGCATTCCCAGCAGAAGAATATCCCTGGGTTCCGGCATTCCGTTGAAAAATGTCCGGGATGGCCGCAGTTCCTGCATGCTCCTCGCACGTTTACTGGCGCCTGTTCCGGCGTTGTGGCCCGGCTCGTATTCGAGTTCCTGCTAAATTTTCCTGGCATGGGGTTCGTTTCCCGGGCGTTCGGTTCCCGGTGGTTCTGAGCTCGTCCGCTCCTTCGGCGAGTCTCCTCGTGGTCGTGATATTCCGGCGACATGTTGTCGTAGACTCTTTCCAGCTCTCGTTCGGCTGTAAATCCGGCCCGGTGCATCTGCAGGCGCAGGTCTACCAGATATTCCTTAAAGGGTTGGTTGGGCCTCTGAAAGTGAGTCCTGATCTCGTCCTCTAATCGTTGGTAATAACGTGGCGGCAGAAAGAAATCCAAAAATTCCCTGCGAACCTCCGCCCATGTGGCGTTCCGTAGGCCACTTGTCCTGTACCAGCTCTCAGCGCGGCCAGTCAGCAATACTATTAAAGCTGGGACGAGATACTTTTGGTCGATCCGGCTAGCCCGTTGCTCGATGTGCTCTATGAAGCAGAGCGGATCCGTCGTCCCGTCAAATGAGAGTCCCCACTTGGTCATCCGATCCAATACTGCGGCTCCCGGGTCCCCATGGTAGCTCGTTGCGCGCGGTGGCTCCTCTGTTTTCGTCGGCAGGCGTCTCCCTGCGGCAGGAGAGGTACTCCTAGGCAGCAAAAGAGTAAGAGGTGCCGTCGGTGCCGCAACTCCTGGCGAATTTGTCTCCGAATCCAAGTACATGGGGGACAGCAGCTTCGCGTCCCCTGTGGGGGCATTCCCGAAGTTCTTCTCCAACTCCTCAAGGCGGATTTGAACTGCCTCTGGATGGTCCTGTTGACGCGCGAAGGCAATCAGCCGTGATCGCTGCTCCTCGACCGTGCCTCCTCGTTCCAAACCGAACTCTAGGAGTATGGTCTCCAACTCCAGCTTCTTTCGGTAACTGATCCAAGTTACACCCATGATTTTATTATTATATATTTTTTTCCCGTTTATTGTTCTATGTTTATTCCTTAGCCTCCTTATGTTATTCTTATTGTATGTTTGTTCTTCCTTATTTTTTTTCTTCAGTGTAGTCCGCCTTGTTCTATTTATTTATCCGTTTTGTCAATTAATTATTCTGTTTATTTGTTTATCTAGTTACTTATTTTTATTTATTAACTCTTAACTTTATTTTATTCCGTTCTCTATTTATTTTCTATTTATTTTAATTGTTTTTATTTATTTTATTTCAATTTATTAACTTTGTTTGTTATATTCTTGTATTTATTCTGGTATGGTTAATGTTTTAAATCGGGGTTATTTTCCTCGTGGCTTCTCCTATGTTTTTTTTTCCTCCTCGGTATTTAATTATTTCTTTACCGATCCGGTATTTTATAATCGATATACCGTCCTCCGATCGTAGTCGGTATTTCAGTTGTTTCCCGCTTGGTATATAAAATCGATTGCTTCACGTTCGGTATTTTATTCGCGTTTGCCAACTTTCGGTATTTTTAATCGATAATTCCTTTGGAATCGCTATTTTCATTCGATTCCTTCTATCGGCTTCTCCTACTGGTATTCGTTGATTTGAAACCCTGGCGCGACTTTAATTTAATTAATTGTCTGTTTGTTCGATTTTATTTATTTATTCTTCATTATTTATTAGTTAATTTTATTTAATTTTATTTATTTAAATTTTATTTGGTTTATTTAGTTATTTATTCATTGGTTAATTTTTTATAATTCCTCTCGTTCGTTTTGTGTCGCTCCTGTCCCGTCCTGCCCAAATCCGCGTCTGGAATTACCCAACGGCAGCTGAAGCGGGGAGGAGGGAGTAAAGCGGGGTGTGAGGGGCTGATTGATGTAATAATTAAATACAATTTCGCGTCGTATGCTCATATTGTTTTCTTTATTTCATAATAAAAGCTGCCTGTGCTAATCTTTGTTAAATGCCCCCTTGTTAAATGTGCTCTCTGTTATGAATTTAATGCGCCGAGCGCGGTTGGCTCACCCGATATGTCTTAAAAGTTGCCTAATAATTCCGTGTCTTCTTGTTCCTGGTCGTGGGGGGGGGCCCTTCGTTGTACTGTTCTTGTCCTGGTATCGATGTGCGTAGTAGCGGGGGTATTTGTCACTGGGCTTTTCGTAGTATCAACGGGTTTCACTGCTGGCCTAATTACGAGTGTCGATCAATATTTCTGCATGGCCTAATTCTGCCCATTCCCCGGCGGCTGCGCTGCCGCGATCGATGGCACGCGCCGTTCCGCATTCCATGCATTCTTTCGCCCGGCGAGCTTTCCGTCTCGCTCTTTCTCCTGGGCGGCAGGTGGCCCATGCAAATTCCAATTTTGCAATTGTGGCTCTGTCGGCGCCGGCGCCGCGGGTCTCTGCCCCGGTCGCGCTCTCCGGCCTCCTTTGCCGATCGCTGATTGGCGGACACCGTGTTTTAGCCGTTTTCGTCACCGTTTTCTCCCGTTCCCGGAGGATGTTGCTAACGGTGCGGGTCGTGTTGCCCGTGACGTCAGGCTTGGTGTGGCCGAGGTGTGAGCCCGGCCCTGAGATTCCCTAACGCCTACTTCCTAATCTTATTTTACATGACTCCATATTTACACCGTGGCTTTAGCCTAACTAACTTAACCTACTACCTATCCCTATTTACCTATCCTGACTTAATCTACTATTTACATCTAAATATTTACACTATTTACAAAGTTGTGGCGGCGGCCACATCGTGACCGTCATCACAATGTGTATACGTTTGAGATAAATAGAATGAAGCAATTTTTCTATGTCGTCCCATACAAAAATAGTTCCGAATATTGTCTTGTTTTTCACACGCAACATCATCAAATATCATAATGGAATTGTTTTTAGCTTCTTGCGGTGACAAAACGTCGTCATTTGTAGAAAATGTGTTATAACCCATTCCTTGTATCGGCTTAATAAGTTTTTCCAAATACTCATATTTTGGTTGATATAAACTCTTTGAAAATATATATAAATTTTCAAATTTCAATCCATTAGGACTCTCCAAAAGCGAAAAAAGAACGTTTGTCTTTCCACAGTTTGATGGACCAACAATTGAAGCTCTAATTGTGTTTGGTAACAATGAGCTGTGACGGGGGTGTGTACTCTCACCAAGTGCATCACCTTCAATATTTCTTACTACAATACTTTTATTTTGCCTTAATTAACACATGTTTTCGAGATGAGTACTTCTGTGACGCGGGCCGCGAACAAAATAATGAATAAATAAAAAATCAATAAGAAAGGTAATGGACTTTGAATTAAATGCGCGCGATTTACAGTATCTCCGATACTGGTGGGGAAGAAATCCAACAGAGGTGAGTTTTTCTAGAGTCCAAGTGAATGGTAATTAAGTGTTATTTTGTATTATTTAATAAAGAGACAAGAACCTTCTTCGACTTCGGTTAAAATCATAATGAATCTTTATTCTTAAACAACTCAAAATGTGGCTTATGGAACACAGTGGAATAAATGGGAATGAAATGGTGTGATCGAGAATTCGCGTATCAGCAGATTCGGGTGGAGAATGAGAATCTGCATAGTTGGCAGGTTTGGCATATCTGATGTGTTGGTTGTTTGTATTCTGCATAGCTGTTAAGTGTGTTGGTTCTGCTTACTTCCGTTGGTTCCCAAACTCAGTGTTAATGTCCAGTGTTTGGGTTAATGACCATTTGGTTGAGTCGCTGAGGTTTGGGGGGCGGCAATGTGTCCGTAACAATGTGTGCGGTAACTCCTCCCCCCCTAGAGTGGAGAGAGGGGCATAACGAAGGAATAGTCGGCTCCACCAAGGTCGGCGGGTGTGGAAGGAAGATGGTCTTTGGTTTGTGACATAGTCGGAGGACGACGATCAGGATAAGGGTCAATGATATTGTTGAATATATGGCCGTGAATTTGTAGTGTGCTATATTTTCCATATTGGTGATTTTTCCAGCTGTCGAAAGGGCTTCTAGATGTAGTTTTTCCAGTGATAGTGCTTTGATGGTTTGGTTTCTTGTTATCTTGACGATCGGTGGAAGTACGAAGGTGAAATGATCATGTTCCACTAGTTCTTTGTCGCTGTATTCTACTCCATTTATCCATGTGGAACAATTCGTATAATGTATTATGAAGGAGCCATTCAAAAGTGTTTCATCGTTGCAGGTTGATTTAAGGGTAGTGTTCCTTCCGTTGAAAACGAAAATATACCCTTATTCTGGTTCGAATATGTTCGTTTCGTGACCTGTATCTATCATGTCGCATTTTGTCTCCTTTACATTATTGAGGGTAGGGTAATATTTTGTGTGGTTAACATATTTCTTATAGTATTTAATTCTTGCTTATTAAATAAGAATTTTGGGATTAAGCCCAATTTGCTGGCCAGAAGGCTTTCAGCTATATTATTAATATGTTCTCTCAAGGTGTCAATATGAAAATTTATTCGATTAATATATTGTAGTGTAAAAATGTTTTCTCTATCTTCTCTAATTTCTTTGAAGATAGAGTTTTGTGCCGAGTCTAGGAATGTTTGTATTTTAATTTGTTCGTTATTTATATGATTCGTAATATTATTAAGTCTAATGATGACCTGTTTGTTGAAATTTTCTTGTTTGTCTTGATAATTTTTAAATGTATGGGAGGTAACTTTCAGGGTATTTATTTCTGCGAGTATGATTTGTCCGTCGCTGTTGTCTAAGTTACCCGAAATTGTCTTGATAATAGTCCCTAGGCCGTTGATTAAACCTCTTTTTGTTCTGGCGTGTGGGAGTAGGGTGTCTATTCTTGTTTCTAGCTGCTGTATTTTCCCTTTTATAATTCCTAGCGAAATATCAAATGTTTCATCTAGTCTAAGGGCTTTTAACGTGTCTTTTATTCCGGTAAGGCATACTTTAAACTCTTGGACATCTACGACATGGTTTAGAATTGTGTAGCTCTGTGTTATACGAGCGTCTTCCAGATGGATGCGAAGGGGGCGAGGGGTGAAGATCCATTAAGTCTTTCTAAAGAGAAGGACTGCGTGGCGGAATTGGTAGTTCTGGAATGAAGTGGTTCATTGAGTGTTATTACTTCTCTTGATTATCTTTCTTATTTTCTGTTTGTGTAGTTTCTGTTGCCTGGTTGTTAGTAACGTAACTCCTTTGTCAGCCCTGACTTTGTTTATGGATTAGCTTGTTTCTCCTATTTTCTTTCCTAAGGAAAACATCGTCAGGTTCAACTTGGATCGGTGGTTCCCTATCTTCGTTTAATTTGGTTAGCCTTTTCGCCGTCTGGTTATCTAATTGTTCTTGGATTTGGGGTATATTTCTTTCCTAAATTCGTTCAGTTTTGTCAAGTAGTCGTGATGACTGTCGAATTTTACTGTTTTTTCAAACATATGGGTTCTGCCATGGAAAAGTTCGAACGGTGTATGAGCAGTGCTAGAGTGTATTGCATTATTGTACGTTGTCAATAGCTCTGCAAATATCTCCGCATGATCTGATTGGAGTTGAAGCTCCTTCCTACGCTTTTCAACTATTCTATAGAGTTTTGTGAATGTCGAGTGGAGTCTTTCGACGGGTGCGTTTCCCGTTGATTGTTGGAAGGAGGTGGTGTGCATTTCCATATTATACTGGTTTAGAAAATCGGTAAACAAATTTCCCGAAAATTCTGCGCCTTGGCCAAAGACCAAGGTACTGAATAATTGCGATAGTGCTGCCGCTACTTTGATTGAATTTCTATTGGTTAGTGGATATGCTTGTGCGAATTTTGAGAATTTATCGATGGCTGTCAGGTTATTTGTATTGTTGATTACATAAATGTCAATGTGAATAACATCTAAGGGTTCTTTTGGTGCTGGTGGGGCTTGAAAGAAAGGTCTGTGAGGTTGTCTATCATTCTTGAGTGTTAGGCAAATGTCACAGTCTTTAAGTATTTGTGTAATGATTTTCTTCATACGTGGGAAATAAATGTCTCTTTTAAGATGGTTAAGGGTTTCGTCGATGCCTCTGTGGTTACTATTAAGGTGGTATGACTGAACCCTTTGTTTTTGTTCTTGTAAATCGGAAAGGTCGGTTAGAAGTGAAGAGCAACGACAAATAGTATACAAGTTAT
>VNJN01002428.1:0-35789 GCA_008042485.1 Drosophila mayri | reverse complement strand
TTTGCGAAAAGTGGCCATTATCTCAGAAAATCCGCTCCTGGTCTGACGCATGAAGGATGATATTTCCTTCTCAACCGGTCGACAGGCCTCACAGCAATAACGCAGGCCCTTTTTGCTGGACACTACGTCAGCCATTCGATCTGTCATCTCGATACACTTAGCGTGCACAACTGCCTCGCAAAGCCAGCAATGGAAACTGGGTTGGTCTGCCAAAACATTTTTTTGGCAATTTTTTATAACACAGATAATATTCTGAGACATGTTCACCAATCCTAGACCACAGTGCACACAATCAATACAAAAAAACTAAAGAGAGGGAGATAGAACACAAGAGCGCAAGAGTTAGAATATGAGCAGCAGAAATCACAAGAGCGATGAGAGCTATGAACACCTTAGATGCAGCTTATAGCACACGGCACTCGAGCGGGGGAGAGAGAAAATAAAAACGGTACAAGAGCAAAGAGGAGGAAAATAAAATAAGATAACCGTCTTAGCACAAAACTAAAAAGTTATTATTTATGCAAATTAATTACACAGAAAAGTGCATGCACGCGCGGTAGCAAAACGGTATATTATTATTGATATTAGATGACAAATAAGAGGAAACCCCGGTGGTTTAAATTCACAATGAACACAAAAGTCGGAGCGCAAAACAAAAACACGACCGTCCGCTACGAAGAGAGAGAATCGAATCGACACAACAACATTCCCGGAAATGAGAAAGCTGACGAGCTGGCCAGACAAGGGTCAGAGGAAAGCACTAATACATCATACTCAGTCCAAACGGAAAATCTCGATCATTTCAAACTACTAGCCTAACGCAGGTCAAATTTTTTTCGCCCGTAGCCGATATATGTATATACATATATACATACATGAAGTTTTACAATTCGACTAAACTGCAAATTAGGCTTTAGTACATACGCCAGCGTAAAACAATAAACAATTCATATCAATATGATAAGAAAAGTTTAATATAAAATAAAATTAAATTATCCCAAAATAAATAATTATACACATTTATACTCTTTTTTTTTAAGTCGCAAATCGCTTATTATACGTAGTAAACTATCAAACAAAGTCACCTGGAATGATATTTAATATTATTTCTATCTTAAATCCGAAAAAATAAGTTTTCCTTCAAAAATTCAGGTACCAAATATTTATATTAAAATTTTGTTGTTATGCTACCTACACGCTGCTTGTCCAAGTGTGATGCAGAAAAAGATGAAAATTCGCAAATTGCAGTAATACTAGGAGGTGACCAACGACCTCCATGCGGAGCCAAGACTTTGCTTTTCGCCCCCAAAATCAAACTAAGCAGTGGTCATGAAATGCCGGTTTTGGGGTTTGGAACAAATAAGGCAAACATATTTAAACTAAATATATTATAACAACGAAGTAAGAGATTTATTTACCTTTACAGCTAAAGGGATACCAATGTTCCACTGCAGTTCACTATGCTGTCGAGACCGGATTTCGCCATTTTGATACTGCTTATTATTATGAAAATGAAAAAGAAATTGGAGAAGCTCTTCGTACACAAATCAAAATGGGGAACATCTCAAGGGAAAATATATTTTTGACCACCAAGGTATTAACATATTTTTTAAGAAAATGTTTTAAGTTTAATTAATTAGGACATTTTCTTAGTTATGGAATACGCACCATGATCCGAATGACGTGCGGCGTATATGTCAAAAGCAATTGGAATTGCTTGGATTTAATTATATAGATTTATATTTAATGCACTTTCCAATTGGATATAAGCATATTGGAGATGAAATTCTGAAACCAATGCAAGATGGCAAAATTCAAACAAAGTAAGTAACTTTTAGTTTTTAGTTTATGTATACCTTTACTAGGGTATCCTCAGTTCAGTAGGAGATTTTTAACAGAGAGATCATTTGTTATCATCGTATCCGCCGTCTCGGCAAATTTTTAGAATACTATTTTAAAAATTTTACAGTTGTATTATTTTCGATGCAGCAACATGTAGGTCTGAAAGGTCAATACAGATTTAATATTTGTTGTATTTTATCCTCGTGCGACAAGGGAGACCCAATATATTTAATGCACTAATCACAATATAAGAAATTGAACTTACATATTCTAACATTTTGAATTCTGTCGGCCTAAAGTTCTGTTGATTTTAAAAATAATATTCTACTATTTCATCTCTATTTTTTTATTAATTTTATTTTATCATTTATTCTATATATTTTTAATCCATGTGTCTGTCCGATTATACTAGTCCCTCAGTTTTAAAGCTATCTGAATAAAACTTTGTAGCTAGTATTTTATATACTCTTACTCCTACACATGTCGGAACTGGCCGGATCGGACGACTGTATTATATAGCTGCCTTAGGAACGATCGGAAAATTTTTCGAAAAAAAATTATAACTATGTCAGTTTTCAAGATATTTTTACCAAACTTTATATTTTTAGTTTTATTTCAGAATTTTGGCTTTAATTTCATGAAAATCGGCAAACTAAATCCTATGCTGCTATAGCACTATGGTCCAGCGGACCACTTTTGTTGGCCAATATTAATAACTCCGTTAATTTAAAAGGTATCAACCTGAAACTTTACCAATCGTATTTTGGTAATTATAGGATGATACGGGATTAAAATTATGTAAATCAGAAAAATATATCCTATAGCTTCCAAAGGAAAAAAAAATTTTGTTTTAGATAGATTTAAAAAACTTCGGTTACTTTAAGATTATTTAATTTCAACTATGTATGTTAAAACAAAATTATCAAAATCGGGTAATGAATACCTATAGTTTTCATAGAAAAAATCAGAATATAGTGCCAATTTTGCCTACAATTGCATGGAAAATTGATTACAAAAACATTAAATGATTTTACATTTGTTTTTACATTGTATCATATCTATTTGACTATATTCTATTGTTTTCAGTGAATTTTTATGTTTGCATTAGTTTTAGGAAATTTGTAATGATTTTTAGATGTAATTTTCTTACAAAATAAGACAATTTTTAAATGAAAATTTTAAGAAATGTGGTCAAACGTGGCATTAGTGACTATATGCAATTGAAAGAGAATTAAATACTCTACAACACACACTAAGTCTCAAGGTGGGACTCACTAGACTTACCTTTCCAAAAATACAAAATTTAACGTCAAATTACAAAATCATAAAAACAACTGTGGTCATTTAAATTTTTAAAATAAGTAATTCAAACATTTTGAAATATATTTCCAAAAAAATTTATAGTTTTGAATGTTTTTCCGAGTTTTCATAATTTTAAAATAGTGATTTTTTACGCACTTTAACTCTGCCCATTTTCTTATGAACAACAGCTGACTTTAACCGCTTCGTACGCGAAAGTGGCGCCACCTATCAAAATTTTGGGTATGACACGTAGATGGTCAGTCTATTTCTAATCGATTGATACCAAAATCAATTAAATTTAACAACTTTTAAAAAATGGGTTTTGGCCAACTAAAGTGGTCGGCTGGACCATAGTGCATAGGAACAATAAGAAAAAAAACCTTACTTAACCGTTTTTCAAACCACTTTCATCAAAATGGAGATTTGGCAACTAATTGTATTCCAGAAATTCGGTTTTAATTTTTTGTTAAAATTCTGCAAAGGTATATAAACTTCCGTGAGCCGAATTTAGCTTCATATATTCATAAGCTTGTATATATTATATACGAGTAAAAAAGCTTGCCGTACGAAATAATTGTGGTCGGGACTCGTATCAGGAAAATAATAACTTTGATGTTTTCAATATATTTTCATAAAATATTTTATTATTTTAGAATTAATTTTTAATTCTATAGTTTAATTGCAATCTGAAACGATATACATATAAACTTCAGCGAACCGAAATTAGCTTCCATTCTAGTTTGTTTCTACTTGAAATATTTTTAGTCATATTATGAAACTAAGTTGCGCTATTTATGGTTTTATAATAATGTGGTAGCTGTTCCACATGTTTGTGTTTTGTATCTTGAGCATATTTATTTATTGGTCCTAATGTTATGACAACAAGTTTGTCATACCAATATTTGGGTTCTTTAGTTGTTATAATTAAATAAATGTAAGTAGGAGTCCAATACATAATTACTCAAGAATTGTCAAGTGAGATACATGCTTCTTTACACTTTAAAAGTTCTCCACCGAATGCCGCGTCTCGCGCAATTCCTGTAATTAATCTATCTTACAACAACTCGACCGTCCTGACTTTGTGATCCCCTGATCACGGTTTGAATTATTTATTTTTAGCTATACAATGATTCTGAAGTTGTTATATATATATTTTTTGCTTTTTAACAGACTTATACATACCTCAGTAAAATTGATATACAGGGGCGGTCAAAAGTAGTTACACAACGGCCAATTGTATGCAACTCTCAATTTCTTTTAGCTGTTGCTTTTGTTGTTGTTATCCGATTTCCCCCAAAATAAGTTTTATAGGATGAAAATCAGAAGTATTGGGAAGACCCGAGGCATGCCAGGCAGAATTGCCACAGACGCAACCATGGTGGTAGTTTTCTAATGGTTTGTTCTGCTTTAAGTTACTTTGGGAAATCGCCTATATGTTTTATGCCATGTCACATGAATGCGGAATTGAATACAGAATGATCTAGTACCATTTTCCGAAATGTTTCATCCCGGAGACTTTGTGTTTCAACGGGATAACGCTTCTATATTCTCATAGCGCGGTATACGAAAACGTTCTGGAAACAAAAGCTATTGCTTTGATGCAGTGGTAAGCTAAATCCGATTTGGACCTAAATCCGATAGAGAATCTTTGGGGCATCCTTTCAGCAAAAGTTTTCGGAGGTGGAAGGCAATTTTATACCCTTAAATACTAAAATCGGCTATTGTTAAGAAATGGGCAGTCTTTGACACACTTGTCCTCCAAAACTTGCCAAATTACTAGAGCAGCAAAAAAGAAATATTAATAAATAGTTCACTTATATTTTAAATGTATATAATATTTTTTTGTCATTTAAAAAGTTTTGCATATATATCAATTTGCTATGAATAATAGTTTTAAGTTACAATGTAAATGTCATACAATGATATATAAAAGCCGTCGCCTTCACTTCAGTACCTGACACTGTCGTTCAGGTACGCTAGGATGGCATTCACCCCTCTTCTGACCCCTGCCTGACCAGCTCGTCAGCTTTATCGTTTTCTGGAATATCATTGTGTCCCGGTACCCATACTATTTGTACCGTGTTGTCTTCAGCGAGTGTATTTAGCGCCTTCTTGCATTGGGCCACTATAGTCGATGTTGTCCTTACTGATGCGAGAGATATGATTGCCGCTTGACTATCCGATTATATCCTTACTTTGGTATTCTTGAGGTTTCGGTTTTCTGAGAGTTCGTCAGCTTTCAGAATTGCGAATACGTCTGCCTGGAACACTTTTGCTGACGCTGGGAGGTTGAAGGACTCTTTTGCTCTCCAGCTGTCGGCGAACATTCCGACCCCTACACCACATCTCATTTTCTTGCCGTCTGTGTAGAGGGATACTTCGTCTAGTTCGGATACACTCCCTCGTCTCCGGTCTTCCCTTGTGGGGTATATGGTTATATATTCGTTGCCGAATCGGAGTTCGGTTGTCAAATAGTCTGTTCCTGCTCGGTGTGGTAGTACTTCCAGCTATGGCTTGCTTTCAGGCGTTCCGCGCTTTGGGCTGCCGTATTCCTGATGAAATGTTCTATTGGGATCAGGTTTAATACTGCATTCGAACATCTTTATTCATGAGTAGAATGCTATACTCGCTTTCTTATCATGTTCACTGATGTTGTTTTTCCATGATAGTTTTGTATCCATTATCACTCCCAAGAACTTAACTTGTTGTGATAGTTCTGGTTCTATACCATCTATCTGTGGTTTTGTGAACATGGGGATCTTTGTTATTTTTGTAAAGAGCATAAGTTCCGTTTTGCTCGGTTTATTGCCTAGTCCGCAGTTTTTAGCCCATGAATTCAGTTTAGTAAGTGCCCTTGTCATCTTCTTGCTGATGACGTCGGGGAATGATACTGTGGTGAGTAGGACTACGTCATCCGCGTATGCTACCACCTTTACTCCTTCGCTACTGAATTCTTTCAATATGTCGTCCATGATGATCAGCCAGAGCAGTGGAGACACAACTCCCCCCTGAGGTGCGCCCCTCTTCACAAACCTGGTGTGATGAGTGCCACTCAGTTCGGATGTTATCTTCCTGCTCGTTAGCATTTCGTCTGTCCATGCTCTGATGCCTCCTTCAACTCCTACTTTGTTGAGGGAATGGATGGTATGGTATGATTCCGTCCGGACCTGGATTCTTTTATTTGTCAAATGAGTCTATCGCCTAATGGATTCATTCCCAAGTGGCGATCTCTTCAACTTGTGACTGTTGGACTTAGATTCTTCTTAGATTTCCTGGGAAGTGAGTGTCCAGCAGCATATCTAGTTATCTGGAATATCTAATGATTTTTTAGGTGACGTCGTTCCTGTGCCGTCAGGTCTGTTTATAAATGACGGGCTTGCTTGGCCTCTTGCTAGTATTTTGCTCAATTTAGCCGTATCTTTTATTCCTTCTAGCGATTCGCAGTGGTTGCTCCAAGATTCTTTCTTGGCTGCGTATATTGCCTTTTTCTACTCTCTATGTATTTCCTTGTACGGTCTTTGCTACAGTCTTTGGCTCCGTAGCTGTTGTTTAAGGTCTTCCTGACCTTACGTCTAAGGTCACTTAGCTCTTTATTCCACCATTGTGGGTACTGTTTTTTTGGAGTATGTAATCCTACATGACTCCTTGTACGTATTGTTGAGGATGTTTGGGAGGTCCTCAACTTCTTTGTCGTTTTTTCTGGGTTGGATCTGACTTTGATCAAACAGCAAATTTGTTCCAGTGTGGGTTGCGTTTCGGTTTCGTCTCGCGCGTCGGCATAAAGATTTCAAAGAATATGTACCTGTGGTCTGAAAAAGAGTTGTGTGTCGAGACCCTCCAATTTCCTACCTTGTATTTGCTGTTCTTCATTTGGAGAGTTATATCTAGTACTTCTTCCCATCCTTCTTGGAAAAATGAAGGTTAGTATATCCCCTCTATTACAAATAGTGACGTCACGACCTATAATACTATCAAAAAGAGACTCACCCCTCTCGTTTGATTCCTTACTAACCCACAACGTGTGCCTGGCGTTGGCGTCACACCCGAAGATTAGCATAGTTTTGGTCTCTTCGGCCCACTGCATCAACCTGATAACCGCTGTCCCATCCGCCGTCTCAAACCTGGCCACAGCTAGGTCTGGTTTGCTAAAACTGGGATGTTAAAGGTTGTTAATGCTGTTTTTGACTGTTTCATTCGGCATTCGGCATTACTGCGGCGTTGTGTTTGGGGTGACGTCGTCGATGATTAGGTCATCCAACAGTCTGTTGGTGTCATCGACGTCGTCCTTGAGGGCTTCGTCCACCTCGGCCTGGAAGACCTTGATCTTGGCCTTCCTTATTCCGTACCGAACTTCGTTGTCGGACTTTTGTAATTTCTTTAGGCACCGGCGGTTGATGAGGAACAAAAAAGGCTGGCTTGTTGTCAGCCTTGTCAGCTTTTTAGCCTTGAGTATGGCCCAGTCCTCCATGTCGACACCTGCATGGCATCAGCCCCTTTGGTAGCCACATGCGAGCTCTGCGCTTCCTCGGAATATCCTGTGCGGGGACTAGATTAATGTTTAGTCATTTCCATTCGTTGATTATGCTGGCAACGCACGCCGCCAGGAAGTCCTTCGAAAACTCATCGTCGCACCCGATCTGCCGGTGACCTCTAACCATGTCAAAGGGGTCAAAGGAGGGTGTCGGACCAGATGGCTCTGATAGTAACTTGTCTGAAACCATCTCCGCCAGTCTTGTCTCGATTTCCTCCTATTTCTCCGCCAGCAGGCCCCCGTCTTGGCATCATTTGGTCTCTTCAGAGCACTCTCACTCACCTCTTGGGAGCGATTAGGCTTCACCTGAGGAGGAAGAAAGGCTTCTGGTTGCTCCTTTTCGTATCTCTCGAAGTCCTCGATTACTGCCTTGAATCGGGCCTTGTCATCTCTATCGCGCTGGCTAAGATTGCCCAAAATGAAGAAGAGGGCCGAGTCGATCTAGCCATGATGTCTGTCCGTCCGTCTGTTTGTCTGTCTGATTATTCGCGAACTAGTCCCTCAGTTTTGAAGCTATCTAAATGAAACTTTGCAGTCAGTTTTCAAGATATTTTAACCTAATTTGATATTTAGACATCTTATTTTAGTTTTAATTTCATGAAAATCGGTCGACTATATCTTATAGCTTCCATAGAAACAATCAGATCAAAAAAAAAAATCCATAACTTAACCGTGTTTCAAACAATTTCCATCAAATTTAAGATTTGGCAACTTATTATTATTCCAGATTTTCGGTTTTAATTTTCTGACTTAATTCTGCAAGGGTTTGCAAACTTCGGTAAACCGAAGTTAGCTTCCTTTCTTGTTTATATTAGTTTTGTTTGTTTTTCCGTATATACAGAGACCGTAATCTATTTTTAATAATATTATAGATTTTTTAATATCTATTAGTGATTTGGTGTTACATTTTAAATTTTGATTACTTAAGCATTTAATAATATTTAACCTAGTTTTTAGTGATTTAATTAGAGTTTTAATTTGTTTGTTCCAATTATATTTGTTATCAGATTATGATCATGAATTTTAAGTTGTTGTGTTTCCTGTATACTAGAAATATTTATTTGTAGATCTATTTTTGTACATTTTTGTTTTTCATGGTATATATGTAGTTGGAATTGTTTTGTTCCCACTCGCCTTAATAATATTTAAGTTGTGCTCCTGATTTTTTCGTATTTATTATTTAATAAGGAAGTTTTGGGATCGTTGAATTTTTTTTTTGGAAAAAGATCCCAATTAACTGTGTGTAATTTGTGTCTGTGCGCTATTTTAGATTTATAAAATAGTTGTTTGGAAAAAAACTGTATCTGAATTGAGAAGTGATCGCTTCCGTATAAATCCTCGCATATTGGCCAAGCAGCGCATAGTGCACAGTGGTTGCGCTTGTACGGAGCCGCGGCAAAAATACTTTCCGTTAAGATATCGATGTGAAATTTTCCCCAAAAATCCAAAATATTTTTAACATATTGCAAAAAAATTGGCTCCATCGGTCGACTATATCCAATAGCTTCCATATCACCGTAGTATAGCAAAAGGCGTGCAAAAATACCTTCAGTAGAGTTGAAGCGCTAAAATGTTATTATCGGCATTAGAGATGTTTACTTTATTTTAATTATGTTATGTATACACTTTTGAAAGTGCAATTCCTCTCTCTTCAACCCCTCTTCAACCGGCCTCTCTCCTTTTCATCGCCCTCCTTCTCTTTCTCACCACACTAGTCATTTATCTCTCCATGCTTTTACATCACACTATTCAGCTGAACACCCCAGGCGCCGTGCTCACTTGAGTTACACTCAAATGATGCTCAACTCATCAGAATATTACACACTTCTTTATTTTACCTGGGACTCATTTCATTTTGTTGCATTCGACATATGTATATTAATGAACGCAGAAAATTTAAGAATTTCGATTTAAATGCAAAAATTTATTGAACATCTTCTAACAATTCAAATGCAGACGGAAAAAGTTTGGATTTTTCGAGTTTTTGAAGCTTTCTTTGACCTGTTATATAGGGGTCGGAACGCAAAAGAAGATTACTCATTAAGTCCGCATTAGTGAGAATACGAGACATCTTCCGAGTATGTTAAAGCCTGCATTTCTTCAATTCTTTATTATTAGATTCCGCAGCTTCCTCTTCCGACCTCTCGACAACAACGCATGGTCTATCACCTTCGCCCCCTGAATTTAAATCTTATGCACTGTTGCTGGAAGATAGTACCATGGATACTTTTACTTTTAGCAGTAAGCTTAGCATAGCTTCCGACATTTTTAACGTTAATGGAAAATTCTGATGCTAAAGCCTGCAATATCGATGCGCATCGGGTTATTATATCTTCATCAATGCCAGTTATCTCAGATGCCAAGCTTGGGTTACCAAACAATTTTCTGGCTGTATTTCCATCGTAGGAAATTCCATTTCCTCCGTTCCTTGGCTTATCTACAATAATACCCATTTTATCACGGAATTCAGCTTGGACTCGTTCTTTTTTTTGCAGTACATTGAGCTTACGTTCTGCCGATCTTCCTTGCCACATTTTTGTTTCCAACTTGTACGAAATGTGCAAAAAGCGCAAAACAGAAGCTGCAAACTCACCAAGTTTTTCAACCAAGGCTATCCGACAACGTTTCGTCCTTTTTGAGGACTTAGCTAAATCAATTTTTGGTCGTCCACGTTCAGCACTTGAAACCTTTGGTTAAAGAGGCTAAAGAGCTCAAGAAGTAATTCCACAGTTTTTAATAAATTAGATTGAACTTTAACGATAGGGCTCTTGTTACGGTTGTATTTAGCCCAATAAGTATTGATTTTTTGCAAATGTATCTGATACATTCAGCAAGTATATTCGCATCAACTTTGTATTTTTTACTCTTAATTTTTTCTTCAATCGAACTTATTACATTTCGAGTTCTCTCTGTATTTGTGCCCTCTTCGGTGCACCAAAGGTCTAAAATGTACATGCGCGAAAAAACGCAGTTACAAGAAGTGCCTGTAGAAAATTTTAAAATGCAAAGGGGAAATCAAAATAAACAAAATTGTATATCAACAGAAAAAACAAATGACCACAACAAATGACAAGCAAAAAAGAAACACTACAACAACAATAAATTGCACCGAAAATTCAACCCTAAAAACCGTAAGACAGCATGAGTGTTCTAATGAATATAGACAAACCAGCAAATAACAGCAGCTGCATTCTATATTTGTATTACATTGAAACATTAACGAATACATTGATATCACTCATAAAGGGGGAATTGGGGTGTAACATAAACAAAAATCTACCTAAAACTGAAAATTAAGTTCAAATAGTGTACAAAAAAAAATATAATCACTCAAAAATACACAAAAAATAGGAAATCAGTCAAATTATTTTCACAAAAATAGATTATTAGAGTAAATACCTATAACTTTAAAATCCATTTTAAATTATTGAAATTGAAATTAAAAAAATTAACAGTTCTCTCTTTGCATTATTTTTTTGAAGTTCTCATTAGATTTCGAGACAAAACTATTTTACTGTATATAAATTTGAACATTTTATAAATAATTTGGCTACTTTTCGCAAGTGTTTGGAAATTTTTTTTTTTATTTTTGGCCTATGGGCGCAACCACAGTGCAGTGGCGCTTTTTTGTCATTTAGCGATGCGATCATAACTTTTGAACCAAAAAAGGTAATCGAATAATTTAAACTGCATTTGACCGTAAATTGTTGTAAAATGTATATATGTAGTAGACAATCTGCCACGCCCACCCATTTGCCCATTTATAGGGTATCAAAGTAAAAAATCGAATTTTCTCATCAAAAACGATTTAGAAAAATAAATTTATTTAATTGTTCAGCTTTATTTTCATTGATTTGCTCAAATAAAAATATTAAAAAAAAATTTTTTTTATAAAATATATATTTTTTTGTTATGTTTTCATATTGTTTTTATTTTTTGACATTTTTCTAACATTTTGAGTAACAATAATCCTATATTGAAGAAATCATTCAAACCTAAATAAATTCATTTTAACGCTGCAAATGCCCTTGCACGCTACGAGTATCTCTGAAGCGTTTTCACCCATTTTTCGTGATTTCTAACCCTGAGTTGTTTCACTAAAATTGCTGCCAAAGGCGGAGACGCAGCTCAACGCAGACTTTCTAAACGAATTCTGGTTAAGGAAGGATACACGGAACTTACCTATATAGTGTAGTTAAGTGCTCTGTAGTGCTTCAAAAGTTCTAGACTACTTTAGGCAGAATAATGTGTTAAAAATGGACATCTGGCTGGTAGCGATTTACCTGTACAAGTCAAACCCAAACTGTTATTTTTTGTTTAATTTACAGTTTATGAATGTATCTATAATTTAAAACCAAAATCATTTCGATTGGTTGTCTAGTTTTTGAGTAATATTACCTGAAAGTCAACCAATTGCTCCTTTTTTTTATGTTGCAAAAACGGAAATATTTTTCAATTTTGAATGCTCATAACTTCAACAAAAATGGACCGAAAAATGTTTTCTCCAAGTATAAAAATTGGTTTGTTGAAATAGCTAATACGGTTGTGAAGATCTTGTCCTGTACATTGTGACGACGGTCACAAGGTTTCCGCCGCCACGAGTAGAAATAAAACGAGATACAAATATGAAGTCAAACACAATGTAAATAGTAGGTTAAGATTAGGTATAAGAGTAGGCTAGATGGAAATATCAGTTAGGGTCATAGGCGTTAGGGAATCATAGGGCCGGGCCCACACCAGGCCTGACGTTATGGGCAACATTGCCCGCAACCCCGTTAGCAACATCTTCAAGGAACGAGAGGAAACGTCGGTGCGACGGCTGGAATACGAAGTCCGCCAGAGAGCGCGATCCGGGCAGAGACTGCCGGCTGAGCATCGAAATGCAAAAACTGAATTCGCATTGACCACCTGCCGCCCAAGAGAGAGAGCGAGATGGAAAGCTCGCAATGCAAAAGAATGCATGGAATGCGGAACGGCACGCGCCATGGACCGTGGCAGCGCAGCCGTTAGAGGAGCGGGCAGAATTGGGTCACGCGACAACTGGAAACAGAAACGAAGATCACTCGTAATTAGGCCAGCAGCGAAGAGAGTTTTGACAAGTGAAAATAGTTTGAGATCAAGTGACCCCCCCCCGCGGAAAATACATATACATCAGGACCCGAACCCAAGACGACGAGGACCCCCCTCCCCCTCCCCCTACGACAAGGATAACGAAGACACGGAAATTTGGACAATTAGGAATAAAACGAAATACTTTTACGAGCATATGAGGGACAAGAACAGACAAATAAACATGGCATAAAACAAAATGAACACTTAAAAACAATCTTATTATTCTTCCTATCCAAATTGGCCACTCATACCACCCACTGTGCCCCTCCTCCCCACCGCGGTCGCCGTTGGGTAATTCCAGGCACTGATTTGGGCAGGACCGGGACAAGGGGGTCACGTCGCTGGGGTTAAATTCCGGACGTGGACGCGGGCGGCGGCTGCGGGACCCTTCCCAGCCGACTTGTCTTGTAAACATGAATCATTTTTTTCATAAAGAGAAGATTGTTTGGGTGTTTGAAATATTATATTTTTTATTTGTCTTCACATTATGCTATTGTTTTTAGTTAGTATGAGCAAGAAAAGATCTTGAAGTTTATCTTTGTATCCGTTTATGTTAAATTGTAATATGTTTAGTGTCATTGCATTGTTTTTTTGTTTTTATTTTAGTATCAAAGTCTCACTTACTTCTCTTTCTATCGTTTCGAGCACAGCGATGACACTCTTACAATTCATTTCATTATTGTAGGCGATCGCAAAAGCTGAAATCGGGAGCCAGGGGAGTGGCTGATACGGCTTGCAATCATTACAACTCAAAATCTTCTCCGGTACTATTCAGAGGGTTTTTAGTTATTTTTGTTTTTTTTCCCTTTACTGAGTATTTTTTCTATGTAGCTATCTGTGTATGAACATGAGTCTGAGTCCCTTGTCATTATAATTGGTTCTTCTATTCGGTTATTTGTAGGGTTAGTGTGAATGTTGTCCTTTGTCTTGGTTGGGTGTTCTGTTTGAGCTGTTGTTTTTTCACTTCTTGTTCCTTTTGATCCCAAGAGTTTTTCCTGTTGTTATATTTTCAATTTCGTCGTCTTTTGTTGAGTGTCATATAAGTTTTGAGTTTTATACAGCATAGATGTGGTCGGTTTTTGTTGTGCAGCAGTTTCTGCGTATGTCTTTTTGTCGTGTGTTGGTACATTGTACATTTTCCGATGGTTTTAATTGGCAGCATGGTTTTCTTTGCATTAACGCAGAATGTATGCGATCGGTTGGTGAATAGGGAGTCCGCATGTGTGTCTAATAAGATGACAGTTCCTAAATTTCATTGGTTTGGGACGTGTTCCATATCCCGAACTGGATATCAGCAGTTGTTAATATTGGTTGGTTCTACCGCTCAAAGGTGAGCTAGACTGCACCAGAGACATTGCCATCTGTTTTTTGTGTATATTTTTGTACTTCTACCACTCCTTGTGATTTATGCTCGCGGACAATCTCCTCAACGGAAACATTGTTCAGATAAGGGGCATATAACAAGTAACTCCCAGCTTAGGCAGAGCAGGCCAATTCATATTCCCTTTACTAATATTAATCATTTTTATAATCTTTCATTAATAAATATTAATCATTTTTTATTTTCAATCATCTATTAATATTAATCATTTGTATTATTAATTATTATTATATATTCTATACCTCTCATGTATGGCCCACTTTAATATTGATCAACCCTTATATCCCAGAAGCTGAGCCAGTATATTATAACATTCCAGGCCTTGGCTTTGTCTCATTGGTGGATAGCGATTGTAAGACTTCTACAAATTGTGCATGGTCGCGGTCATGCATGAACTTTTGTAAATTCTTAAGCTTAGTTTCGATTTATATTCAATAAAGCGAAGATCGCTGAAACGAACTCCGGCTCTGCCGTTACCTTAATTATTTGACAAATTGGTTATTGTGCCTCAAGGGTCATAGCAACGGAGAAAGTTATCCCATAATAATCTTCGTAAGAATGAAGAAAATCGAGGCGACCACCCGACTCCCAAGTAGCTACTAAACAAGTTAGTTACCCTGGCCCAACCGTGACGTAGCCGACAGCGGAGAGGGACCACACTTAATAAATAATTGGCGCCCAACTGCTAAATAATTTTAGATATTTTTTTCTCTTCGAATCTCACCCTGAGGAATATAAAATGTAAGTGACTGTGCGCCTAAGATAGCATCCAAGTCAACATATGAAATTATAATAAATAAAGTGTCTAAGAATTCTCCATACCTAACTATTCAAATTTCATACAAGTCAATAGATATCGAAAAAAAACTCATGCACGGAGAATTTGCCCTTCACCTCTTTTTTTTGTCGATTCTGTGAATTTAATTTTGCATGTGTTTGTTTAAGAGTAAAAACAGAGTAATTTCTGTATCTGCGTGAATACTAAGCCCCCAACCATTTCCCAACTGTAATTTTTTCTTCGGATATAAAAATTCACCGTTTTTATTGTGGCTCTATAAACTGTGACTCACTCAGCCATGATGAATTGGCAATATAGGGAAGTGAAGCAAGAAGTAGACAGTTACGATTATGAAGAAATTGGATTTTGTCCCACAGCGATACAACCAGACTCATCAGAAATTAACGCAGACTTAATCCAAGCGCTCATAGCAAATGCCGTCAGCACCGCGCTAACCGCACAGGAGCAGCGCTGGCAGGCAGAAATTGAATCAGTTAGGAACCAGGTCAGCTCGTTAATGGTGCAGGCATCGTAAGTAGAAGTTTATGAAAGGGTAGCAACGGACCCCGACATAAGGTGCGATGTAAAATTAGACATTGTGAAATCGCTCTCAACCTTTAGTGGCAGCCATGATGAATACGTGTCGTGGAGGCAGGCCGCATCAGATGCGTATGAGGCAAAAGATACAAGGGCAGCGAGGCCCACTAGGCCCGCTTCTCACGTCCCATAGTACCGTGCTAAATTTCGATGCAATTCTAGATAGGCTGGATTGCACATGTGCGGACAAAACGTCCCTACGCGTGCTACGTGAGAATCTTGAAAAGGTTCGACAGGGCGATGCTGATCTGATGGCATACTATGACGAAGTCGAGAGGAAACTCAGGCTCGTCACAAACAAATTAGTTATGTCACATAGTACGAACACGGTAACCATCCTGAATAAGGAGGTAAGGGCCGACGCCCTACACGCATTTAAAGCAGCGCTGAAAAGACCGCTTAAAACACTGGTGCTGCCAGCACAATAAAAAGACCTTCCGGCCGCGCTAGCGCTAGCCCGGGAGGCCGAAAATAGCATCGAGATGAGTGCATTCGCGGCATCCCACGCGAAAGACATGTGAACGGTGGCAAGATGCGTAATACTGTATTTACACACATCTACATCTGATATCCCCCATCCGTTAAACAGAAGTTCTATATGAATTTCTCGTTCGAAATCGCTCCATTTCGTTCCACATCCGGTATACATCTGGTGATCATCAAAATTGTATGTACTTGTTTTGGCGATAGTCACACGATAGTTACGCGATAGATTTATTCTTATGCCCTGTGAAAAATGTTCAAAATTGGCAGTTGGAACAATGGAATTTGTGCATTTGAAAAATGAAGGCTCCGAATCAAAGTATAAAACTGGAGCCAGAAAATTCTTCCACCTTAAATGGAACTCAGGCCTTCGGTAGTCTGCCGCTGGCAAAGCGCGCTAAGCTGAGCAACGACAAAGATCTTGTAGAAATTGCTCGCGAGCGCCTGGGAGAGTAGAAGTGCCAGAGACAAATACCAGATTTACACAGGAAACATTTTGGAGAAAGCCACAAAGTAATAACAATCACAAAAGGCAGAACTGCCGTTCATCGAGTGACAGTTGGCTAATAGAAAATTAAAAATACTTATCGACACGGGGGCGGCAAAAAATTACGTGAAGCCCTTAAAGGAGCTAAAAAACGTAATGCCGATCGAGAACCCCTTCATTGTGAGCTCTATTCACGGCGTCAGTAGCGTCAAACACAAATGCATAATGCGCAAGCAATGGCTTAATCAGGCCTTCCAGATCTCCGTACAACAGCCCTACTTGGGTAGTTGACAAAAAACGGACTGACGATAATGGCATCAGGAAGAAGCGTCTTGTAATCGACTTTAGGAAACTAAACGAGCAAAAAATTGCCGATCGCTACCCCATGCCAAGCATCCCCATGATTCTAGCGAACCTGGGGAAAGCCAAATTTCTTACTACCCTGGACTTAAAGTCAGGATATATCCAGATATACTTGGCCGAAAAAGACCGGAAAAAAACATCGTTCTCAGTTAACGGAGGGAAGTAAAAATTTTGCCGACTACCTTTCGGATTAAAAAACGCACGTCTCATATTTCAAAGGGCCATGGACGATGTGCTGCGGAAAGAAATAGGCAAGCTATGTTACGTTTACTTCGATTACGTTATTATATTTTCGGAAAACAAAACCGAACACGTTAAGCAGATCGATAAAGTGATTAAGCGACTGCTTGATGCCAACATGAAGGTGGCACGGGAAAAGACTAAATTCTTTAAAGACAGCGTAGAATTTCTAGGCATCATAGTCACTAGAGGAGGAACAAAAACAGACCCTGAAAAATCAGGGTAATACAAGAGTTTCCTGAGGCAACAAATTTGTCTAGTTTTAGGTTCTTCCTTGGCCTACCGAACTATTACAGAAGCTTTGTGAAGAATTTTGCCTCTATCTCAAAGGGAAAAATGTAACTGACAGTAAAAATATGGCGAAAAAGTTCCTATTTCGTTTGATGACACCAGCGCAACGCGTTTGACCACCAGCGTAATATCTTGACATCAGAGCATGTCATTCTGACCTAACCATTTGACCTAACCACCGACGCTTCAGCCAGTGGAATAGGCGCAGTATTGTCCCAAAACAAGAGGCCTATTACTATGATGTCACGTACGCTTAAAGATTGCGAGCTAAACTACGCCACCAAAGAAAGAAAGGTGTTGTCGATAGTTTGGGTCATCGGCAAACTGCAAAACTACCTTTACGGCACTCAGAAGTTTCGGATCAGACACCCAGCCTGTGACTTACGCGGTATCTGACAGAAACACTTACGCTAAAATTAAGCGAAGGCCTTTCTACACGCTCGGGAAGCAAAACCTTGTAGCAGATGCGCTGTCTCGGCAGCTCTTGAACAACCTAGAGGTTCAGGCTCAGTCAGATGCTGCCAAGGTGCATAGTAAACTTTCGCTCTCATAAACCATCGAGACTACGGATAAACCCCTAAACTGCTTCAGAAACGAAATTATTTCGGAGGAGGCAGACCAACCGTTTCGGCGAGACTTAATTGTTTTTGGCAGTAGAACTCGCCACATTATTTATTTTAATAAAAAAAACCTTCTTGTTGAATCCGTTAAAAAAATCATCAACGCTAACGTTGTAACGCGATTCACTGCGATTTTCCGACACTTGCTTGTGTTCACATGGCTTGAGGCAGGAGTTCCCTAAAACAAAATTCTGGCATTGTAAAAACTTTATAGGTGACATTACAATTACCAGTGAACAGTGTGAGAAACAACTAGGTTCCGCATCGACATATTTCTATATCTTTTTATATTTATAATAGAATTAACTATATATATATATATATATAAGTAGCTTAAGTTCTATATATAAGTTTTAAGTTAGTCTGTAAGGAGGGAGACGCAGGAAAGTCCCACGAAGGGCATCATAGGGGGAACCACCAACAACAACACATCGACCGGCCACCACATCGACCGGTCACGACGGCGCAGTCAACGACAGCTCCACCAGCCGAGGCAGCCGCCTCCGAGGACCGCTGCACAATTCCAACATCGAAGATGTTCGAAGGGAACAACAACCGACACAGGTGCGAGGCACCTACAACCGGAAAACCACTCGGCAGTCTTAGAGAGCAGACGTGTGCTCTGGAGTTGGACCCTGGGCCGCCACCAGGATAGGCGGACCTACTAGCGCGGACCTAGTAGCTGCTCCCCGGCCTCGGGGACACGCCGGCCGAAGGCCATCCTCGCCTGACTCCGGCGCTGTTCCACGGCCCCGGGGACACGTCGGCTGAATGCCATCCTCGCGCGACTCCGGCGCTGCTCCCCGGCCTCGGGGACACGCCGACCGAAGGTCATCCTCGCCCGGCGACAGCGTTGCTCCCCGGTCTCGGGGACGCGTCTACTGAAGGTGAACTCCCTCCCCCCCCCCTCCCCCTACCTGCTCCCGAACTCCGATTCGCCACAACCCCACCTTTCTTTCCCTCCCCTTACCTAAATTGGGCCCCGGCCGTCGGACCTGCCTGTCCCTGTAAACCAGTGGTCGGCACTATCACAATCGCAATCCAAAATTGCATATGTGTGAGTGAGTGAACTTCTATGGCCAGATATGATAATATATCTATATGATAATATAGCTAGCATATGGTTTTCTATGCAAAACCAATAGCTATTACTATAAAAGTAGCTATTTTCAGCTAAAAAGTGGCTAGATTTAGCCAGAGCAATAGCACGATGCTCAGGCGAAGGCAGTTGCCGAAGCCACACGAAGTCTTCATACTGTCTGTGTGCTGACAGCGCTGCCGGCAGACACTTTCCTATGCCCAATAGATAGGGCCGTGCCGACCGCTGCTGTAAACGTATAAATGTTTCTGTGGAGGATCCTGGGACCGACGAGTATCCATCCCAGCCGTAGAAAGCATCCTTACAGAATCGCGCCCAACTTGTCGTCGCACACGACACGAAACAAAGGCACGAGCATGATCGGAGCACGTGACTCCAACCTGTCGTCACACACGACACGCAACATAGACAAGAACACATAGTCCAAACGTCGGCGCACACGACACGAAACATAGGCAAGAGATGCGGCAAATACGAAGGTTAACGAAAGCACCAGAGACGAACGAAAACGACAGAGGAGATAAGGGAAACGAACGGCGACATCGACAGCGACGCCGCTAGGGTAGATGCCTCTCACTCTCTCGCCCCGAGCTCCCTCTGCCGCAGAGGGGGACCAAGGTCGCTCCGACTGTATATACGGCGGACTACAGCCTGAAGGAAATCAATCTCGACAAGACCGCCCAATGAGTCACATCGACAAAACAATCCTTCGCGAACACGTACTCGTCAAGGACAATCATCAAGGATCTTCAAGGATAACATCATCAACCCAGACCATTATCCTCAAGGAAAAGCGGCAAAGGATCCTCAAGGATGATATCATCAACCCAGACCATTATCCTCAAGGATAAGCAGCAAATGGATCCTCACGGATCACATCAAAAACGCAGCTCATTATCCTNAATTATCCCCCCCCCCCCAGGGTCCCACCAACAAAGGACAATCATTTGCAAGGATAACCGCGAGTGACTACGCAGAGTCAAACCGACATTCGGTCGAGCCTCAGTCATCATCGCGAATGGATATCCTTAAGGATTTTTTCTAACCAACCCGAACCTCGAGTGGACAGTGAACTAAATTGAGCCGGTGTACAATGCGAGTGTCCTGGATATCATACAGGAAGAAGCATGAGCTGGAAGCCATAATTTTGGAGCTAGGGCTCGAAGAGAGTGGAACGGTCAAGAACCAACGATCCCGCCTGTACGCTTTCGCAAGGCAACCGGAGCACACCGCCGACGTGCGCAACCGTCTGGCCGACCTAAAACTTCGGTACAGAAACACACCTATTGGGGACACTAAACCGGTATCACCCCTACCAATTGAATTAGAAGGACCTGGTGGGAGCCAAACCCTAACGATCCCAACCATACGAATGAGAACACTTCACGCTCCACCAACACTACCCTCGACATTAACGCCAGCTCTCTCTTGATAGACAGGGTCGCCAAATGGGGCCTGACGTTCAACGGGAGCACCGATGCACCCAGCTTCATTAAACTCCTAGAAAAACGAGCGGATACATACCACATCGATCGAAAACACTTGTCCCAAGCAATCATTGTCCTCCTGACTGGGAAGGCAGAGAACTGGTTTCGAACAATCGGCCTCCGAGATCGTGCTTGGACCGAGGTGCGTCGGAAATTCCTCGAGATCTTTCTTCCTCCACGCTTTTATCAAAGACTGGAGGACACCATTTTGGCCCGCCTCCAGCGGGCCAAGGAGCCATTCAAGGAATACATTGTCGACCTATGGTTGCAAATGCAACGTGCTGGTTTCACTTCGGAGCAGGAACTGAAACGCATATACGAGAACATGCTTCCGGAAACTCAAATGTTTACTCACAGACAGGACTTCCGGAGTTTGGCGGAACTGACACAACTAGTAGTCAACTACGAAGTAGTACGAGGCCGCAGAGGGCGAATGCAAAGAGCTAACCCAACCAATGACGCAGACCACGGAAGGAATCGGGCAGCGGTACAATACGCCGCCCCTACCCAACCGGCACAGCAGACTCGTACTCGAATCAACCCCACCGACGTTGCGCGTCGCACCCCACTCACGAATCGGCGCTCTGCCACAGCCACGCCAGCCCACAGGGCGGATCAACGTCGCGACTGCCTACAGCAACTATGGACAGGAGGGACACATGGCAACGGAGTGTCGCAACCCAAGGATCCTGTTCTGCTGGGATTGCGGACGCCACGGCACCCGAACGATCGACTGCTGCCAAGCATCGACGTCGGGAAACGGGCAAGGGCCTCGTGTATCCTGGAACTTCCCGAGGTCCGAACCCCCAGACGAATTAACCCCGCTCATCCGACACGAAGACAGTCGTATCCGTGCTAGGGTCACGGTAGAGGGACACTCATCCACTGGATATGGGGGCTTCGCACAGTTTCATAAGCGAGCGCCTAACTAGCCGACTACGAACCAGAAATAACACCCGAACTGTGCGCTCTCGCGTCCGCCTTGCGGACGGATCCATCGACAATTTACACACGACCTTCGGGTCACCATACAGCTTGGCGAGGCACGAGTCGACCTCGCTGCTCTCATCATTCCTGGCGTCCTGGACGACCTGCTCTTAGGATTAGACTTCCTACGCTATGGGAACGCCACCCTACGATGCGGAGGGGCCGAGATCACAGTCCGGATTTGGACTGGAGCTTTCCCCGATGCCGAGCCGTCCGCAGTACAGCGGAATCCGTTCCGTACAGTAGGAAAGCGGGTCCGATTCCTGGATCCGGGAAACCCCGACCCCGCCTGCGGACTCGCTGAGGCCGACTACGACTCGGAAGAAGGGACGCACCACCACCGAAGCGAAGAGAGCTATCCAGAACCATGGATCAGCACGTTCCCCGATCAGGAACTCTCGCAGTTCGACAAACTGGTGGGCATATCGCATATAGCCGAGCACAACATTGTCATGCGAAATGATAAGCCGATCAAACAGCGCTATCATCCACGGAACCCCGCCATGAGGGCCGTCATAGACAAGCAAATCGACGAGCTGTTCCGTGACGGGAGGATCGAGCCTTTCAAGAGTTCCCATAGCGCACCGATCGTTATCGCTAAGAAAAATGGAGACGTGCGAATTGCGTTGACTACCGTCAGCTGAATGGCAATACCATTCCTGACGCGTACCTGGCAAGGATTTATCATATCCTGGTATGGCAGATACCAATGGCCCCCGCCAGCCGGGAGTGCACCGCGTTCACCGTACCCGGCCGTGGTCTATTCCACTGAAGGGTAATGCCTTTCGTTCTACACTCGGCTCCGACCACCTTTCAACGCGCCGTCGACACGGTCATCGGCTCCGACATGGAGCCAAATGCTTTCGAGTACCTCGATGACATCATCGTGATAGGTTCCACGCTGCAGGACGGCTGAGGGAGGCAAATCTCTGCTTGAACACGGACAAATTCACATTTTTCCAAAGGAGCATCACGTATCTCGGACATGTGATCAGCGAAGCCGGGATTCATACCGATCCCGAGAAGATTTCCGCCATACGGGAACAATCCGCACCGACGAACCTGAAGGAGCTTCGTCGATGCTTAGTTATCCCGTCTTGGTAACGACGCTTTGTACCAAATTGACGTAGTGGAGCCCATGACGTCCCTACTCAAGAAGGTCAGAAAGTGGGAGTAGACAGAAAAGCAGGAGCAGGCATTCCAGGGCCCGAAGGAGCTTCTTACTCAAGCCCCGATCCTCGCTTGTCCCGACTTTGCCGCGAAGTTCACTCTCCTAACTGTGACTATGGTATAGGAACAGTGCTCACCCAAACCATAGAGAACCAAGATAGAGTCATCGCATATGCCAGCCGCCGGCTGAACACCGCTGAGCGAAACTATTCCGTGATGGGCTATCCGTAAAATGCAATGCTAATTGGAAGGGTGTCGCTTCGAGGTGGTAACAGACCACCACTTGCTTAAGTGGCTCAACTCCATCGGCAATCCCACGGGCAGGATCGCTCGATGCGCATTGGAGTTACAGCAGTTTTAGTACGATATTACCTAACAACGTGGGACCCAGAACCTGGCCGCCTACGCATTGTCACGCCAGCCTCTGGCCACTCTGCAGCAAGTGCAAGTGCAGGACCACGCCTGCAAATGGATTACCAAGATGCTCCGCCGGGTTCAGCAGGAACCGGCTAAGTATCCGGATTACAGCGAGGAGAATGGGCAGCTATACCGTCGTATAGGTCCGCGTCCGGAGAAAGAAGACTATACGCCCTGGAAACTCTGCGTCGGAGCCGACTCCCGCAGGAGGGTACTTGAAGAATGCCATGATCATCCGACAGCTGGACACTTGGGCGTATGAAAAACTTGTACCCGAGTGGCCCAAAAATACTACTGGCCCGGACTATTCCGAGAAGTAGACATTTACGTACGGCAATGCCCGAGCTGCCAGCGCTTCAAGGTCAGCCAGGAAAAGGCCGCGGGAAAGATGTTCACACGCCAGGTTGACGAACCTTTCCAAGTTCTCTGCGCCGACTTTGTCGGACCCCTGCCACGATCCAAACAAGGAAACACGGTACTACTTGTGTTTCTGGATTCGTTCAGCAAATGGATCGAGCTGATACTTTTGCGACGTGCCACGATGCCATACCTCGAGCCGGCGTTTCGGGAGCGCATACTCAGTCGTTTCGGCATCCCAAAAACTCAAGTTTGTGACAACGGGACTCAGTCCACAAGTAGAGCGTTCCAAGAATTCTGCAAAGCGCTGGGTATGAAGCTTCAGTTCACCGCTTCGTACACACCTCGCCAGAATCCTACTGAAAGGGCAAATAGAACGGACAAGACGATGATCGCCCAGTACTTGGGAGAGGAACCGCAGTCCACCTGGGACCAATTACTGCCAGAGATCTCACTGGCAGTCAACAGCAGCGTATCAGACACCACAGGGTTCAGCCCCGCCTTCTTGGTGCAGAGACGCGAACCACGGCTGCCGAATAACCTATACGACGAAGTAACGCCAGACCGATGGACATCACAGCTCCCGCCTGTAGAGCACAGTCGGTAGCTACATGAGATATTCAAAATCAAAATAACGCAGAGCGTGCCGCAGCCGAGCAGGGGAGGCACTACAATCTTCGGCGATGAGACTGGAGGCCAACACTGTGCACCCTACTGCTCGTGCGCCGGCATTCGTTGTCCACCGCAGCCGAAGGCTTCGCCGCCAAACTCGCAGCGAACTACGATGGGCCCTATCTGGTGGGGAAGTTCCTATCACCAAACATTGTCCGGCTCAAAGAACCAGCCACGCGCAAGCGTTGCACCGCCAGAATTGGCTTCTTGAAGCCTTATCACGAAGCCACCGACGACAACAAGGCCAGCGACTGCTATAACGACGAAGGCAACGGCAACGACAAAGGCAAAAACAACGACGGAGTCAGCAGCAACAGCAAGGCAAACAGCAGCGAAGCGAACAGCAGCCGAGCAAGCGACAGCGGAGCACGCGATGAAATTGTCATGGCAGAAGACCGGCTGAACACAGGAAATCCCCCGCCCCCTCTCGTACGCATTGGGGCCCCCTTACCCACCAGGGAGCAACGGTCGCCTCCGAGGCCCGATGGCCGAACCCTAGGGCCAGGCTCCTCATCCATCAGCCCAAACTGGTGTGGGGGCCTGACCCTAAATGAAATGCTGGGTGCATTAGAGGAGGAGGGCGGAGACCTCCAAGCGAAGGAAGTGGTCGGTTTGGCCACCGAGCCCCCGGCCCTAGCGGTAATCACCCAAGCCGCCCGCTGTATGAGGATATTTCCGAGGATGAAATAATTCTCTTGAACAGCTGGGAGGAGAAGGAGGGAGCCGGGCCCACTAAACCACGACGCCAACGGCAACAGCAACTGCAGGCCGGCAGCAGCAGCAGCAACCACAACCCGGCAGCAACAACCACAACGCCGTAAGCCCACGCCTGACTCCCGGACCGACACAGGTGAGAGGCACCCACAACCGGAAAATCACTCGGCAGTCTTAGAGAGCAGACGTGTGCTCTGGTGTTGGACCCGCCTGGCCGAAGGCCATCCTCGCCTGACTCCGGCGCTGTTCTCGGCCCCGGCCGATGGGCATACCTGTCCCTGTAAACATATAAATGTTTCTGTGGAGGATCCTGGGACCGACGAGTATGTATCCCAGCCGTAAAAAGCATCCTTACAACAGCTAGAATTTTTTAATGCCGAACACAACCGCGCCCACAGGGCTGCGCAGGAAAACACAAAGCAAATTCTCCGCCACTACTACTTCCCAAACATTTCAAAACTGGCTAAAGAAGTTATCGCGATTTGCAAGTTCTGCAATAAAGCCAAATATGATCGCCACACCAAGCGGCAGGAGTTAGGAAGCACTCAAATTCCTTCATATGTAGGGGAAATGTTACATATACATTTGTAGGGGAAATGTTACATTTTTTCAACAGACAAAAAGATCTTTCTAAGTTGCATCGATAAGTTCTCAAAGTTCGCTATCGTACAGTACTTATCATCTAGGGCAATAGTCGATGTACGGGCCCCTATACTATAATTGGTAAATGTCTACCATAAGACTAGAACCATCTATTCTGAAATTCTGAAATGATTACGTCTTTGTTGGAAAACCAATATAGCATCAATGTCATTAATGCACCACCGCTACACAGTATCTCGAATGGCCAAGTGGAAAGATTCCACAGCACTTTGGCAGAAATAGGCAGGTGCCCCAAGATCGATAATAAAATTGACGGCACTGTGGAACTAATTTTTCGGGCTACAGTAGAATACAATAGATCGTTGCACTTGGGCACGAGTTGTACTCCAGGGGCAGTTATCCATGCCAGTAGCGACGAAGTCAAGACGGCTTTTAGAAACAAGATTGACAAGGAGCAACAGACCAACCTCGAAAGAATCAACACTTCAAGACAGTGTGACGACGGTCACGACATGGCCGCCGTCACCGTGTAAATAATTGAATATACCCGTGTAAATAGTAGGTTAAGTGTAGAAATAAGATGTAAATATTAGTAAGGGATTAGGGACATAGGCGTTAGGGATCATAGGGCCAGGCCCGCAACCCGGCCACACAATGGCTGACGCCATTAACAACATCGCCCACAACATCTTCGGAAACACCGGCCAGGGAACGGGGAAAGGACCGGAATGCGAAATCCGCCAATCAGCAGCCGACAGAAGAGGCCAGAGAGCACGATCAGGCGCAGGCGCCAGCAGCGCACAGGAATGCGAAATGGAATTTGCATCGGCCACCTGCCCGTAAATTAGCCACTGAAAGCCCAAGTTTGAAAAGTGTATAGCCCGATTTGATTGACGACCGATATACATTTTTTTGCAAACGACCAAGGACACCCGAGAGCAAGGACAACGAGGACCCCGAGATCGAGAGGACAACGAAGCTGCGGACATTTCTCACCTTTTATTAATATTCGTTTTGGTGAGCGAGGCGAGTCCGGCACAGATTATTTTTGCATTTAAATTACATTCTTTTGGAGTGTGTATGCGCTAGCAGAGTAGAAAGAGAAGGATAGGAATAAACACAAATACACTTAAGAGAACTCTAAAACGAAAGACAACGTTAATATGAAATAAAAGACAAGCCATGAATACACTGAACACAGATCACATCATTTTCCTTTCCCTATTAGCGACCCATATAACCCGCTGTGCCCCTCCTCCCCATCTCAGCTGCCGTTGAGTAACTCCAGGCATTGATTTGGGCAGGACTGGGACAGGAAAGCCACGTTGCTGGGATTAATTCCGGGCGTGGGCGCGGTCGGCGGCTGCGGGACCATTCCCAGCCGTCTGTCCAGCCTAAGGGTGCGCCCCAGGGATTAGCCCAGGCGCCATCACTGGCGATTACGAGTCACGGGGGCATACTTTGGGAGGGCCACGGCCCTCCGTTGGGATACCTAGGTGGAGCCGCCGGACCGCGGCGGCTTGGGCACGACAGCGCCACGGTTTTAGGTTTGGGTTGCGGGCGCGGGCGCGGGAGCGGGCTGCTGAGTTGGCCCCGGGCCGCGGCTCCAGTCTCTAGTGGAGGGTTCGGTCGCTGGGAAATTCCCGGGCCGGTAGCGCTGTCCCGCCCAGCGTGAGCAATTGGAATCGGCAGTTCTCTAGGTACAAAACCCACCCCGAAAATCCTCCCCAACCCCGGCGCCTCCATTTTCTAGCGTTTCCAAAATATAAATTATATCGGCCAAGTGCATCCTTACAACAGAACAGAGTCTTTGAATTCGGGGAAAAAGTACTAGTGCGCAATAATAAAAGACTCGGAAATAAGCTGGCGCCGCTCTATTTAGAAGAGCGCATAGAAGCAGACCTAAATACGTATGTTCTCATTAAAGGGAGGGTGGTCCATAACGACAATATTAAATAAACACCTCCACCATCCATACTCGCCCTTATGTTATGCAAAACTCAGTACTGCTACAATTTCGACAGGCTTGCCATGACACTCATCTTACTGCGGTCCACCATGAACGCGCAAATCACCGGCTTCTCTCACGCAATGTATATTCCGGTATTGGACGGGAATGTTTTTGTATGGGAACAATTTGGCCTGGTTAGGCACTCGACTAATTTGTATGAAATCTCCAGCATAATTGACTCTGCGGTCAGAATACTCAAGCTGTTCCCACAATCGCACATGAGGAAGCTACGGGAAGTTGACGTCAACCATGCCCAGAACATGCTGAATGAATTAACCGTGCATCATAGAATGGCCAGGAGCCTGGGTTCGGCACTCAATGTCGTGGCAGGCACGTCCGACGCGAAGGACCACTTTAAAATTAAAACAAACAAAGCAGCTTTTTTTCAGACAAACAATTGACAGGTTGTCAACACAGAGACACAGAAACATATTAACCAACTCACAGAAACAGAAAAATGGGACAGGTTAGTTGACTCCGGCCACCTTTTAAAGCACTCTTATCCAGGAATAGAATACTTATTTCAGAATTACAAAAGTGCATGCTCACAGTCACACTCGCCAAGAAAAACATTATAAATCCCGTCATATTTAATCATAATGAACTTAAATCTATCTTCTGGTCTTATGGATATATCTAAGATTAAAATTATTCAATCTAATGTTTTTATCCATGTCATAGTTCAGTATCCTAGAATTAAGCTCCTTGTAGGAAAGTCCTGCTCTTCCCAGTCGCACATAACCATACCATGCTACAAATAGAAGACAACATCGTAGCGGAATACGATGGCGGAATCCTAGCAGTGTCCGATTGCTCTTCCACCAACTTGGCCACATTTTGCAAAAAGGCGTCTCTCGACACTTGTGCCCGGCAATTACATGCAGGCGTGGCGGCCACATGCTGGACGAGGCCCAGCAATCTGGAACCCCTTACAATTGTGGACGACGGAGTAATAATCGTCAACGAAAAACTAACGAGGATTACTATTGATGACGGTCCCACAACAACTATAATAAGGATCCACCTTATCACCTTCGATAGAAAGGCGATAATTAACGACTCCGTGAATTTGAACCTAAACTACTCTGTGAATAAGAGCCCGGGAATCGCGGCCCCCCCTTAATTAACATCACGGGACACGATCACATACTAAGTCTGCCACTACTACAGCGGATGAACGAGCATAATTTGCGTTTGATGCAAGAGCTCAGAGATGACGCGTTGGCTGGAGTTCTCCTAGGATTTGGTTCGCCGTCAGCCTTACTCTATGCGGCTTTGTCCTGCTTCAATAACACTTCAGACGCAAACGAGAGGCATCCCAATTAATAAAGTCGATCGACGAATTGGCTGTCACCAAGGACGGCGACCGATTTAAGGGGGGAGTAGTTAACAACCAACTCCCAGCTTAGGCTGAGCAGGCCATTCCGGGCCGTGGCTTTGTCTCATTGGTGGATAGTGATCGTATGACTTGTGCAAATTGTGCATGGTCAGCGGTCTGCCACAGGCATCCGGTCATGCATGAGTTTTTGTTAATTCTTAAGTTTAGTTTCGATTTATATTCACTAAAGCGAAGATCACTGTAACGAACACCGGGTCTGTCGTTACCTTTATTATTTGACAAATTGGTTATTGTCGGTCATAGCAACGGACTCCCAACTCCCAAGTAAGTAGTAGACAAGGTAGTTACCCAGGCCCAACCGTGACGTAACCGACAGCGGCTAACCAAATTTAATCAATAATTTATACTGTACTCTTGCAATAATTCAGAGTTTTGTGATATTGGATATTGACTTTGCAGATGCCGTGAAGCTTATGAGCTGCAATGCACCTTTCTGAAATTGCTTCGTTATGGAAAAAAAATTTACACATATTAATGTGCTATGTTTGTATTGTAAGATTATTAAATAATGGTTGTAGGTTAATTTAGTGTTATACCCATAAAGGTCAGCAAAAAGCAACCATATACATATATTCATCAGGAACGTTCGTTCCTTTTTGGTCGTTCTTTAGCAATAGAATTGCCTTTGTGACGGCGGTCGCCGATTGGCCGCCGCCACTAAAATGTACATATAAACAAACATGTAAATATTCCTTAGGTTAAGTGTAAAAAGTAGGTTAAGATTAGGTAGCTAGGGATTAGTTGTAAGAATAGGGTAAGAATAGGGTTAGGGCTAGGGTTAAGCGTTGTAAATATGAAATTTAAGGTTAAGGTTAGGAGGTAGGCGTTAGGAAAAATCAGGAGGGGGGCCGGGCCCTCACCATCGGTCACAACAGGCCTGACGTCACGGGCAACATTGCCTGACGTCACGGGCAACATATCCCGCAACATCGCCCGCAACATCTGCAAGAAACGGGACGAAAAGCTGGAGGACCGGAACACGGATCCGCCAATCAGAGGTCGACAAATGAGGCCAGAGAGCGCGAACGGGGCAGAGGCCCACGGCGCAGGCGCCGGAATGCGAAATTGGAATTTGCATTTGGCCACCTGCTGCATGAGAGGGAGCAAGAGGGGAAGTCCGCGATTCCAAGAATGCATGGAATGCGGAACGGCGCGTGCCATGGATCGCGGCAGCGACGCCGACAGCGAAGTGGCAGAATTGGGCCACGGGACGATTGATCTTGAATTAAAAGATCACTCGTAATTAGGCCAGCAGCGATACCAGTTTAAATTTGTGAAAAGCCAATTAAGTGACGACAAACGCTTTCGGCAAGAGCGACCATTTGATTTGTACGGGTGCGCCATCGCGCCCGGCGCTTACATGCATTACTCTTTTCATACAAAATGGTGTGGGGGGTTTGATTAAAAATCTGAGAAACCTAAAAACTAAGTTAAGAGGCTAGCAAAAGAGAACACAACAATTAGTATAAAATAAACGGATAAAAACATGAACAATTAAAACGCAGTATTCCTCCTCGGCAACCAGCCATCCCTTTCACACCACACTGTGCCCCCTCCTCCCCGCTTCAGCCGCCGTTGGGTAATTCCAGTCGCGGATTCGGGCAGGACGGGGACAGGAGCGACACGTTGCTGGGTTAAAATCCGGACGTGGACGCGGGCGGCGGCTGCGGGACCCATCCCAGCAATTGTAAATGATGTATTCTAATTTCAATGATTTTATTTTTTCTTTTTATATTCAGCGTGTTCTTTTCTTCTTATTCAATTATCAAGTATCTTTGTTGTATATCGTTGGTTAACAGGACCAAAGTCTAAGCTAAGTCTGCGTTGTAAGACTCGACTGTATCAATCGCTTCTAGCCCCAATGTGTCGCTATGGGGTGGCTATATATGGGACAGCAACCAGGTCGCACTTGCGGAAGGTCCAGGCGTTTCAGGCAAAGTTTTTGAGATGTATCGCCAACGCGGAATGGTATATTAGAAACGTTGACATTAGAAGGGAACTTGGAGTACCAGCAGTTGGTGATGTGATAAACTCTCTGGCTGCAAATCATCGGCTTAGACTAATCAGACACCCTAACCCCCTGGCTAGACGGATAACAAGGACTCACACATCTAGACGGCTGAGACGTTTTACTATTTGGGAGCTGCCCTCCCGGCGCATTGTCTAATTGATAATTAGGGAGTTCATAACTGTCGCTTTAAATTGCTGACACAGTAGTATGCAAGTGGTTAGGTCAGGCAGCTTGCCTACTTGCTCAAATAAAAATTTATAAAAAAATAAAAAAAACAGAAAACAATATAATGTTACAGTGCATTCTATTTAAGTAATCTTAGTACTTTGGGTGGTCTATATATATTTATTTGTGTGAATATTACATCTCCCTCTATTCGAAAAATAACGTAATATAATGGAGTTATATTCTGCTATAAAATTAATTATTTTTTTTTTTAGTATTATTTTTTTTTTGTTTGTGTTTTATATGTGTTTATATTATGTATGTTTATTAAATGTTTTCTTACATATTCTTATTTTATGTATGGCCATACGTGATATATATGAAACTAAAAAATTTGATTATGAAATGAATAGTTTTAATCTATCTTTATGTACTATTTATTTTTATACCCTTGCAGGGTAATATAATTTCAGTCAGAAATTTGCAACGCAAGTGAAGGAGACTATTAAGTATATATATTCTTGATCAGGATCAACAGCCGAGTTGATCTATCCATGTCCGTCTGTCCGTCCGTCTGTCCGTCCGTATGTTTGTCTGTCCGATTATACGCGAACTAGTCCGTCAGTTTTAAAGCTATCTGAATGAAACTTTGTAGTTAGTCTTTTATATACTCTCACTTCTACATATATCGGAACAGGCCGGATCGGACGACTATATCATATAGCTGTTGTAGGAACGATCGGAAGATTTTTCGAAAAAAAAATTATAACTACGTCAGTTTTCAATATATTTTAACCAAACTTGATATTTTGCCATCTAGTATTATTTCAGAATTTTGGCTTTAATGTCATGAAAATCGGTCGACTATATCCAATAGCTGCTATAGGAACAATCAGGAAAATAAAAAAAATCCATAATTTAGCCGTGTTTCAAACCATTTTCATCAAATGTGAAATTTGGCAACTAATTATTATAAAAAAATGTCGGTGTTAATTTTTTGTTAAAATTCTGCAATGGTATATAAAGTTCGGTGAGCCGAAGTTAGCTTATTTTCTTGTTTATTTTTATTATTTATTACAGTTATGTTATCTCTAGCTCCTATATGTTCTACCTTATAAGGACCTGTATATTAAAATCTAGCTTATGCCCTCATTTTTCAATAAAACCTGATCTCTCATTTCTAAGTCAAAATCTAAACTAGTTTTGTCGTAATGAATTTTTTGTTTTAACTTATGTGATTCTAACATTAGTCTAGCTCTCTTAAATACCAGTTCTAATCTAAATTTTGATTCCCTAGCATAGTCTTCTATATTATAAAGGGGCAAATTTGAAGTTTTACAAAGAACTAGCTTGTATGGACTGTAATTGTGTGCCATAAAGGGGGTTGTGTTGAAACAATATACGAAGTATTGTAACCATATATCCCAATCTGTTTTGTCTACTGAGATGTAGGAACGGATGAACTCATTAAATTTTCTGAGGCTTCGCTCCACGGTACCTACAGTCTGGTGGTGGTGTGCAGTTGAAGTTATGTTTTTAATATTTAAATATTTACATAGATCTTCAATAATTGCATTTCTGTTTTCTGTTCCCATGTCCGCAATGAACGTCTTCATTGGACCGTACTTCAGAATAAAATTTTCAAATATGATAGCTTTAGCTACTGTATTTTCACACTTATTCGGTATTGGTATAGCTACTAGGTATTTAGTTAAGTCGCAGATTAGTGTTACTGCGTACTCGTTTCCATTATTGGATTTCGGTAGTGGACCAATAGTATCTATAATTACTTTATCGAAAGCTCTTTGTGGAGTTTCGGTTATAATTAAAGTGGTCTTTCTGTGTTTAGTCGTTATACAAAGGTATTATAGTTTTGTATTTAGACTTCTTATATCTGCACGCAGATCAAGTTTGATTTTAATTTTTGCTACTCCCCGTTTTGGTGGAGCTATTTAAAAAAAACCACATCTCCCAAATTTATAAAGTTGTGTGAACCATATTTAAAACCTGTATGTTTTTTTACCAAAATACACATATTGCCTAAATTTCATTGCGATCGTGCGATAAATAGCGGAGATATAGGCTTTTTACTTTTTACACAAGAGCAGCCCAGGCTGCTCCAAATAAATCAAAACGTTCATTATACATTTTAGTTGTGTTCACACTTTTGTGAAATTAAGACTACTCATTTTAAATTGGTTTGTAGTGCAGCTGTCTAAGCTGCAGTCAACTTGCAATGTTTTTAAATAATAATCGAATGCCGTCTGCGACAAAGTCTAACTTTATATTTTTTTTTTATTATTTTTTTTGTATATTTTTTCTATAAATCAAAGGAAGTGCAGTATTTAATACTGCCAGCAAAAAGTAGTGTTTTTAATTAAAAAAAATTCTTTATGCCTGACGGCGGAATCGAAGACAGCCTAATTGTTTACGTAAACGTATGTGCAGGTTTACCCACTGAGCTACCGACTTTGGTTTTGTATTGAATGACATTTGCATTATAATGGTACAGGGTATTCTATTGTCTTTGGACATATTTTTCCAATAATAGTCTCTTCGGACCTTGGCCAAGGTTTTTGTTATGCCTGTATGACCACCTTGAATTGGATCGTCATGGAATGTAAACAGTATTGCTTCTTTTTACTTTATCGTTATTTGATAATAGGGTCACCGGCTTAAGTAGCGCAACTCTTATAGATTGTTATATTTTGTTGCCCATAATTTTAAAAGATTTTATTGAGATGTTATCAAAGATCTTTTCGCTCGGTGCCACTTTGTGTTGGCTGAACTTGAGTATACCGGCTTCTGTTCAAGCCTTTGGAAGAACTGACCTAAGTCGAGGGTTCCATTGGTGTACATATCGCTAACGTCAATTCTTGCTATAACCTTTTTTCCTTGTTTTAGTAAACATAGAGAGTCTGTTATTCGCAAGGTCACTACTTTTCGTACCTTGTCATTTACAATGACTTCGCATACGTTGGGCTTAGAAGCTTTAGTAAGGCTTTGCGTGTGTAAATCTACTTTTTTCTTTTTTATTTCCTGCGCAGGAATTTTTCTGTTTACTTTGATTTCTGGTAGTAACTTTCAGATTCATATTGTTTGACTGTATATATTTTAAATCCGTGATTGTAATGCGAGATAGCGCATCAGATACAAAATTATATTTGCCCTTTAGATACTCTACCGTAAAATTATATTCCTTTAATTTAGGTCTCATTCGTGTTAGTTTAGAACTGCAATTTACCATTGAAAATAAATAGGTAAGTGCGCTGTGGTCTGTTTTGACAGGGAAGTGTCTACCATATATATATGGTCTGAAATGTTTTATTGCCCAATGAATAGCTGCTAATTCTTGTTCTGTAGTGCTTTTGTTGCTTTCACCTTTTGTAAAGGATCTTGATGCGTATGCAACAGGAAGCTGTAGTCCATTTTTGTTTTGAGTTAGGACTGCTCCCCAAGCGTATTTGTTTGCATCTGTGATTATATAAAACTCTACACTCAAATCTGGGTATTGCAAGAGAGTAGGGTTTATTAATGCCGATTTAAGATGTTCGAAGGCGTTTTGACATTCTGTTGTCCATTCGAATTTGACATCTTTCTTACATAATCGTGTTATGTAACGGGAGTAATCAGCGAAGTTTTTTATAAAACGTCTATAATAATTGCAAAATGTAATGAATCTTCTAGCGCTGTCCGCATCATGTGGGACTGGATAATTTTGAATGACGTCGTACATAAATCGAATATTTAAGGTTGTTTCGTCTAATTATAAGCCAGTCTTCAGACGGATTGAAGTCTAATTGACAGTTGTATCTTTTAATAAAATCGATAGCATCACATGAAAAAGCGAAATGCGAATTTACGATGTAGAAGTCATGTGGAATTATACTTAGAAGTTTGGATTTAAAATCAAAATCAAAAGGCTTAACTTCTAAGCCTTTTGATTTTGTGACTTCCTGACTTATTCCCTGTATGTTTATTATGATATTACCTTGAATATTTTGAAGATGGCCGAAATTTTCCTTTAATATGGATATTTCCGCGCCTGTATCTAATAGAAAAACAAATTCTCTTCCTTTTGCTACGTTTATGAAAGTGACAAATGTATTTAGACTGAGAATTATTGTGTAAATTTTATTGTTTATTGTACTGTGACGCATGCTGCGCACATAAAATAAATAATGTAAATAAAACAAAATAAAATGAAGAAGATGTAAAGAAAATGTAAAGAAATGAAAGGAAAGAAAATGTAAAGAAAGAAATAAGAAAGGAAAAGGAAATGAAATGTAAATAAATGAAATATAAAAAAGAAAAGACAAAAGAAACACAAGAAATGAAATGTAGAAAGAAAAGAAACATGAAGACAAATTTGAATTTAAACTATATACGCGCGCGCGCCACGGAAGGGTCACACTCAGACAGCAGGGTTGCATGGGGAAAAGAAGAGGAAGCAACCGATCGCGGCGGGCACACTAGAACCCGCGACTCGCTATATAAGGCGAGCCGCTGGCTGAAGGAAATCACTTAGCAGCCGGCAGCGATCGGGAGCGGTAAGTCTCTAGTAGCCCACTCCTAGTAGTCAGCAGCAAAAGTCACTTTTTTGGGCGACCAGAATCCCAGGATTTGGGTTGCCAATAAATCGTCGAACGACTTACGAGTCTCGGCTTATA
>VNJN01002404.1:0-15590 GCA_008042485.1 Drosophila mayri | reverse complement strand
AATTAATACACTGTCTTCATTTGAATTAAGCTTTATTTTCCGAATGACTTGGGATCTTGCTGCCAGAAGAATTGAATTGTTGCCAGTACTGTGAGTTAACGGCACATGAATTGGAAAATTTAAATTATCAGGCCTTATTATAAGCCAATCTTCAGATGGCTTGAAGTCTAACTGACAGTTGTATTTCTTTATAAAATCAATACCTAATATTCCATCACATGGAATAGGGAACTGTTTGTTTATTTCAACAAAAACTAAACCTTTGGATTTAGTTATTTGTTGACTTATTCCTTTTATGTCTATAATACAATTATCTTGGATATCATGAAAGATATCAGAAGTTTCTTTTAATATGGATATATCTGCGCCTGTGTCTATCAGAAAAACAAGTTCTTTTCCTGTAGCTACGTTAATGAATTGGACGAATATATTCTGACTGAGATTAAAACCGTAAACTCTCGCATCGTTTACTGTTGAGGATTTAAAGTGTCTTACGAGTTTCCCGATACATCTTGGGTAACTCTTACATTTCTTTGGAAGTTGTTCTGGCCTTTATTCGAGTTACCACGGCCTCTATGGTTTTCACCATTTTGGCCTCTTCCTCCATTGTTACTGTTATTATTATTGTTCTTGTTATAGTAGTTATTCCGGTAGTTGTTGTTATTTTGATAACCCCGATAACCCCTCTATAATTCCCACGCCAGCGGTTCGTACCGCGCTGGGATTGATTTTTATAATATAGATCGGTGTTTGGCTGTTCAGTCTCTTCTGTGCAGCTATTGACAAACTTAGATACAGCTTCATTCATGGTATTGAAAGTACCTGCTTGCATAATCAGTTTGACTTTGTTGATGTTGCAATTCTTATTCATTGCCTTGACTGCTTGTTGGGTTGAATAACTTCTGGCTAACTCTAGGGTTAAGCCATCTGTTATGTAGGCACCTTCTAATGCTTTAGTCATCTGCTCAACTTCCTGAGTATATTGGTTGGCAGTTTTATTGCGTTGCTGTAGGTTTACAGCTTTGCCGATAATACATCTACAGTTTCGCCTCCGATATTACTTTTAAATTTTGAAATCACCTCAGAAATTGTTTCTTCATTTCCGATTAGATTTCTGGCGGCGCTTTTTAGCTTAGTCTTGATTATAGAAATTGCTAAGCTTTCATGCTCGCCTTTTATTGACTCAATTATTTCCACAGCATCAACAAAACTTGTCAAATTCTCAGCTTTGCCATCGAAAGCTGGTACAAGCTTGGATGCCTCCTGGTTGATTCCTGTATCACCAGTTTCAATTGTTCCAATTCCCACTGAGGTATTTATTATAGTGGGTATTGACAATTCTGAATGGAATTTTTGTTTAACTAATACCAAATTAGATCTTAGTCTGATCAAAAGTCTTGATACTTGAGACCAATGAGCTTGATTTAGTATTTCTCTATGTTCGTGAACTAGTATCCGTATCTCATTGAAACTTCTTACTAGTATCTCGACGTGTTTCTTGACTGTGTTTTTCTGTATGGGTCTGTCCCGAGCAAGGGATTTATTGGACTTATCGAATTCGTTTTTTATATCATATATTTTTTTGTATAATTCGGTCCATTCCATTTTATTATAGGAAGGCCATCAACATTATTATTTTCCGTACTTAGCGTAGCCATATATAATTTTTATTGCATTTATTTATTTATTTATTCATTTCATTCTCTTAAATTTAGCAAATTGAAATATATTTATTTATTTACTATTGTATAGCTATACTTAGTGTTGTTTAGATTTTATCTAGGTCATTAGCGGGACTCATGTACTTCTTTTTTAAACATTTATTGTGTAACTTGTACATTTTGTAAAACAAATTTGCGCACATAATAACAACCATGATAATTAACAATGTGTGTATTAAGTCTAAGTTTGCCTTTATGGGCTCTACTTTATTAATTACATTAGCAATGGAGTCCACTGTCTTAACGTCAACTACTCCCATTTTTAATGTATTTTTTCTTGTATGTCAATAATCAATTTACTTATTTTCTGTTCTAAACAATTATTTGTTTCTCCTGAGAACTTATTTATCGCGTTACAACATCGCATTACTTTTCATATCTTTGATTAATTTTAACAGGTTTCCTACCTATATTTTCGCATAGCTTTACAGGCTATACTTCTAATCGGGCAGAGAACGTTCTGCTCAATTTTTACAATTTGATTTTTATATATAGATATATGTAATATTAATATTCTGCATGGTCATCCCATCTTCTGCGTCAGCTGGTCGTCGCCAGTGGGCTTTGCTGACGCTCCTTCGATGGCGTAAGAGGCGGCCTGCCCCTCACACTTATTGATGCTGCTGCTGCTGTCCTAGGCCTTTGGGATCAGGCGGTGCCGGTGCCGGTCTTCGCACAGGTTGATATGCAGAATGGGCTGTCCAGGGGCCCCGGGCAGTCTCTTGGGCACTCCTTCTTCCTTCTTGGTAGTGGCTGCGGCGGTGAAGGTGTTAGTTTATTTGCATTTAATTTTTTAGCTACTGAGTGAGCTGGACCTTTGGCGTTTTCCTCAGTTAGACTTGTTTTTAGGAAGTCAAGCTCTTGAAGCTTTTGGGCTGTTGCCCAGGGGGGTGGCGGTTGGTTCGTGAACAATAGCCACTTAATGTGTGCTATTCTTTTATTTATTTTAGTTTTTAAGCCCCCGCGCCTCGCCATGGTCCATCTCTACTCACTCAGTTTTTTTTTCCTTATGGTTTCCAGCTTAGTCCAATTTGTTTTTCGGTCGCCTATATCCTCCTTTATGTGTTCCAGTTCCAGTTATCCTTTTTAGTCCTTCTGGATTGCCGGGCTCTTTGTCACGGTCGCCATGATGTAAATTGGATGTAGTCAATGAATCCAACAGTTTCTTGATTTTAGTTTCGAGTCAGATCTATTTATTTATTGAATGATCAGAAGCAGCGAAGGTGCTGCTTCGACGGATTAAGTTTAAATTTAAGTTTAAATTAAGGCTAGGTTCCATCGCTGCGCTGCCCGCAGACGGCGGCAGAGCGACGGCTTATATACATATATGCTTATGTATATGGGCTGTGCATTCCTATACGGACGCGCGAGGGTAAATGCTCATGTGGTCAAGTCGTGTTACAAATGTGCATACGCTGGCTCTTTCATATTCCGGCTTGAGTTTTATGACCGGGAAATTTAAGGACTTTTTACATTGCAACAATTAGTTACAGTACACATTCTTTAAGTATTGATAACACAGTGAGCATTCAATATGTGCATATTACACCTAATTAACTTACCCTCCTTAGCAAATCGTAGAACTATGCTACGCATTATCTTCATTTATAACCTTATTACTGACTTGTTAGGCCAGATCAATTTCCACCTCCCGAGTAAAAATACTAGATCGTACATACCCTTAGTTTTGCGCCATTGTAGAACCTCCTATGAACTGCATGATCCCGTTAGAGTACTGTGTGCATATTATAATGATTTTTATTCGGTGATCTCACATGCTGGCAGTCTTCCTAAACTAAAAACTTTAATTCTTACCCACTTAGAGCGCATGCATGCAACTCCTCGTATTCTTTTCAATCGCGTCTACTAATTCCCAAACCTTACAGGCATGTGCCTGGTTTCATAAGGGCCACTTGAGTGTACTGACCGTAGTGCATCAACGTCCAAACATAAAAAAAAGATACAAGGGCAGCGAGGCCCACTCAGAAGCGGTGGTTATTATCAAAAACAAAATTTGCGGTAACGCGCGAGCGCTCCTCACTTCCCATAATACCGTGTTAAATTTCGATGTAATTCTGGCTAGGCTGGATTGCACATATGCGGACAAAACGTCCTTACGCGTACTACGTCAGAATCTGAAAATGGTTCGACAGGGCGATGCTGATCTTATGGTATACTATGACGAAGTCGAGAGGAAACTCACGCTCGTCACACACAAAATAGTGCGGACACGGCAACCATCCTGAATAAGAAGGTTAGGGACGACGCGCTACAAGCATTTATTGCAGGGCTAAAAAGACCGCTTAAAGCACTGGTGCTGCCATCACAACCAAAAGACTTTCTCTCCGCGCTAGCGCTGGCGCGGGTTGCCGAAAATAGCATCGAGGGGAGTGCATTCGCGGCATCCTACGCGAAAGCCATAGAATACAAGTCGTCTGTGAACGATGGCAATAGGTGTAACAATAAATTTCAGGGAAAGTAATGGAGAGGTGAGGATAAAAATCCACACTTCATTCCTAAGCAAAGCTAAGGCAAGACACAATAGGACTGCCCCTGGCAAAGGCGCAGGAACCCCGAAGTTGTAGATCATAACAAAGTACAGCCTATGGAAATTGCCCCTTCCAGACTTAGACAGGAAACAAATTGGTGAAACCCACAGTGTAATACCAATCACAAAAGGCAGAACTCATCTCAGCGTCAGTCGGGGCAAAGACGCCAGCGCCTTAATAACATAACCCAATCCCATGAACAGGAGGAGGCAGGGTACTCCACCACAGCTGAAGCGGAAGTCGTCAGCATCAAAGAAGATAATGACTCCGACGATCTTAAGGACCTGCTACAGGGAACGCTCCCGACTGCCGTTCATCGAGCGACAGTTGGCTGACAGAAAATTAAAAATACTTATCGACACGGGGGCGGCAAAAACTACGTGAAGCCCGTAAAGGAGCTAAAAAACGTAATGCCGGTTGCTTCTGTCGGGGGCCTGGCAGGTGCGATCCCAAATTTCCCAGGAAAATAAGTAAGAAAATAAATAGTTGGTGATGATGCTCCGAGATGATGATCCGTCTTCGTTCGAGTTTTTATTTATTAGTGAAAAAAGTACAAGAAAAATGGCGACAGGTACATTTTCCCCAGAGATGCCCGCTGGCGATATTGCCCCTTTGTTCAGCATGAACAATAAGCATGAATAAGTTTCACCAACCTCTGAAGCTTAGGAATCCAGAATTTAGACCGAATCAGTCGCATCATTAACTGATTCCCCCCATGCAAAGATATGCGATGGGTAAACAGAGCTTGTAGTTTCGCGAACCTACATCATGCTGGGATGATGATAGGATGTTTCTCATCATAACTGAGCATATCAGATGCTTGGAAGGCCGCTGCCCTCAAGCTCTTGGGGCGAGACGCCCCGGCTTGCTAGATCAGCTGGATTATTTTCGGATCGTACATGTCCCCATTTGCTTTCGTTGGTGCGTTCTTCGATCTTTGCGACCCTGTAGCCATGGAAGAACAATGGTCGAGTCAGTCCAATAAAAAATCTCATAAGCTGTAGGAGGCAAATTCAGAAATTACGGATGTTGCTAGCTCAGTCGGGGTATGGAGATGGACCTGACAGGAGGACTCTGGTTTTGGATGCCAGCAAATGGGCACAACAGTCGTCAGTCGTCTCGACTCTGACTAAAATGGCAGCCCCATACGCGTCCTGTAACGCATCGCAAAACGCATAGTACTGCACTTTGGCAGCAGGATGGAAACGCATCCATTTCGGAATACTAATTTCCCTCAGGGTCGGATACCCTTTCAAGAACTCTTGCCACTTGGTCACGAGGACGGTGGGGAGCGGCTGATACCAGCCCAGCTCCCGTAGACAAATTTCCTGCATAAAAATCTTGGCTCGGATTACGACAGGCGATAACCATCCTGCTGGGTCCAACAGTTTGGCTATCTGAGATAAGACCTCTCGTTTGGTGTAGGCAATTTGCAGGGAATCACCATCGGAACAAAAAAGAAACTATCGGATGTAGCTTGCCAACGGATCCCCAGAGTTTTCGCGGTGGTCGCATCTTCCAGCTCAGGGAAGTCTGCACTGACCAAATGTTCCCTTGGAATCGCTTGTAGGAGTCTCCTTTCGTTGGAGGTTCACTTGCGCAGTGGAAAACCTGCACCCTCGAGCGCCAGCCGAAGCTCTCTAATGGCTAAAACTTCCGACTGCTGAGTGTGAGCCCCTGCGCGCACATCGTCGACGTACATAAAGTTCGAGATGATGTCGCTGGCCAAAGGATATTGGCCCCGGATGTCCTGAGCCAACTGCTGAAGCACTCTGATGATCAGAAAGAGCACACAGTTTACACCGAAGGTGACTGTGTCGAGTTTCTAGTCACAGAGCTCACCGTTTTTGTTGTGGAATAAGATTCTCTGAAAGCGCGTGTGATCAGGATTGACCCGAATTCGCCGGTACATCTTGGTGATGTCCGCATTGAAAACATACTTTAAAAAACTCCATTTTAGTCAGATCGGACTGTAGTACCGGCCCCGCATGAAGGATATCATTTAGGCTGTTCCCGTTTGATGAGGGATTGGAAGCGTTGAATACGACGCGAACCCTCGTCGTGGTGCTGTCTGGTTTGAAGACCGCGTGATGAGGCAGATAAAAACTGCTAGAGTCGTTAGGAGAGACTTGGTGCTTATGACCTAAATCTAAATACTCTTGAATGACTGAGTCGTATTGCTCCTTCAATGAAAGATCTTTACCTAATCGAATTTTGTTTCGTAGGCACTGCGCCAGTGCGATGGGTCTGGAATGACCCAGCTTAATGTTCTGCGGCTCTTTAAAGGGCAACGAAACAATATACCTTCCATCCTCGTTTCTTTTGGTAGATCGGCTAAAGTTCTCCTCGCAAACCTAGGTGGATTCCTTTACCAGCTTCACTGGAACATCCTCCACCTCCCAAATTTTGTGAGGATGCTCTCTAGCTTAGACTCGGAGACTGCCTAATCGGTCTGAAAAGGATCAGATTCTGCTTGTGGGACTCGTTGTAATAGGACCGCAAAGAATCCACCCGAATATGGTCTCTTGACCCAGGAGAGTTCCGCAAATACTGGAATGGGAGCCGCTGAGAACAATCGATGGCAGGATATCGGCACTAATAAGCACGTCAATCTGCGAGCAACGGAGGAAGATCCTTTAATAAGTCCTCTAGTAGAGTGTAGAATGGGAGGTTCCCAGCTAGCTGGGGTAACACATATGCACAGGTCTCAATCTGGATATGGGGCTTGACGGGAGAACCTATGTTGAGTTGACACCGCTTACGGGGCTGAGCTGCAACGGAAAGGTTGACTCCTGAAACTTGAGCTTGGATGGTTGAACAAACGTTCTGCGATAAAGGTTGCCTCGGAACCTGAGTCGATGAGTGCCCGTGCTGAGTATTTGATGCCCAAATGGCAAACTTCTATTAACGCCGTACTCCGGAGGACCCCTTGCGTGTTAACGGCAAGAAACGCTTGCACATTCGATTGAGTGGACTGTATATGTTGCTGGACTGTTGGCGGAGTGTCGCTGCGATGCAGGAGTGTATTGTGACATTCACTGCATGTATAGTAATTATGCGTGCTGTTGCAGTCCAAGAGCAGATGCGTTCTTGCGAAACTGTTTAAGAACAACTTCTGCTGTTTTACATGCTTCTCCCGATCTGCGACTGACATTCGTAAGAAAAGAGGACATACTCGGATTGGATGATTCGCTTGTGCACAGAGTTTACAGGATTGTGGATTTACCGTAACTCTGTTTTCAAAGGGCTGGATTGACCGCGAGCATTTGCATTTTTCGACTTCTGAAAGCCGAGGATTGCGTATATAGATGGTTGAAAAAATGTCCCGAAATGTGGGCCATTGAACATAGTCACCATTGAAAACTTCGCACTCGACTGGAGGTAAGCGACATCCGCCCTGAGATGGCGTCAGATTGGAAGACTGAACCGACTGTTGCGCTCTTGACTCTTCAATGATATCATTGTGGCTTGCTGCGCACTGCTCGTAAACGGTATAACAGTAGTCATACTTGGATTGCATGACTGTTATTGTGTATATGCAGTTTAAACTGGCAAGAACTTTGAGCACGTCTCGTATTCATTTTCCACCTTGTCCCAGAGGGACCTGATCTGCTCGAGTCGAACCCTACACATGTGGATGGACGGACTTTTGTCAGCCGGGGTGTTGACTCTGGTTTCGAGCAGACCCATCCTATCGGTTATGGTCATGAATTTTATCAAGGCCTTGTCTCCCTCAGCTTGAGCCATTCTTCCAGTTGCTCTAGTGACGTGGGGAGACACGACTGATTTTGCGGCTTTTGTGGATGGTGCAGACGGTGGAACTTCGAGCGACGTGCTCGTAGATTTAAGTGAAGTGGAGTGGTGGTTGTCTATGGGCTTTTGCTCCGAGAGGGATTTTCGGTTTCGGAAGGCGCAGAGGATTCACTCGTTGCCCTGACTCTGTGAGACGCCTCCGCCTTAGAAACGGTCAGAAGGGATTTTGGTTCTCACCGTCGCCGATTGGCATGTTAAACTCTTGTTGAGGCCGCTGGATAAGCGCAAGAAAAACCGAGTTAATCGAAAAATTATGATTATTGATTTGGAAGTGCAGGGACGCTGGATAGGCGTAAATAAACTAATAATAATCGACAAAGCTGTTATTGATTCGGAAAAGTGTAAGGGCGCTGGATAACGCGTAGAAGAAAAGCTATCGGCTTGGATGTACTCGATTTGAAAGATAAGGAGGCGCTGGATAACGAGTAGAACAAATTGATCAAAAAAGATGCTCTGGATTCCCAATTAATACAATGACGCTGGATAACGTGTTTAAGGAATTAAAATAAATGAATAGTCAAAAAAGTTTTTATCGATTTAGGTACGAAAAGGAAAAAAAATGTGTAGAATTAATTATTCGGGGACAAATAAATGATTGTCGAAAATACTGTGGGCTATAAAGTGAAGAAAAAGGATTAATCGAATACTGATGTTTATCGCTTTGGAAGAAATGCTTGAACGCTGCATACAGCGAACCACAACATAATCGGAAACGATGTCCACGATTTGGAAAATATAGGGGCGCTGGATATCGCGTTTCTTCTAAATTAGTATACAATTGAAAACCCAAACCAAAAAAACAAGAAAAATATAAACAACCATCAAAGTGTGAACGGCTCGTTAACAGACAGGGCCGCGTATGGTCATGGTGTTGCTACCTTGGCGGCCAATACACATGGATCTATGCAGAATAAACAAACAAAAAATATTAAACGCTGATTTTTTTGTAATTTTGTTTGTTTTACTTTGTTTTTACTGTGATGCGTCGACACTGCCGATTTTCAATTGCCGGTCCAGCAATTTGTATGGATATGTGCATATATGTATTTACTATATGTACCCTTCAGTACCAAAATTCCCGTGACGTCTATTTTCTTGTAGCATGTCCGAAAAACTAAAACTAATTATATGGACAGAAGTCCGAACCGAAGTAGGCAAACAAAATTCGAACTGCATTCGGCTACCGCCGACATCTCGCGAACTTCGGACAATATATTATTTGTTTTTTTCGAAGTCATTTGGTTATGTCTCGTTTCTCCTAATTTTCTTTTCATTTTCATCTTCTGTTGTGATCACACTTGTTCGCGTGTTATGTAGTTTAAGTTGCGTATAAATTCAAATATTATAAGGTCAGTAAAGTTATTTTTACTCAATTAATAAATTCTTTTGCACAATTGATCAAAAGCATGGAAAACCCTTCAACCTAGACTGTTTAAATGCTAAACTCTTTAGGTTTGCAGATTTTTTTTTTCATTTTAAACTGGTACAAATTTATATGCATAAAACTGGAATAATTTAATTCTAACATTTTATTTACAGATTACATAAATTCCTGAAAGGATCTGCAGTCAGCGGAGGAAGCCCGAGAAAGGCACTTTAAATTAATTATAATTTTACATTAATAAAAATTTAAAATTTAATTAAAAAAAGGAACAAATTAATCTGGGATTCCCGGGATTTTTTATAGGTTTTCTTTTATGATTCCGCTTGGATTCTTATCTGAATTCATCGCTAAATACATTTTGATTCCTGCGTGAATTTACTTCGAAATTCAAGTCAAATTCCTTGCAGGAATTCTTCGAGGAATGATAGAGGATTCCTCGATAAGTCCGAATTCCTCGATGCAGCCCTATTTTAAAAATTTTTGTATGGAAAATCACGCTTAAATCCAGCATCATCCCAGCTGGAATCCGGTTTAGGCCTCCTTCCTGCTGGAATCCTATATAACTGGTACTAAAGGGTAGAGGAGGGAGTTAACTTTATTTATTTTTTGTTTTGTTATTGTGAAGTGAAACACCTGGATTGAAAATATACACATATATTTGTTGTGGATGGGATGCGCCTTTTTGTTTTTAAATTCCGCCAATTTGTGACCCAAAAGTCATGTATATATGTATGTACATAAATCGGCAATGTGCATATATGTGTATGCAAATTGTGAATGTACGTACATATGTTTACTAATGAAATCGGTGTGGATGTATGGCTTTTTATGTATAAAAAACCTGGAAGTAAGCCTTATTGGATATTGGCTGAGTTAGAAAATGTTTAGGAGCGGGGCATATAGCCATGTAAACACATGCATACGTATATATACTACTGCACAGGAGGCCACAAGTTGGTAGTGTTGTTTTAAATAAATTGGATGCAACAATATATCTACATCTATATGCATGTATCTACATACATATATGGTGAGAATTCCGGCACCGTACTTATCTTGGCAAAACCGCTGGAATATCCGGCTCGAAGGACCAAAAATGCTTCTGTCGGGGGCCTGGCAGGTGCGATCCCAAATTTCATAGGAAAATAAGCAAGAATGAGTTGGTGATGATGTTCCGTTATATTTTCCCCAGAGATGCCCACCTGGCGATATTCCCCCTTTGTTCAGCATGAGCACCGGTCGATAACCCCTTCACTGTGAGCTCTATTCACGGCTCCGGTAGCTTCAAACACAAATGCATTTTGCACATTTTTGGGCTAAACGCACCATTTTTTGTTAAAAACACTAAGCACGATCGATGCAATAATTGGCTTTGACTCGCTAACGCGAGCAGGAGTAGCATTGCACTTGGGCAATCGCGTATTAAAATACGCAAACTTCAAGGAAAAACTCAAATTCTTGGACTGCGAAAAAGTGAATTTTACAAAAATCTATGACATAGATGTACCAGTTTCGGCTAAAGCCGAATTAAAAAAATGATTTTGAAAAGAATAAAGGTGTTTTCAACCTTTAACGAGGAGCTCACCTTTAACATCTCGGTCATCGCCACTATTCGAACTAAAAGTGACGAACCCTTTTACTCCATATTATACCCATACCAAATGGGAGCAGCAGACTTTATTAACAAAGAAATCAGCCCTACTTGGGTAATTGACATGTAGTATGCGTATATTTAATACCCACTGTACAGAAAGTACTTAGAGGGTACGCACTGTAACACTTTGTTGCAGTGTTTACATATTTCAAAGTCCGATCATAAACCCAAGTGGCTGAAACATAAACCGCTCGCTATGGCTTAGCCCGCACTCAGGAAGTGCTAGCGTCGGCATAATTGTAACAAACGGACAGCACATTCATACCCCTCGCACCTCCACATGGCACTATAGGAAATTTGACCACTTTTGCTGGCCAAAATTAATATCTCGAGAACGGAGCAAGATAATTCAAATCGGTTTTTTTGCATTGGGTTAGGACAACCATTATCTATTAAAATTAGAATAAAAAAAGGGCGTGGCACCACCCTTTTTAAACATTTTCCAAATACGTTTAAAATACTTTTTTAATATACAAGAAGCGTTTTTTTTAATCATTTTTCAATATGTTATTAATATTTTTTATTATTTTTTTTTATTATTATTTTTTTATTATTTTTTTTTATTATTTTTTTTTATTATTTTTTTTTATTATTTTTTTTTATTATTTTATTAAATAATTATTTTATTTTTAATAATAATAAGAAATACAAAAAAAAAATGTTTCGCTTGCAATTGCCTCGAGCCATCTGCCAAACAACTTAGCATTTGGCACTTCGAGGTTATGTTCTAAAAATTAGAATTTCATGGAAAGTGGTTAAAAGTGGCAGTTAAAATTACACTTATTTGAACAAGAATGGAATACTCAACAACATAGAATACATTTCTTCGATGGACTCTGCTGGACTCACTTTATATAGCTTTTCAAAAATGAGGTTCCATCAAAAAGATGACTTTTTTTTAGGTTACTTAGATTTATACTATATTAAGGGCACAAAACGACTTTTTTACACATTTAAAAATCATAAACAAATAATACAAACCCCTCTGGTTAGAACACATTGCAAAAAATTTTAATTATTAGCCTTTATATATAACTTTAACCGACTCCAAATATGCATTAAAAACGCCAATATGGGAAAATGCGTTTGTTGCATTTCCGATAGATGTGTTTGATCAACTGATGTTTGTAAATTCTGGTATGCAACATTGATCAATGATCGATTGTGAATACATTGCACCTAAAATTACTTCAATCGGACAACTTTTAAAAAATGACTTTTGGCCAGCTAAACGGTTGGTTGCAGTTGACACTGCACCGGACCCGGAACCTACAGAAACGAACGAATCAGAGTCAGAAGATTCTCCCGCAATAGACTTCAAAATAGAAGATGAAGATCTGAATAATCTTACTATTCCGGCGGTATACACTGAAGTGGACAATTCAACAGACTCAGATATTTCAAGTATAGTAGAATACAAGATAAGTAACTCTATCACAATGGCACAGTCAAATATTGATTTTATCAATACAGCATCCAAGCTTATACCAGTTTTTGATGGTCAGGCTGAAAATCTAACAAGTTTCATTGATGCTTTGGAAATAGTAGAATCAATAAAAGGCGAACACGAAGAATTATCTGTTTCAATAATTAAAACAAAGCTAAAAGGTGTCGCCAGAAATCTAATCAGTAATGAAAAAACAATTACTGAAGTGATTTCCAGACTAAGAGGCAACGTCAAAGGCGAAACTGTAGAAGTATTATCAGCGAAGCTGATGAACCTACAGCAGCGCAATAAAACTGCTAATCAATAAAAAAATTGAGCAGATGACGAAATCCTTAGAAGGTGCATATATATCAGATGGTTTACCTCTGGTACTAGCCAGAAGTTATTCCATGAAGCATGCAGTCAAGGCAATGACTAAAAATTGCACGATTGATAAGGTAAAACTTATCATGCAAACTGGCACCTTTATTAATATGAATGATGCCGCTTCGAAATTTGTCAATAGTTGCATTGAAGCAACTGGACAATCTAACACCGTCCTATACTTCAAGAATTACCAACAGCGCGGCTCAAATCGGCGGAAATTATAGAGGTAATTTCCGTGGTAATACCAATAATTACAACAACAATAACTATAGCAATAATTAGCAAAACAACAATAGAGGACGAAGACAAAATAGAGGAAACTATAGAGGCAATGGTAACTCGAACCGAGGCCAATATGGTAATAACCAAGGCAATGTCAGAATTGCCCAAAACACTAACCAGAACACATCGGAAAACTACCAAACCCCTTTAAATACTCAACAATAAACGACGTCAGAGTTCACACAATTAATCTCAGCCAAAACCTATTCGTTTTATTTTTCAATGTAGCTACTGGAAAAGAGCTTATCTTCTTAATAGACACAGGTGCAGTCATTTCCCTTTTAAAAGAAACTTCGGATAACTTCCAAAACATCCAAGATGAGTACATCATAGACATAAAAGGAATAAGTCAAGAAATAACCAAATCCCAGGGCTTAGTTTCTCTGGAGGACGATTTCCATATTCTAAATTCAAATTTCCCAATCCCATGTGATGGAATATTAAGCATTGATTTTATTAAAAATACAACTGTCAATTAGACTATCTGAAGATTGGCTTATAATTAGACCCTCATAGTTCTGGCAAGAATTCAACACTTCTGCCAGCAAGATCCCAAGTTATTCGAAAAATTTAACTTAATTCAAAGGAAGACAGTGTATTAGTTCCAAATCAGGAAACTCAGCATGGTATTTACGTTGCAAATACCATAGCAACATCCAATAATGCCTTCATAAGACTGTTAAACACAACAAATACGGCCAAGTAGTCAGTACAAAAAACCTAACATATGAATCACTTTGAACTACAATGTACAATGTCAACACAAATTCAGAAAATAGAACAAAGTCAAAGAACTTCCCTCCACAGTTCAAGTCACAGCTTTCTAGCTTATGCACCCAGTATAGCGATACATTCGGATTGGAAACCGAATCTATAATCACAAATAATTTTTATAGACAGAAACTGAGATTAAAAAATGATAAACCAGTTTATATAAAGAACTATCGAAGTCCACATAGTCAGGTGAACGAAATACAAAAACAGGTAGGTAAATTAATCTCTGACGGGATTGTCGAAACGTCAGTATCCGAATATAATAGCCCATTGTTACTTGTTCCTAAGAAATCATCCTCTGGGTCCAATGAAAAGAAATGGCGATTAGTAATTGACTACCGCCAGATTAATAAAAAACTACTCTCTGATAAATTCCCATTACCTATAATTGATGATATTTTAGATCAACTAGGTCGAGCAAAATACTTTTCATGTCTTGACTTAATGTCAGGATTCCATCAAATTGAACTAGAAAAAGGTTCAAGAGATATAACGTCTTTTTCAACGAGCAATGGCTCATATCGCTTCACGCGATTACCCTTCGGATTAAAAATAGCTCCTAATTCGTTTCAGGGAATGATGACTATTGCGTTCTCTGGTTTAGAACCTTCGCAAGCATTCCTTTATGTGGATGAATTAATAGTAATTGGTTATTCCGAAAAACATATGCTTAAGAACTTAACAGAAGTTTTTGAAAAATGTAGGAAATACAACCTAAAGTTACATCCTGTAAAATGTTAATTTTTCATGCATGAAGTCACATTCTTGGGACATAAATGCACTGATAAAGGAATCTTGCCAGATGACAAAAAATATGACGTTATTAAGAATTATCCAGTCCCACATGATGCGGACAGCGCTAGACGATTCGTTGCATTTTGCAATTACTATAGGCGCTTTATAAAAAACTTTGCCGATTATTCTCGTCACATAACCAGGTTATGTAAAAAGGATGTAAAATTCGAATGGACATCTGAATGCCGGAGTGCCTTCGAACATCTCAAAACGGCACATATAAACCCAACCTTGTTACAATATCCAGATTTCACTAAAGAATTCTACATAATAACCGATGCAAGTAAGCAAGCATGTGGAGCGGTTTTAACTCAAAGTCATAATGGACTCCAACTTCCAATTGCATACGCATCAAGATCCTTTACTAAAGGAGAAAGTAACAAGAGTACTACTGAGCAGGAACTAGCTGCTATTCATTGGGCTATAACACATTTCCGACCATATATTTATGGTAACCTATTTGTTTTCAATGGTAAATCCCAGTTCAAAATTAACACGTATGAGGCTCGAATTAAAAGAATACGACTTTACAGTCGAGTATTTAAAGGGAAAAGACAATCACGTAGCTGACGCATTGTCCAGAACAACAATTAAAGAGCTACAAAATATTACCGGAACAATATATAAAGTCACTACTAGGAATCAAAGTAGACAGAAATCCTGCGCAGGAGAAAAAGAAACAGAATTGTCTAGGCAATCTGATAAGAAAGCTTCTAAGCCCAACGTATATGAAGTCATAAACAATGACGAAGTACGTAAAGTAGTGACCTTGCATGTAAATAATAAGATGTGTTTATTCAAACAC
>VNJN01002397.1:0-65172 GCA_008042485.1 Drosophila mayri | reverse complement strand
ACGGGCCGTGGCCCTGTCCCTCCAGCGCTCAGCGGAATTTTGATAATATTTTGCATGCTGCACAAATGTTGAATTAGCCAGACAACGGAATGCCGGCCGAAATGAAAACTTGCCATGGCAACCGCGCTATTCAAAGGATCTCCGCTCCGCCCCACGGAACCGGGTTCCCCTGCTACCCACCACCCTCCGCCTCCTGGGTTGTATTTTGTATTTGACGTTGTCTCTTTGCTACACACAAGCACTCACACCAACACATGACGTACTGAATGAAGGGCGTTAATTAAAAACTCAAAGTAAAAAATAAAAACCACAAAAAAATAGGTAGACTTCAGAGAAAGGGAAACATATGTATTTTCTCTGGTTGGGTTTGATTCAAAGATGACATTTGTTTTGGTCGTAATATTTCAAAAGGAATTTAACTATTAAAAGATTATGCTCTTAAGCAATTGAAAGATAATTAAATAGGCTTATTAGGTACCCCATAATATCTAGGATCTCTTTACAGTACACACAGAGAAAGGCATGTGTTGGATTAAAGTAAAAATTTATAAAATATAAAATCTACACATAGGCAGTTTTATTTTAACCTCCCTTTGGATTAATTTATATCCCTGATATTACATAAATTATATGAAAAGATAATAATAACATCACAAAAAAGGTTTTTGGATTGTTAAAATGTAGCTCTTCTTGCTGGAATCTGCTTGTCAAAAATATAATAATTTCCAAGGGTTATATTACATTCGATTTGCCATTAAATTCTTTTCTAATTAACAATAAAATATTGGTAAAAATTAAAGCACTAATTTTAATCATGTATAAAAATAAATTGGCAAGTTATAAAATACAAAATACAAAAACTTATAAATTTTATATACAGGAAAAGAAAAAAATCATTTTACTGATAAAGAATATATTTAAAATTTGCTTTTAAAATTATTATAATATTATCTATAACACATACTCCAGCTGGCTTTACTATAAGGATTAAAAACTGTATCTTGAATGTATAATAATTTATTAAAAGAATATATATTTATAAAAGAACTTGTGTATTTGTACCTATAGTAAAAATATCTTGAAATTAAATAGAAAGTTGATGATGCATATGGAAGTTATTAGTTAATTATATATTTAATTCATATAAGTCTACGAAATTGAAAGGCTTAAAACCAACCTTAAAAGATTGAAGAAACTAGAAACTAAATGCACAGCCATTTTATAATAATAAACAAAACCTTCTTAACCTCTCTCTTAGCCTTATCAGTGTTATTAAAAATAATAAAAATATGAAATAATTGATTCGTCATTCGGAATCAAACCGTTTACCTCTGATAAAATATTGTTAAAACGAACTTTTGACTATGTTTCTATATCTATCATAAACCTCCAATCTGAACTGTTTTGGTTAGTGTATTATAAAGCAAACAAGCTGAATAAATCGTGATAACATCTCAATTCGATGTTAGGTTCACTTATTAGAGCCTCTACAACATTTTTTCACTTCTTTTACTTTTTGCTATCAAATATTCGGTGTGTTAATTAAGCGAAAGGCGCAATCGAAACGAATCTACAAAAGGCAGCAACAAAAATCAAATAACTAGAAAGAATATATAGCATTTTGGAGTAGTTGAATTTCACAATATTTGCCGAGAGCTAATCATCTTGGAGGAGGTCTCAATTAGACCAAATTTTGAATGCTCGGCATGAGCGGGTCGTAAATCACTTTGGCCAAGGCTTAGGAGAGGATAGTGACTGTGACTAGGACAGCTGCGAGATCCTTGAGATGCCTGGCCCGGCATACCAAGAGCCCCTGGCAAAAAAGAAAACGCAGCTCAAATGCAAAAGGATACGCTCAACATGCACGACGCCTTTTCGACTTTGTTTGGCAATCGCTTAAGCCTGGCCAGGACATGGGAGGGGAAGGAGATGGGCATGTGGAGGACCGACAAGTACGTGCAGTCAAACAGATTTCCAGTTAGCAGCTCACAACAATTCGCTTTTAAGCCAGAGCATAAATCAACCTCAAAAGATATCCCCGAAAATGCGGGGGAAAAGTTTCTTTCTTTGTTTTTTTTTCGGGCCGCGGCATTTTATTGAAAGGATAATCGATTGCAGCGACTGCTGGTGGCAGCGCATTAAAGGATTTGACTTGGGGCAACTTTAAAACTTAACCCAAGGCGATGTCGACGAACTGAGAGCGATGTGAAATGCGGCTCTTTGCGGTCAATTTAATTGAATGATGAATTGCGTTGGACACTTGGAAGGTGGGGGGTTTGCATGCCGCAGAAATTTCTTCAGTTGTCACGAGTACTTGTGTCGAAGGATCCTGCCAAAGGGGGCAAGGGAGCCTTGGAGGAGGAGGAGCAGAAGGAGAAACAGGAGCTGGAGGAGGCGACGACAAAGACGAATACGCATAATCAGTCAAAATTTATGACAAGCTCGAACCGAAAAGTCAGCTTAAGCATTTAATTGGCCCAGGTCCAGTCGGATGTCCCCCAGGACAGGCCTAATTAGCACGGAGGCATATGCGGGTTGGAGTCCATTTTTTGTCGTCCCCGTTCATAGCTATGGAGCTATGGAGCTACGACGGACCCAAAACGATTTTTACTGTTTTCCGGCTCTGACTGATGACTCCGCTGGAGAACTGGTGAGCTCGGTGGTAATTTGTCTAGGCCAAAAAGGCTTTTGCCCTTCTTGACTGACAACCAGTTGGCGGTGGGGAAGGGGCAGAAGTTTAAAGACTGCTCCTACTCCTCATCGTCGTCCTAGAAGTGTCCTTTCACTCGATTTGCCCTGCAAGGAGGCGCATAAAAGATGGATAAATACGGCAAAAGCTGAGCAGCGTAAAACCGAAAATGTTGTGCTTAGTGCAGTTCCGTGTAACGCATTATTCTTGCTTAACATTTGTCGGCTTTGGCCATTTTCTTTCTTTATTTTGGCTTTGTTTCAAGCCATTTTAAGCTCTATTGCAGCTTTGCCTAGTTTTAAAAAATATGTTATTTTCCCGAAGGTAGGAAATAACTTGAAAAATTAATTGGCAAAGAAAAACATTTTATTTTATATTTAATTTCGCTTTTATTATTTTTTATTTACTTCCTTGTGGGCGAACTTTTGGTTCTTGAAACTGATATGTACCAACCGTCCTTTTTGTACCTAAAATCCTTTTTGTACTTAGCACATATCCGAACCATTATTAATACAAATATTTTCAGAAAAATACACGTAAAATGTAAATTTTTGGTGGCGCTACCTTGTTTTAAATGTTGAAACGTTTAAATTAAATTTCCACCTCGTGGTGAAAATAAATTTCTAAATTTTCCTGCTGCCATTCTATGAATTCCAATCTTTCATCTCATTTATATAAACAAATTTTATAAAATGTTTTTCCTAATTTATGGTTATTATTATTTTTATTTAGCTGTAAAGGTTCTTTTTTCCCCATATTTCTTATTTTTTTATGAGATTTTAAATAAGATAGTTGAAATCTTGTTTTTTTTATTAAACTAAATAAAAACAAATTGATTTGCTTCGTTATTTTTTCTTAGGTTGGTTTAAAATATCGAATATTTAATAGATACAAAATATATAAAAAAGAAAGTTCAAAACAAATTTAATACAAAATTTATAATTTAAATCCCATGAAGGTTGGTTGTCTAAAAACTATACACAGCAGCAATCATCCATATAAGTGGGATCGGACGACTAAATGCCTTAGAAACAATAGGAATATGAAAAGAACATAATTAGAATGCCATGTAGCTTCTTTTATCTAAGTTTTGGTTAGGAATTTCCAAAATCCTGGATAAGACATATTGTCAACATTTAAATTTATTATTAATTAGATTTTAATTTGTATTTGTAATTTATAATTTGTTGTAGAATTAATAAAAGTTAGAGTTGTTTTTCCCTTTATCTATATCTTTAATAGAATCTTAAGTGAGTCTACCTACTCGATATATTTTATCTTCTTCTCTAAATATCCAAATAATAAAAAACTAATGCAATATATTTTCAATTAAAGCTGCACAAGTGCTAATAAAGTCCCTTAAAAGCATTGTCAACTGAAGCAGATCAATAGATCGATTGATTGCGAACTAAATTAGTTGACAAGCGATCGCAACGCAAGATTTGATTTGAACAATCATCCCCCAGACCGCTTTCCAGCCCTCCCGATCAGTCGCTCCCAGTTCCTGTAGGCGTTTCTTTGGTTCCTGGGCATGCCAATGATACTATTATTTAATGGATCGACCTCGCAGGAACCTCCTGTTCCCATTGAGGCGGAAGCGATCTGCACGCACCGAAAGAAGTGTCTTTCAAAAAGGAAACAAGGACATTATTGTGCCGTTCAAGTAGCAAACATTGTCAACAAGCAAGCAAAACAAGGCAACGCCCCTAAGCTGCTAATGAGGGCAACTGTGGCTGGAGGCTGTGAAAACAACACAAAGGTAGTGAAAGGACGCATGCTGCGACAAGGATCAGGATCACATTCGCAGGCAGCTGAAGAGAGAGAGTGAGAGAGAGAGATTTACAAAGGCAACATGGCCGCAAAACAATCTTGAGGAAGTTTCTGCGGTAAAGAAACTACACGCTGTCACACAACCCACCAACTCCTGCGGCAGGACCCACGTTGTTCACTTCAAAATCACACACAACCCATAATCCTGACCCTTGGAATGCATGCGAAGCGAGTGAAAGGACATAAGCGGATTGGCCAAACAAAGTTGAGTGGCCTCAATACCTTGTCCTCGTCCTGATCCCTCGCCTGCGCGCCGTGTTTGATGTCCTGCGGCGCATATTAACCATTATCAGCTGTGCGCAAAAGAGACGGCTGCCTAGGTGGAGAAAATCCCACTAGACAATGTTATCGGAGCCTAGTAATTGTCTCGTCCTTGTATCCTGGCATCCTGGAATAATGTGTGAAAATTTACACCGCACTCAGGGCACCCGCTGCGCTCCCGACTGTCAGGACATTCTTCTGTGCGCGCCAGTAATCGGCAAATGTGGTTAAGTGATTTAAGAGGATATTATCGAGCCGTGCAGGCAGACAAATCAATCGAATTCAAAGTGAGACAAATTTCGTTTGCATTATCCCAGCGCCTGCGATTTCTCTTTGGCTTCAGTTTTCGCGTCGCTTTAACAAAGTTTCCCTGCCGCAACGGAAACGGAAATTTCGTTCGCATGTTTGTGAGTGTCAGCATTGCAGTTGCAGTCCTTTTTTATACGATTTTTTATTCGCTTTTATCCTTCAGTTAAGTGAAATGTTAGGACAAGAAGAGGTGATTGGTCAAAAAGCCTAGATTTTTATTGAAGCGTATTTTAGTTTTCTAAATAAAATTCATAGTTTAAGCCTTAATTTCTTGTTTATTAATATTATCCTTTTGTAACAAGCACTAAATATTTAAACACTGATTTATTTCCACTTAAATATGTACACAGGATATTAAACCATTAAACCAAAACAAATATTGTGTAACGAGCAACCCCCCGGCTGCAGGATACACAGCCTCAATTAACCCTAAGCGACCATAAAAATCGAGTCATTCGGTCACAAATGAAAACAACTGCCGCGGGGCCTTCGTCCTGTTCTCGCTCAAAAATTGTTATTTATGATTGTTATTCCGTTATTTGGGTATTTTGTTATTTCGGCACCCTCTGGCAGGACTCGCCTAACGATGTTAGTGTTTCCGTTTATGCCACATGCTTACCCGTCAATTTGCGTGCAACTCGCATGCCCCGGGACTTACACGAGACCAGGTCCAGGCCCAGGATCCAGGTCCACTTTCGCAGAGATGAGGGGCAGTCAGACGCGGACAATTTGTAACATTTGGCAGACGTCAACGCCCTGCACAAGTGCAGGAAAATGAAATCAAATCAAAGCCAAAACGAATTGATCAGAAAAATGTCATAATTGAATCGTGAAGGCAACTCACCCCTGATTTGTGATCCGTGTCCTGTGGCTATGGGCGTGTCTGTCCTTTGATAACTTTATGCTAATCAGAGATGGCCGAGAAGTTTCAAGTTTCAAGAGAGGCAGCAATCCCTGACAATCAAAACCATTTTAAATGAAGCTCTAAACATGTCCTAATTAAGGATTTCCTTAAATCATTATTAAAAGTATTTAACTTTTAATAAACATATTACTATTAATCGCTGTAATTTATTGTAATTTTGTGATTGTTTTGGAATTAAAATACTATGTGTAGTTTCTTAATAAATATAATTTTTAGTCATGGATTTATGAAAATTCTTTTAATTTTAGTCTACAAATTTTTAAGCCCACCCCTGAAAAGCTGAAAACCTGTAAAAAAGAACCCCAAGGATCTAATTCTCGTTGAATATTTTTTGGTAATTAATTTCGGTGTAGTTCCTGGCCGCTGCACAAAAGGTGTCGGAGAGCTGAAAATAATTTCCGTTCGGCTCCTAGTGCTCATTTCGCCTATTTTGTACATACAAAACTAATTAATTTCCCCAAAAATGCAACAGTGAAGGGTTGCGGGACGCGGATCGGGAGGGGAGGGAGAGGGAGAGGGAGCATAGCGCAGGAGCCTCACAGGATATTTGTGCAAGCAATTTCCGCCGCCGAAGAGAGTTTTGTGCGTAATTAATTTATGCAAAATACAAATGCAAACAAATTGCAAATGTTTTCGCACAAAATTGCTGTCCGCCCAATTTGTTTTCAAAAATAATTAACTTTTCAGCGGGTTTAATTAGAAATTTTCTGAGCCAGGAAGGCCAGTATTTTGCTATCACCCCAACATTTTCCCCCCAAAAAACTTTCCTTGCTCCGGCTTCTAATTTCCACGAGTGATGCTGAAGTAGTTCCCGTGCTGGATGGATGACTATTCCAGTTGGTTTGACAACGAACTCTTCCAGATTGTCGCCGCCATTGTGGCTGCCTTTCTGGTCTTGGTGGTCATCCGCACCACCACCGAACTCTGCGAAGAATGTCCTGATGGGCAGAATGAGGGGAGCGCTGGGAGAAATTTGGTTGCTGGGCACGATCATCATGACAACATGGTGGAATGCGGGCCTCGTTCCTCTCAGGAATCCTTTGACTACGACTGGATCCGAGGGCCCCACACCTGGAATGCTCCCATGAACAACCAGAGCCCCATCAACATAGATGTGCGCTGCTTGGATATCAACTACTTTGATATGCCGCTGACGTGGTCCCTTTACGAAGTCATGCCCCTGGGCATCCGGCTGGAGAATAATGGGCACACTTTGATCCTGCGAGCCGCTTTCGAGGGGCAAACACCTTCTATCCATGGCGCAGACTTGCTGGGTCGCTTCCACCTATGGGAGATCACCTTCCGCTGGAGCTGGTTCAGCTCGAATGGGTCGGAGCACTCGATCGACAATCGCCACAGCGCTTTGGAGATGCAGTGCCTCCACACGGATGCCGATAGCCAGCACTGCGCTTCGTCTCAGGGCATTCTGGTGATCTCCTACCTGTTCGATCTGTGCCAAGACAATCCATTCTTGGACGTGCTGATCCAGCATCTGGTGGCTGTGCAGCAGGCCGGCCAGACGGTGGAGATTCCTCCCTTTCCGCTGACCTACCTGATGCCTGCCTTCCACAATGAGTTCTATAGCTATCATGGATCACTGACAGAGCCGCCATGTCACCGCGGGGCGGAGTGGTTCATCCAACCCATGACCCTGGCCATTAGCGAGCGCCAACTGAACGAGTTCCGGCAGCTGAGGGACAGACGCGGAGGACGCATAGGAAACAATGCAAGGCCCGTGCAGCCACTGGAGGATCGAAGGGTCTACATGAATCAATATCGCGCTTGATAGCCAGTTCTTAAAATTTATAAAAAAGGTGCATTTTATATTTCATATTTCTTTATGTACAATTATTTATGTATTTTAAGAAAAACAAAGATATTCAAAACATAATTCCAGCTTTTGCAGCATGTTTTTTATTTATTGGAAGATCATCTGCGGATCTATGATTTAAATTTAAGATTTAAAGATTAAAAGTTTCCCCATAAATCATCCTTTTTGCCAAGCTTCAACTCCTGGATAATTGGTTCTGTTTCTGTCTCTAGTTTTTGGTCCTGGACAATCTTCCGCACAATTTCCTGGAGGTTGCCGTTTGCTGGGCAAATAGTGTGCTTATATAGTAATCCACTAATTAGTCGTTCAAAGAGCATTAGCATTAGCATTAGCTGCGGCAGGGTCCTGAGCCTTCTCCGCTTCCTGTGCGCAAAATCGCCGCAGGACACGCTGGCTCTGTGTGTGTGTGTGTGCGAGTGCGAATGCGTGTGGGTCCTGCGTCTGTAATTTCGTTAGTGCAGCGGAAACTGTTGCGGACATGTTTGCCCTGGGATTGGGATTGAGATTGGCAATGGGAATGGGACTGGAATGCGAATGTGAATGCGAATGGGATTGGGTTTTGGGCCTCCTGCGGCGAAGCACCCTAATCTCCTGCTTTGGCCCCCCTCTCCATCGATTACAGCTGCTGCTTGGCAATCAGAGTTCCAGTTTCCAGGCTTATAATTATCGGTTGGCGCCTAACCATAGATGGAAATTTTCGAGCAGCGACAACGGACTATTGCCCTGTAATTAGTTTTTATCCCGGAGTCAGAGTCACAGGGGCCCGGGCCCGGTTCGAATGCGATTTGGTGCCTCCGCACGGGAGGGGGAGGATGCATGGAGCATGGAGCAGAGGCCTCGATATCGACGACTTGTTTAATCAATGGCAGGCCAAGTGAATTTCACTGCAATTGCATTTGCTGCAAATCAACGCTAATGAAATTATACAAACAAGTTTCGGTCCGCTCCGCACTCCGGGTCTGCATCAATATTTGTGCTGTGCGCCCATTCGCAATTTGCATGTTTTGAAAACTTAATTGAATTGCAATTTCCACAAATAAAGCTTAATTTTTCGGTCGCGCTTTTCGTTTTTTTGGGCTGTGACATTCACATGGACAAAACCATTTATTTCGTTGGCCAAAAACTAAAACTATTGTCTGAGAAATGCAATTAAAAATGGATAATTCCATTTATTAATGCTTGATATGCAAATTGAATGCACACAAAATGTTCAATTAATATGAAAATGTTTTGTTAGAAAATTAATGCAATTTTTCCCAGAATGGCAATAATTACACTCCAGGTTGTGTGTGTGTGTGTGTGGATCGGGGGATTGTGATTATGTTGGTGTTGAATTAGTTGAAAATGACACACTAAAATGCAAATAATATGCAAATAATTAATTTGAAATTCTGCTACGGCATCAAAGTAGGCAATATAAAACTGTAGAATTTGGTAAATATATTTAAGGATTTTAGTATTCGAAAGGAACTTATGGAAAAGTGTCTAAAAGGATTTCGTATTAGTATGAGTTTATAATGTAACTTACAGTACAAAGCAATGGATGCTATGCTCTTTCCAGAAGATGTAAGACTACTATTTAAAAGCAATAACAATGGTATGAATATCCTGTAAAACGAACTTAGATTTACAGGGTAAAAAATGTCCATAAAAGGACTTTATCAAAAGACTATATAAAGAATAAGTAGTGTGTCGTCCTAAGACTTGTTCGCAGTTATTATTTTTCGGAGAAAATATGATTACAATGAAACGATTTTACTCCTTTTACTTTCCTTGTTTTTATATAAAAATTTATCGGTGTTTGTAACTACTTTAATGATTATTTTTTAGACTTATACATAGACTTAAATACATATTATTTCTTTGTAAAAAATGATTTATTTGTTTTTATGTTGACTTGATTTTTTTTATTCTACACTGAAGATCTTACAATAACTCAATATTCTACTTAAAATAAAGTAAAATTAAGACCCGTTTTTCTAGCAATTAAATAATCAACAACTAATTCTATTTTCTTGATTGAATCCTGGAAAAATACAACCGGAATACACTCAAATCTGTGAACCAATTGACTCATTCCCTCTTCAAATCTTTCAGTCGCAGCAAAACAAACATATCAATCAACATATTTAATTGATTGTAATTAGAATAAAGCAGGAGGCCAGGAGATCCAACTCCTCCAGTAGCTGAATGAAACCCAAGCCAGTTTCAGACCCACTAACCCAAGTCAAGCTAACCGCCAACCCACCCACAGCAATCCTCCAAGGCAAGCAGTTTTGTGCTCCACTGAAAATGGCAAGAAAATGAAATTAGACGAATAGAATGACGATGTAAGTGCCATGAAAAGACGTTAAGACGCTCTGAGCCAAGACGCTAGCCGAGGTAGAAGGGAGAAAGAGAGACAGAGACGTTCGAAGGGAAGGGGAGTTGGCTGCTGCTAAAATTGAGGCAAATTGCATTTAAGTGTTGCCGTTTTCATTTAGCCGCATGAATATGTATGCCGAGGATGCCAAGGATGCGAAGGATGCGAGGGATACTTCGTGGAGCGGAGGATGGGTGCCTTGGCTCTTGCTTTTGTGGCATGCAAAATTGAATGAATAATTGAGAAAACGAGCGCATGATGGCATTAGTGTGTGATTGTGGGTCCTCTTACGTCCCTGTGTGTGTGTGTATTTGCAGCTAATGAATTTTAATTGCTTTTATTAAGGCACAAAGAGGATGGATGAATAGCACGGCAAGGTGGCCAATGGCCGCATCAAAAATCCCTGTTCAATGTTAATTGTTAATCATTAAATATTGTTGCTGGCAAAATCAATATGGCGGCTGACGATTAATCAACGCCATTTTGTAATTATCTCGCTGGAATATTTAATTCAATTAACTCTGCGGGCGAGCAGTTTGTCCGTTTTTTATTTAACCTTCTTTCTTTCTGGCAATGGAAATGAAAACAAATAAATTTAATTGAAAACTGTTATTGCAACAGTAACCGTTACTAAGAGCAGCAAATAAAAAAGCGTTAAATTAAAAAAAAGGACAATAACAGGACCAGCACTGGCAGCACACATGAAAATTAATTTGAATGGAAAACTCGGTCCTTGCCGCGTCGAGTCCTTTGGCCGGGCTCTTCCCTCTCGCTTCCCCCATGCCAGCAAGAGTGACGCCTGTCTCTGTCTCTCAGCCCTTTGGCGCACTTCCTTTTTCAATTAAACGCCACCATTTTCCATTAACGAATTTGCATGTGTGTCTGTGGCTGTGTCTCTTACACACATATAAACTGGCGCCGCCAAGGAGCGAGCTTTCCCTCAACTCACACACACACACACACACACACACACGGACACACATGTCTGTATTTCTATAATAAAATTAAATTAGAAGACCAGAAAATTAAATCATCAAAGCTTGACGTCTGCCGGCAGCGTCGGCTGCTGTTTCGTCCTGTGTGAGGTGAGTGTGTGTGTGTGTGTGTGTATTGCCCTCTCACCAACACTCACACACTCGCACACAGCCCAATTTGCAAAAGCGACAGTTACGAGTTCATTAATTTTTCTTCTTTTTCCACCCCCCTCTCTCACTGCGCCTTGTACTCTGCGGTTTTTGGCCCCCTCCTTGCACTCCAGGACTCGCTCTCTCTACCCCCTGAGCCTCCTTCCTCCTCCCTCTCTCACAGTTTGTTGCCATCTCTTTCGGGGCTGCTCGCTTTGGCAATGGTGTGAGCAGCATCATAAATTAAATTCTTCATCAACTCAAACTCGTTAAGCGCCAATAAAGTGACAGAGAGTTATTTTCATCACTTTTTCAATGGTCTACCACAAGGCATGCTGGTGTGTGTGCGAGCAGTAGGTGTGTGTGTGTGTGTGTGGGTTATTCAATGCGCCGAAGCGTTCTCAGTCCAGAGAGTGAGAAATTGAGAGAGTTTTGGGCTCAGGACACGCCCCCAGCGGAGAAGGAGAGAGCCACCTATCGAATGGGAAAACTGAAAGGAGGAGGAAGTGAAAAAACTGGTTTCCTACTGAAGAATGCCCTCTTTTTTTTCCATAGCCACTTACGCATGCGCAGACTCATTTAGATTTCAATCTTTCTGCAGAGATAAGAGGATTTCGCTAAGTGCAGCCAGGATAACAGCTGCCATAAGCAAAAGAGAGAGACAGACAGAGAGAGAGAGAGAGAGAGGATCGAGTCGCAGCAATTATCCGCAGCCCACTGGGCGTATACTTAATCTGGCTGAAATGAAACATTTATTTCTCTGCCTGCTTTTGGCACACAATTCATGGCGGAAAGTCACCGTTAACTGTTTAACGATAAAAGCAAACTAATTAAAAGCCAACGAAAGGAGGAGAAATTGCCACATAATAAAGCAAATTAAAAGCAAATTAATTTAAAACAAAAAAGGAGGGGGAAAAGCAGACGAAGCAGCGAGTTAACGTTGCGGATGTGGCGCAAATGAATGAGACGAACACTCACACACACACAGAGACATGGTTGGGGCAAAAAGGATACACAAGGAAGCGCCAGGGATACAGCTCGTCCGCCTGTCGCTCCACTTCAATTAAGCATCGCGCCAACATGGCAGCCTCTCACAGATACACACGCACACCCACCCAACACAGACAGGACAGCCAGCGCACAACACACCCCCCCACACCCCCACACACCCCTACACACACACATACAGTTTCAGGACGTAATTACGTTTGGCAAGCTCGTTATGCGTAAGAATAAACGCGCATTAAGAGCTCATTAGTTGGCACAAATCGAATCGCTGGGCCAAAAGGAGGCGGCCCTTGGAGTGCGTGGTGTTGTGCTCTGTGCGTCCTGGCTATCTGGCATTTTCATTTAACGTGTAATGGAAGATAGCGTAAACGGCCAGAGAGAAGCTGAATGAACTGGACCAAAACCGAAATGAAACCTGAAACGAAATGGCAGTGGAGCTCAGGGGAAAAACCACAACTCATGACAACAGGTAAGCTGCAAGTTTGCCTGAGAAATGTTAATGGTAATGGTATTGGCCACGCTTAATGGCCGCCCCAACTGGCTGACGGCGTCCATTACCCTGCTGACAATCAAGTGTCGGCGATGGACAGAGCAGAGGGGGGTTTCCGCTGCAAAGAACAGGCCTGTTCACAAACTGGTTTTAGGAGAAGGTATAAAGAAATAACTTGAATTAATATAAACTACACTTTAAGCCATGTTTGGGTTTGTTAAAAGATTAAAGAATATTTTCTGTACTTATTTTAAATTTAAATACGGATATAACAGCAATTTGTTTTGTAAAATTAATCAAAAGGTGTATCATTTTATTGTTTTGAACTAAAAGAACTTGAAATCGAGTGCAAATACTATTATAAAATATGGAACATATTTACATTTATGTACCTTACATCACTTTTCTTTTGTTGTGATAAAAATATAATTAAAAATATTAATAGTTCAATTTTTCTATAATTAAGAAAACAATTATATATAAGAATCCAATGACAATTGCAAAAATGGTTTTCTCATTTAATTCATAAATTTTATCTAATAACTAGATATTTTGTATTTAAATATATAGCAAACTAAATAATTTCAAGAGTTGATTATTTATAAATCTATTAAACTCCGTCCTGTTAAATTTGTAGCTAAATATCTTTTCTTGAACCTTGATTAAAGAGTGTCCTTAACTTGACTGTCTTTACATAAAATTAGGAATTTTGTTATTTATTTCATAATCTTGGCAAATGATCTTGGTTATTATTTTATATATAAAAACTACAATTGAAATAATATAAGAAATCTCTCTTATAATATACTTTCCAGGATATATTTATTGTTGTATTTATTTATAATTTACAGGTAAATATAATTCAGAAAAAAATATCTATAATAAATATTAAAAAATATTGCAAAATGTAGGCTAATATTGCTCATTAGTAAAGTTAATTAATATGATTAAGCCTGTGTCCAGCTCCTGCTTAAGCTCTCAAAGTCCAAAAATATCATCCATAAAAAATAAAATCCCTGACCTCAGCCGCTTCCTGAATGCTTTTAAGTTTATTTCCTTGACAAATGCCGCTCTGCCGCAATCAGCTTGCAAATTTGTAACAATAGCAGGATATTAACAAAATCCACTTATGTATCCGTTTTAGGTTTCACGCTCCTTGGGAGAAGCGCCAGAGCAAGATGGGAGGCACTCCTGCCGAAGGCAAGGATGAGAGAGGGAGAGGGGCAGCACACACACACACAGATTTTGTGGCCTGAGCCCAAAATGGTTTTCCGATGCAATTGTGGTCGAAAAATCTGTGGCAGCAAAGTCATAATTCCAGGGCGGAAAAGTGCAAGGACTTTGCTACCTTCAGCCCCTTCCTGTTAAGCAACGGCAGGACAGCTGAGCTGAGCTGAGCTGAGCTGAGGGCAGTAAGTGCAGTTAGTTTATTTTATTACGCAGCCGACAAACAATCCACTTGGCCGGGCCCATTGTTAGGGTCTCCGGACTTCGGATCACAGACGGGGTTGGGATGTGTGCTCCTGGCGAGTCCTGCGCACTCTCTCTCGCTCTCCAGCTAGCTCTCTGTGTTGAGCAGACTCCGCCCCTCAAGGCGCACACAAACACACACCGGGACTATGCATATATATAGGTGTGGTGAGCTCGACCGGTTTCCAATTTGATTTGGAAACTTGAGCCCAGGCCGTCGCTATACTCGATTGCCGAGTTTATTGCCAACTCTGCCTTGGCACGGTGCGCAACGTTTCGGTTTCGGTAGCTGCTGGTTTCGGTGCTGAGACGTTATTCCCGCTTGTGACTTAAAAATGCTTGACATTTAGCCCGAATTATTGGAAACTAAAAGTGCAGAATATTAAATACAAACCGTGTTTGCCGGGTGTTTCAACTGTGATTTACCATATCGTTACTCTACGAAAGAACTACTGCCTCCCCTGAAAAAATAAACACAGAAAAACCAAAATGGATATCAAAGCCTCGACGCCGCCAGTCCTTGAAGTGTCCGACTCTCCGGCCGCCAAGTTGGGAACAAATGTAGCCGGCGCTGGATCCGGGTCAGGATCGGTGGGAGCAAACAATGCCTCGCTGGCCAGCAACTCCAATACCGCCGCCACATTCCAGCACATCTTCGAGCAGCTGGTGCAGCAGAGCGGCGGCAACCACAAGCTGCCGCCCAAGCAGCTGGAGCACCTGCGACACCTGCTCGGCAATGTCCGCGACGCCAAGAACCTGCAGCTGATCGTGGAGAAGTTCAAGAACCTGGAGCAGTTCCACGAGCACTATGCCGCCCATCTGTCCAACAACAATACTGTGATCTCGGCGGAAGGTGAGTGATGTTCCGACGGCAATGGTTACAGGGTTTCCTTGTGGAGATTTCAGAGAAGATTGTGGGGCTTATGAGAGCAGCAAATTTAAAGAAGTCTCTAAAACCTTCTATATTTGAAATGTAAATTCAAGTTTTTCTCAGCAATTTAAACCCAAGAATTTAAATAGATTTTTCTTAATATAGGATATATCTCCTCCTTTTGTTTGAGACCAAGTTCAGGATTAAATGCAGCCTTCAAATAATATTTGTCTAAAACTATGTAAATTCTTATTGGAAATAAGAAAAAAACAAAACCTTTTCCTTGTAATAATTAAAGAAAAAGCAATCGAAATATAAATAAATAATTACATAACCTTCAAATACCTATTTATCAGTTATTAATTAATACAACTCTTAAAGTTTTTAGGTCAAATATAGCTGAAAAGATTTTTGATACCACACTTCCTTTAATTCCTTTAATTCCTTTTATTCCTTTTATTCCTATATTTTTTCCACGTGTGGCCTTAGCCGGAAAAGCCTTGCAATTGTTTGATTATAGATTTCATTAACACAAATTGCTACCGGACACGGACATGCAGGATAATCTCTACTCCCCTTAATGCCTGAGTGTGTGCGTGTTCGCGGCAATGTTTTTTTGTGCATTAACATGCACACAGCGGAAAATTTGAGAGAAAATTATAAGCTAATTGCAAGACGAGGCAATTAAAGGGATTTTCCTGCTGCATTTTCCCACCTGCCGCTGTTGCCGCCACTTGGCACAGTTTGTTTTAATTTCGTTAAAAATGCATAAAGCCATCAGGCAACATGTTGCCTACTTTCCAGCATGCCGGCGTGACAACTGGCCATTAGGAGAAGGGATACGGCGGGGACTCGCGTTGCAATTACAGCTTTTAGCTCGTTAAAATCGCAAATAAAGTTGTGTGTACGTTGGACTGGTCTAAATTTTAATACTTTCGAAATTGCTGACAAATTTGCATAGAGTCGCATAGGGCCGGTCGGCTGTCGTGCGCCTAATTGACTTTGGCAAACTGTTGGCAAACAGGCTTTTAATTCAGTTTCCCTCTCTGCCGATATATATATAAATACATATATTCGTATATGGATATTTACGTTTTTACCCCGCAGATAGCAACGATTTGCTGAAGGATAATGCCAGGAAGTTTGGCTCAGGCGGTCAGACCCTGACCCCCCGGCACACAATCGATGCCATTTTGGGCCTGAAGAATCGCAATGGAAATGGAACCGGAAATGGCCGAGCGGAAGCGATCAGTGATGGTATGTCCTTGCTATATCCTCTGAATTTGAATAAATAAATTAATGCAGTATCTCTTAGAACCTGTAAAACCTTTTATTTTTATGATCAGACAAACATTATTTGCACATTAACCTGATCCCTAGGCCCTGTCATAAAAGGCAAATCGATTTCAATTACCCGCTCGCAGGCCATGGAATCAACAGACACAATCGCGAAATTGTATTAGCCTTGAATGGGGTGGTGGGTGGTTTTTGGTTGGGTGGGTGCCTTGTGGGTGGTGGCGTCGGGAGTTGCACTTTGGCAACGCCTCGAGATGCACGACAGCTGATAAGCAATCAGTCAGCGGTAATCGGTCGTAAAGAAAACGAAACGAAGCCCCCCCAAGGAAGTCATAGATGGGATTAGGGTCCTTCCATTCAATTCCATGCCATTCCTTAGGACCAATTCAAATTAGTGGAGCCGGGGGTGCGAGTAGTTTTGAAGGCTTTTTAACTGGATTACGGTGGGGATTTGCGGTGCCAGCTGGTAACAGCTCCTCCCCCGCCTCGCTGCCGGGTGCCAAAAATAGTCTCCTGCACGTCATTTATAATTCATTTCGCTTCTGTTTTGATTGCCGGCAAGCGATTGTCGCTCTTTCGTTTCCTTTTTACTTCCTGCCCCCCCAAAAACCACGCCCACTCCACAGCGCCACAATTGGCAGCGAGTTGCGAAAAATAGGTGGGCATTGATATCGCAGCGATTATGGTTATAACCATAACTCTATGCCTGATGGGTCCTTGGATAATCCAAGCAGCCAGGTGAGAAATTAGGGAAATCCTTTTGCCATTTTGACACAGATAATAATTGTTTTTATTTAACATCAGTTGCATAGTTGCATAATTATTATCAAAAACAGAAATCTTGCGGATTAAAACTCCAGAATATCACTCATACGCCCCTTGGGTTTCAATAATTGGAAGATGGTGCTTCTAAAAATCCTATGTAAAAATTTGGTAAAACGTAAGATCATAAATAGTAAAGACTGATTATCAGCAGGAACAAAAACATTGGAATTAATCGGTTTTTGACCATCAGATGCCCCCAAGAAAGCCAAAAATATGACCATTTCTTAAGTTGTTATTATTTTTAGTGGGAAAATCTAATCAGGATCAATGACAAAATCAAAATAGCATTTATTTTAATTTGAAAGCCTTTCTGTGTTTAATTTTTATTAGAACAAACTCTTTAATAATTTTTTAAAATTAATAATTTGATTAAAACTTGCAATTCTAACGATGTGACCCCTTCTAAAATGCTTTAAAAAATAAATAAAAATTGTTTTTAATGTTGTTAATGCTTATCAACAATATTTATAGCTTACAGGAACGAAAGAAACTCTTACACTTTAATTTTCACCATTTTTTAATTAAGAAATGATATCAAAAGTACTCAAGATTCCCCACTTATGGCTCTTTAGCTTCCCTCACAGAAAGCCAAATCGATTAGAGACAATTTCATGTACAATTAATTCAATTAAGCGGTCTCATAAACGCTCAAAACAGACAGCAACAACTCCCAAAGTGTTCAAACAACCAATAACGACATTAGCAACAAATCCGCAACAACGTCACGGACAAATCAAAATGGCGCTGAGCAACAACAAGAGAACAGGTTAAATGGCCGCAAATTAATTAGAAGCAGGCGGCAAATTAGAGGCGGTGGATAAATAGTGGGGGGTTGGGGGCTTAGGGGGTTAAGAGGGCTGAGAGGAGCTGGGGGGTTGGCTGCAAGGCAAGGCTCAGAGCGTTTCGCATTTAAGCCGTAATTAAACTGGCGGCCAGACACAAGCCGTCAAAAAGCATTTAAACTGACAGCTGGCGGCGGCGGCGGCGGCGACTGTGGCGTCCCACCGGACAAATGCTGTTGGAAAGAGATGGACAGAGTGAACGCAAAAGAGATGGGGAGAGCTAACCAAGCTAACCAAGAACGGCAAGGGGGAGATTGAGATGTAAACAATCATTAAAGGCGCAGGAGGCACAAGTGCATTTGGCCAACTTGCTCTGCATCCCCGAGAGATGGCAGACAAGCGGCAGAAGAGAGAGAGAGAGGGAGGGGTGTATCCAAACAGAAAGAGACGGCTGAAGTGATCCCCTTCACGATCCATCTACACGAGATCTGTTAAGCAGTTGACGCGGCATTAAATTGAGCATTAAGTCGCCTTAATGATTTTAATGCGTGTCTGCGGCCGTGCGTCGGCGTCGGGCCTCGTCTTATTAGCCGCCTTTGTGGCTTCTACCACTTTATAGAGAGCCCCCCCCTTGTTCCCCGTTCCACTCGTGATTGACAGTTTTGTTTATGGCTTGTTTCGCTTTTTGATATGAATCCGATATCGCATCTCATCTGGCTGTAAAGATCTTCCGGCGAACGACAGAGGGCTAGGGGCAGCCCCTCTCAGAAATGTGCATTTCCTTTGGGTTTTGGGCCCCTTACCTGTTCCATGACTCTTGGAAACTCGCACGGCGCGGCTAATAACATATCAATTAGGCCGCCTAATGGCCAAGTATTTGCCCAACAATGGGAAACTGTCAAATCATCATTAGGATTAGACGACGGCGGCAGGGGATGTGCCGGAGAAGTGACGCGATTAACGTCAATTTGTACCTCACAACGGCTGGATTCCATGGAAACACAAGCCAAATTAGAGCAAAATGAGAAGATCCCAGATTCTAATCATGAGTCTTGCATCTATAGCTCTCTCTCTTGGCGGAAAACTAGTCAGTAGCAGTGGGCATAACCGATCGAACCTTTTAGCATTTCCAAATCGGGCTGGCGAGTAGTTGGTTTTTTTTGCTTACCAATTTCCAGCTGCCAAGCTAATGGAGAGCGTACGGAAATCATTTCTTAATTGATCTGTCGATCAGTTTGTTATGGGGCTACCTACCACTGAATGAATGCTTAACCTGGGCAGCGAATCTCCTCCAAACAGTGAATGGAAGTTGGCTATAAACAGGGTTCATTCACCATTAGAAGAGGGGATAAAAACAAGTTTTACAAGGCTTTATGAAAAGGAAAAAATTGAATTAATTTATGTAATATTAATAAGTGCTTACTGATCTAAGAAATATATATTTTCCTATATTTTTCTATATTTATTTGGACTTTAAAATATATTTTCTTATATTTTATGTATTAGATTTTAATGTTTTCTCAATATTAACAGCCTTAAATAATACTCCTTTGAAGAAAATAAATAAATAAATTCTAAATCTATCTTAAAAGTAAACATTATTATTATATTTAAGAGATCTCAGAGCTATTATAGAAAAACTCATCTTGTAAGTTACATAAATAGGCTGCCAAAAACTGACTTATTGTTAGTTAGTTTTCTTCGTTTAGGGCCTAATTTATTGCCACCTTATGAGAAACTCCCTCGAATATATATATTCATCACATCATTCACACTCTGTCCGATTGCTGGCGAGTGAACGCCAGGCAATAAAACTTTTGTCTTAACCTTTTATTTTTCGCTGCTCACGCAATTAACTCACGCACTCCGTGTGGGCCGTCGCCCAGCGGTGGCTGACTTGGAAAACGTAGGGAAAGGGGGGTTCCGAGGGGCTTCCGAGGGATTCTTAGGTGGTGCCGCTACTGTCTCTCACCTCATGTGGCTTACACACATTCAAATAAAACCTTTTCTGGGCGGCTTTTGTGGTGCGACTGCTACTTGATTTGCAGAGGCTTTCAAAATGCTTTTTGTTGTTAATTTCATTAGCACCACAGTGGCTCAAAATAAGACGCACGCTGGGCGTGTAAATTTCGATTGATTGGTGAAAATGCTAGCAGAGGTTAATTCGGGGCATTTACAATTTTCGTTTTGGCTGCTGTTTAAAGTTAATTAGCCAAAATGTTGACCCAATTAATCGGGCTGAGTCGAATCGGCACGATGAGGCGCATAATTACATTATGGACTCCGATTCCGCTTCAACTCCGGACTTACATCAGAAAGCAATTACCCGAAAAGACTATCAGATAATTACAGATATTTTATTTTCGAGTTGCAACTTCCCAGTCTGACTTGGTAATTGGTTTTGTTTCGATTCAACGATTCGGCCCGCCCCAAAAGCCAATTTAGCATAGAAATTGAATTCGGTTACACAAAATCCAGCCCAACACGCCCCCTAAAAAGCAAAGGCTAAGGATATAGGTATATATATACTGGCGACAACTAATGACTTCCTTGCATGTCACGTGATATGCACAAGCGCCAGTCGGAACGCCCATTAGGGACCAGCGCCAGCGCCAGCGCCTCATCTGGAACTCACCGCCCCACGGGCGGACCACCGGCATTTGGACTCGTTTTCCGAGAACTTTTATTGCCGCACATTGTAAATACGAGGCGGCTAATTGAAAGCCGTTTATTAGTGGTTGGGCGGCCAACAGGTTTGACCCGCTGCAGGTCGAAGTTGGCCCCGTCAACCACCAAATTAAATAACACGTCGTTATTAGATGGCCTGGCAAGCGGCTTTTGTGACTTGTCTGCCCGCCTCATTGAGCATACTAATTAAAATCTAATCAGGTGGCTAAAAGCGTGGGAGTACAGCCCCCAAACTATGATGTATTAGCGATGGATCATGCTCAATTAATTGCCTATTGGGTAGCTATGGAGGGAATATATTTAGCATAAGTTATTTGATGTTAGTCTTGTTTAGGAAATTCAATTCCCATTCTATTTTTGCAGGCGAAATCGATCCCTCTATGGGCGACGAGGATGCCACAGATCTGCGCTGTGGCATGACCCTGACGCAGCTGCGCAACATGGACAGCCACATGGCCAGCATGCTGCAGCAGCATGCCAAGAATGGCGCTGGCCTGCCCTACGGCCCACCAACTCCGCCCGGCGGTCAGCAACAGCCCCAGAGTCAAGCCCCAAGTGCGGCTCCCCTCCACGGACATGGTCAGCAGATTGGTGGGGGTCAGCCCGTGGGCCATTCAACGCATCCCTCCCTATCCACTCATCCTGCACACCATGGGCATGCGCCCTTTGGCTATCACAATGCCTTTGGGTTTGCACAGGGACATGGTTATGGAGGGCCGCAGGAGGAGGCGGCCGGCAATTACCTCAACTCGATGCACCAGATGGTCGAGGCTAATCAAATGCAGCCTTCTGCTCCGCCGCCCCCGCTGCCGCCTAGCTCCTTTGGCAGTCACCAGCAGCACTTGGCCGCCTTGGCTGCGCAGGCGCAGGAGCAGCAGCATCAACAGCATCAGCAGAATCAGCAAAGCAAATACGCCAAGTCATCGCCGCCTCCTCCGCCTGGCGGTTACTTCTTGGATGGCCAGACGGCGCCGGGCGCTCAGTCGCAGATTGGCTACGACGAGCGTTCAATGTCCTCCAACAGCGACATGGAGGAGGACGACGATGACGCAGCAAAGCTGCCCCTGGACGTTACCTCGCCGCCCACTCCGGCGCCACGCGGTCCGCTGGCCGCCGCCGCCGCTGCCGCAGCTGGTAAGCGCAAGTCCGCCGGCGTCTTCTGTGATGATAATGAGCCCAAATTGGCCAACGGTCAGATGGGGGGTAATTATGCCATCCGAGCCCGCAGCCTGGACGAAGTGCAACATCAGCAGCATCACCAACAGCAGCAGCAGCAGCAACACCAACAGCAGCAGCAACAGCAGAGCTTTCAGCACGACTATCGCAGTAGCAGCAGCAACGGCAATGGCCATCCCAATGGCAATGGCAACAATTCCGCCGGCGATCATGCCGAGCGGCTAAATGCGGACAGCGACAGCTTGGTGAACGGCAGCTGTGCTTCCAGCGAGGATCTCAATCAGACCAACAGCAGCGAGCAGGGAGAGAAGATCACCTCGGGCAGCGATGATGAGGGTGGGTGAATCCTTTAAAGCTTCTATATTATATTTATATATTTCCAAAATACTTTATATAACAATCTTAATGATATCCTTTCTATTCATTTCTATAGGCCAGGACGATAACTGTGCCAAGAAAAAGCATCGACGCAATCGCACCACCTTCACCACCTATCAGCTGCATGAACTGGAACGGGCCTTTGAGAAGTCACATTATCCCGATGTCTACTCCCGCGAGGAGCTGGCCATGAAGGTGAACCTGCCCGAAGTCCGTGTCCAGGTGAGTCATCCTGCCAAGTTCTATAGATATATTTTACGAGTATCTAGCGCTGAGAGTGATTTACACCTGAACCCTGCTAATTGTGCAATCAACGTGTCTGTAAGAGGGGGAGGAAAGAGAGGAGCCCCTGGCAGCCAGGCTCCGGAAATTAAACAATTTCCTTTGGCGATTTATTTTAACGAAATTAAGTTGTGCCTGCTGGTTATCATCCACCTGTGATCTGAAGTGCTTGTAAGGAGCTAGCATACATCTATCTTGCTTGGCAGGAACTTATGGCCAGAGACTCGTTAGAGTAAAGCGAATGTATTTTTTTGGGAATAATTTAAGTACTCCCTCGGGCTAGCAGGAAACTTATCACCTGACTAAAGAGTTAACTTAAAAATTACTTAGAAATCTAAGCAATTTAGAAGGTCTAAAGATCATAGATAACGCCTAAGAAAAATATGATATCAAAGGCAATTCCAAAATACTCCTAAGCTAATAAATATATTTCTTTATTTTCTCAAAAACTCATTTAATGCTTTATTTATGAATATTTAACCCCTTATCCTTTTCCCTTTCCGGGCCATAATATTTGTCAAACTTTGCGCATAACTTGGCTCCGAGTGCATGGAACAATTTATGTCTCAATCGCGAAATGACAACGCCGAAAGAGTTTTCAAGTTGCCTGTGGGCCCATTCAATAAGTTTGCTTTTCTTCCTTGGAGAGAATTATGCATTTTATGCGACTATGCGCCTTTTATGCTCGAAGACGCCGCGGCATTGGCCATGGAAAAGGGAGAAGGGAAAAGGAGGCGATGTGGCAGAGGATGCCATGTCTGGCAGCCATTCGTTTCGGGTGGCAAATTGTGACGTGAACGGCCAGGGCGCCTCGTAAATTCCATTCACGGCGGTGTAGCATAAAATACGCTTAAGCAGCAGCTATATTTTGAGAGGGTAGAGGGTCCTGTGGGGACAAAAAAGGGTATTCAATATGGTCAGATATTGTTTTGATATTATTTTGTATCTAAAGAGGATATAAGCTATGCTAAATCGAAGGTTTATACTTCATTTATTTTCAAGGTTTGTATTTTGTAAAATTTTAGAACTATAATTTTATAGCTGCTGCCTATTTGTTAGTATTTATTTTCCTGTACAAGTTATCTTTTACAATATTATTTTTACAAAAATTAGCACAAAAGAGTGCCTTAGGATTTCTGTCTTTGTTTTTTTGTGTAAAGAAATATTCTATTCAGAGCCCGAGGCTGCTTAAGGTCTCCAAGTGGACCAAACGACTGGCATACTTTTTCCAACCGCAGCCAGAAGTAGGAGTAAGGCCACAATTTGGGGGAGTAGGAAAGTAGGGAGGAGGAACCACCGGTAAATGCATAGGACATATCAAATTTCACGATTTCGTTTCGTTTCCTCGGCCGACAAATCATTTTTATTGACTAAACATTATCGTGCCCACAGCCAAAGGAGAGAGTTGGCGACACTGTCGTCGGCGTCTCCAACACAACACAGGAGGGCACATAAATAAATAAACAAATACCGAAAATGCCGTATGTATTTATAGGTGTATCTATAGCCCAAGCCATATAAACGGTATACAAAGGTAATGAAGCGAAATCGCATAAAAATTTCTCCTTCTGGGCCCGTTCTGGCCCTCATGTGTCACTTTGTCAAATTGACACGAATTCAAATTATGCCAGCAGGCGAGCTCTCCAACCCTTTGACTGGTTTTTTCGATTTAGTGGGGTGCATCAGCCGCATTTCCCTCCTCCCCCCCCTCACTCCCCGCCTACCTGTGTGTTTGTAATCGTATTTGCGGTTAGTTTGCATGAAGTTCTAGTTATCGTTTTTACTCCTTTCCTTTCTATTTTTTTTTTTATTCCTGCTCTTTGACTGGGCCTGGGAAATTGCTTGGTGTGCAACTCGTTGAAGGTGGAAATTTGTTTTGATTAAGTTTCCACACACACACAGCACACACCTGGACACACATAGGCTGGCCAAAAAGGAAATGTAACCAAAGTTGACTGAGTTGTTTCTTTGCAAAAAAAAGGAAAAAAAAATCCACCAAATAGAATTTCTCGTTTAGATGAGTTCATTTCAGGACTTTGCTTTGGTCGCCCACTTCTCGTCGGTTTCCTTCTTTTTTATTTTTGGGTGTGCGCTGTCATTGCATTGTAATAGATTTGTTAAATGTTTGTTTAAAAAGTTTGATTGGATTTTGCATTTGTGTATGGCAATGGAATGAATTTCTCTGTGGCTTGTTTGATTGTTGTTTAAATGGCAATATTCGTTGATAGACAAGGGCATAAACTATCCAACAATCCGAGTTCAAATTGAAATTGTGTCACTTTGTGGTTTGGCCGTACGAAAACGAGAAAAAAAAGGCGGCCCTTGAACAAGGGTCTGAACTCCAGTCTAAGCCCTGGGATTATCGATGATGGTAACCAAAACAAAACGCATTAAGCCGGCAAATTAAACGGCAGATTAACGCCCCAAAAAACACAGCCAGACGATCATTAACACTTGCACACGGAGGTGTATCGTTGCTTCCCCTAAAGCCCCGAAACCTTCCAGAGTCCTGAGAGCCGGAACATATGTCCGGGGAGAGATGACAATTACTTTTGTTTGGATTACTCGCTGACAGGAGAGCTGTGCAGAGTGCTCCCTTATCCGGCAGGGTTGTCTGGCGCTCAGTCAAGGGTTAAAGCCGCCGCCAGTCGACTCAATCATACGCCGCATTAGGCCGAGGGCCAAAAGAGTTTAATTAAAACTTAATTTGCCATGGAGCAAACCAAATCGACTGGGGGATGGATTGATGATGGAATAGTATATACTCTGCTTAGCTGGAGGAGTCTTTGCTGCATGTCTTGGTTTAGTTAGGCAAATAAACATGACTATTTCCATGTGCAACGACCATTTTTATTGGGTTTATTAGCAGCAAAAATAAACAAAGAGGCAAAAGTTTGTGTCAATTATTTTGCATAGTCAAATGATTAAATATCGTAAACCTGTCAAAAAATATTCTCTGCCAAAAGGCATATAATAATCCCGTGTAATAGTTTATTTATCTGCATATATTGCTCATACGACATGTGTGACGTGACACAGACAGACAGCCCCGGGGCATTGCTTACTATGGGGATGTGTGAGTGAGCTTAAGGTTGTGCTTGTGAGGGGATGTGCATAAACAGCAAACAAATAAAAATGTCATTTCACTAACAAATAAAATAGATTTTTATTGCATTCCACTTGGGCTGCGTCTTTGCCTTCGCCTTCGCAGGAGTTTACATTTGGATTTCCCTCCTCGACATTTCCCTATTTTTTTTTTTTTTATGCTCATTTCGTTGTGTGCTTCGTTCTGGTTTCTGCTTCGATTATTTTTTATTGAATATTTACTTCAACTTTGGCATTCGTTTGCTCGCATGACCGTTTTATCGACATATAGTTGATGCCTCCGCTTTCGTTTTCACATGCCATAATAATAATGCATATTAGGTTCATTTGTTTAGACCCACTCCGGGCCCCACAGCCCCATGAAATCCTATACAAATCTAATAATGAAACAAGCTCGTTCATCGCTTTCATCATCGGGAGCCGGTGTGTCCTGTGCGGGTCATCAAATCGCATGAATAAAGTCATTGAATGCCTAAGTAGCCCCACTGGTCCCAACTGGGCAATGGAAATCGAAATTGTGGAAAAAAAGCTTTTTAACTTGTTTAACTTATTGTTGTGGCGGAGGGACGGTGCCTCATCGGGGAGTTTAGGTAGTGGCTGGGCCTTTTAAAAGGATATTTATTGGGCACTTGTCCTGATTTTTGCCCCCAAGCTATTAATGAACATTTGCATTTCTTTTCCAAAGACTTTTTCCGTTGATGTAGTTAAATGGCAAATGAAATATGCATCGAAGTCGAGCGACAGCTGCCCTCAAGTGCCGCTTGGCGTGGGCGAGGGTGGGTGTGGGTGTGGGCTAAGCAATTAACACATTATGCCACCTTGGCATAACAACAATAATAAGGAGCAGGAGTGGGAGCAGGAGCAGGAGCCGAGAACGAAAGCCAGGAAAAACAAAGCCACCGCAAGGGTAAATAAATGTCAGGTCACAAAAGGTAGACCAGGTTAGGGGTTGCCTTGTTTTATACTGAACGGGGATAAAATATATATTTTTGTGTGTTACACATCTGCCGTTTATTAAAATGTATTTTGATCAACTGTCAACCAAAACAATGAGAGTTGAAAAACACTTCCAGGCACTTGATATGATTCGGCTAATTTAGCTGACAAGTCAGGGGGAAGGCAGTTCTCTCATTGTGTAAGAAAATATATAAAACTAGGGAAGCCTTTAAACCTTTTGATTAAATCTAAAGACAGATTTTAAAGAGCAAAATAAATTGAATTTATCATTATTAATTTTACATAACTTTTATATATGTTTTACAAATTTAAAACCTTGTTATAAGTGCTTTCAAGGCAAGCTAAACCTCTTTTTTAATTGAAATGAAAGCTTAGCTTCGCAGAAGGGAAAACAAAATCAGGCTCCCCACAGAAGTTTGCCGCTTTCAATTAACCCTCATTAGAAGCTCGACTCACAAAAGGCTTTCTTCTCCCGATCGAGACACGCCCACGCCGAATCCGTGTCGCAATTAATTAAACTTGAAAGCCACAGAAGAAGAGCACAGATACCGGGAGCCAGGGACCAGGGAACTGGTGATGCTGAGGATGACGACGCAGTTGCCGCACGGCTCAAAGAAATTCCAACAGTTGGCAGCTGGAGGGAGACCGAGACACCGAGACCGAGGCCGGAGATGCCGAAGGATCTTTGGCAAAAGACCACATTGTCGTCGGCATCGTTTGTATTTGTTTGCGATGGCATCCAATTTCATTCTTTTATGCGACTTATTGAGTTTGCTCTGTGCCGCTATCTCTGCGCTCTGGTCCTGGTCCTGTCCCGGCCAAAGGGTGTTGTTGTCTCCAGTGTCTGAGCCTGGGGCAGAGTTTAAAGGCTGCCTACTACGCCGCCGCCGCCGCTGCTGCCTTTCATGTGAAGCTTGCGTTTGCACAGCGCACAGCCAGCGCATCCTTGCCGCCGTTTAAGCTGCGAAACGTGTCCTTATGCTTGGTACTTGTATTTGCTTAGCCAGGACTTTGGCTACGATTGCGCTTTTCTGGCTAATAAAGTCTGAGTTTTGGGCCACGTGCTGGGGATTTGTTTTAGTTTGGGTTCGCTTGTCTCAAATTCACCGTAACCTGTCAACACATTTCAATATAAATGCATAAATCAAACGGAATGAAATTATAAATCATATCACCCCTGGGTCGGTCTAGAGGTCGTAGAGGTGGTTGCAACCCCCATGACATGCCCTCACTTGACGTCACGAAAGCGAGGATTGCTTTGCTCTCAGCACTCCCCCTCGAGCAAAATAAAATATAAACCAATGTAATCAAGCGAAGACAATTACAATTACAATGAAATTATTTCCCATTTTGTCAGGGCTTTATTTTTTATGGTAAATTACTTTTGGCAAGGTCCTTGGATCTCTGAGAAAACAGCCAGGAGAGCAGCTGCTCGACTGCTCGACTGCTCGAGTGTCAAGTGCACGAAGGGGGTGGGATTTGTTTTCGGAGAGCCATCACATCCCCTGACTGATGAAAACGTTATGAATATTATTCAATTTTGACGCCTAAATGCTTTGTAATGAGTTGCACATCTGTTCGCTTCGGCAAGCGCTTTTCTGACAGAGTCAAAAGGCAACAGGAACAACAACAGGATAAAGGATGAAGTGCGGGTGCTTTTGAGCATTATGTTTTTTATTGCATTACCGCCCTGTCCCGCCGAGTCAGATGTCAAGGATGCACTCAATCCAGTTTACACAGTTTCGAGCGGGTTTCAATCAAGACTTTGATTTTTTGGATTGTGTAATCAGGGCCCTGGCCTGGCCTCTCCGCTCTCCACTCTCATCTGCATCTGATTCCTCTGCGCTGTCAGTTTAAATGAACCCCTGGCTTAAGTTGTCAAATTAGCAGCCACAATACGACTCCAATTGCGATCCAAAGTCAATCAAAAGAATTCCCAAAGAAATGGGAATTTCCGAATCGAACTCAGAGAGACAGGTAGGAAAAAAAGAGGGTACTGAATTCAGTCACGCAGTCAGTCAGGCATGTGTGTGCGATACACAACGAATTGACTTAATCAGCTTTATATAAATGCTTCTTTTTGACAACTTTCGGGGGGGGNGCTTCTTTTTGACAACTTTGGGGGGGGGGCGGGTGAGAGCTCGCTTCGTACCCACATACGCTAATTATGGCCAGGCCCAACAAGCCGCTTATTATAATTTTTAGACATCATATTTATGGGGGCCACAAAAGGGAACTCCTCTGCACGAGAAGGAGGTCGCTTTTCCGCTTTTAATTAATTCCCGCTGCCTGCTAATTGGTTTTATGCGTTTCCCCAAAACAAGTTCCTACTGCGACTGCATAAATCACAAAACACTTAAACAATTTTCCGAGCTCTGGCCTCGGCCGGTTGTTCACGTTGATTACGTGCTAATTAATCACCTAAACAAATTTTCGCTTCGGCTGGCAGGTGGAATAACAATAATAACAATATTATTTTCGAGAGCACGCAAATTATAATTAAGTTATCAAAATGGGGGGGACACAAAAACTTTGAATACGACACAGAACCCGAAAACTATGCTAAAGCCTTACACGGAAGCAAAATCTTAATATTTATTGGATTTTAAATAATTTTAATAAGGCAGGATAAAAGTAAAATGGATTTAATATTTATCTGTGTCCTGGATTTGAAATAATTAATTTTTACTGGTTTCTAATGGGGTTTTTATGGTTTTAGATATTCTTAAAAATGTATTAAATGTAAACACTAATTTCTTAGGATTTATTAAGTAGTTCACCTACCTATAATTTGAATATAAATCGTTTATAAAATAAACAGAGAGTATTTTGTGATTAGAATATACATATAATATATAATATGGATAAAATATATAAAAAACAATTCGAAGAAAGCATTAAGGCTGCTGTAAATTAAAGGGTATCTAAAGAGTCCTTTTTTTTATTTAAATTTGCTAGAAAAACCCTCTTCAATCCCTCTCTATATATATTCCATTATCCTAGTTAACTTTTTACTTATACCTTTTAACTTATTTGAAAACAAGTATATATAGTTTACCTCTAATATCTCTGTTAAGTTCTTTAGAGTTTCCTATCACTATCCATGCTTCAATCATATTTCAAAGTAACATTTCCCACCTATATTATTCTCTAACAAATACTTATCTGGCTTTGTTCAGTGCACCTTTAATAAAACTATATATATTTGTCCTTTGAAATTATTCAAATTGAGCGTGGCACCAGCGCTCAAAACCCATACTGTCACCGTGGTTCCCTTAGGGCCCTCGACTGTTGCAAATTAAAAATGCGTCAACAGAAATTTGTCCCTTTGGCAGGGACCAGGACTAAGAACGCGCTGAGCAACCCCCGCCAGGAGCACCGTATTTGTCGTCCTTTGTAGCCGATTTAACTGCTTATTAACTGTGCGTGCGCTCGTTCCTTTCGCTCCGAAGGCTGCCCGGCATGTCAGCGAGTAAATAAATAGCTAATTAAATACAGGGTGCCACGTGTCTGGGCGCAAACACGCCCCGGCAAACAGACCGCCCCCCTGCATGCCCGTTGAACAATTGAAATCCGAAGGAAACCGGAGCCCCTCGATCGAGTGGGTGTCGTTGGATTGGCATTTGGCGTTCCGCGAGCGCCTTTCCGACTTTTCTCACAGTGACATTTGAGGCGGAGTTGGGCCGCCAGGTCTGCGGCTGTCACAGAATCAAGATTTGTCGCGTGTTTGGTCTTCGATTACAGGACTCTGGATGGAAAACTAAAACTGTAATTAGCGGGCAATGGGTGAGGGGGAGTGCGATGAGCTGACAAGGCTGATCAGAGAGAGTGCGAATGTTGAAAAGGACGACAAGCTGCGAGGCGATGTTTTACCTTTTGATTTTACAGATAATAAATATTTCATATATTGAGAATATTCTTAATATTCAAAGTATCTTAACAGAAATTCTCTTTAAATTCTCTGCTTCTCCTGCTACTCCTCTCACTCCCCGATCTGACAGTCTCCAGCTTCCAAGGACCATCAAGCGGCGGCATCGAGTGTAAATCAATATGCTTGTCGGCTCTTAAACTAATTAAAACATCTTGCGGATTGTGGCCGTCGTCAAAGCTTTTGTCTTGGCTCTAATTTGTCCTGAATCGCACAAAGCAACCGAAACAGGATGCCCGAAACTCTGGCTTAGGTAGAGCTCTCTCCCTCTGTCGCTATAGAAGGTCCTTGGGCCCGGAACTAAAAGCCAACAATGGAATAAAAAACATGTCATAAACTAACAGGGCAAGGACTCCATGCTGCGGCATTGTCCATCCCAGGTCGGGCTGGATTTATGACAGCCCCTGAAAATGAATTGAATCCGAACTGAATGCTCCGTGTCTGTCGCTGTCTGGATGTCGGGGGGAACAGCCATATAATTAGGCTCCCCTAACCAGGATTTCAGGAATTTTTTTAATTGAATTAAAGCTTGCGCGAGGAGCGGCGCGGCATTCCCATGTACGGCGTATGCATTTGCTTTATTACCTTAGGCGCCGCTATCAATATCCTTGAACGCAACGGGTTGTCCTGCCCCGAACCTTTGCGAGTCTCGCCCCTAGGGCCTCGGTGCCTCTAATTGCAGGACCTTGCTGGGCCATATTTTCGCTTTCCATGCAATTAAATCGCCTATCGCCGGCGAGAACCAGCTCAAACAAAGTGCATTCGATGGCATCGGCTTTTCAATCAATTTGATTGAATCGCATGACAAACAGGCGGCGCAGGGATAATTATAGTCCTGTCGCTGGCAAAAATGATTATGCCATGGCATAGTTGTGAGTAGAAAGCAGATCGCTAGAGCTGATTTCGAGTAAGCCCCCATAGGGAGAAATAATGAATGGATAACGAAGCGAAATCTGTACTTTTTTCTCTCATTTTCTGTATAAATAAGTTTGTATAAAGTCAAATCGAGAGTCAAGTAGAGTTCGAACATAATCTCATCTCATGTTGCCCTTTTCTTATACATTTTTGCCCATGTAGTGAACAAATATATATAATATAATATCCAAATCTTTAGATTGGGTTGTTTGTTAAGTGTAATGTCGATAAAAATAAATAGATTTTATGTTCAACAAATTTTTTATTATTATTTATTAAAACTAAGTAAAGGCAGACGCATGATTAAACTAAGAGACTTCATAAATAAACAGAAATAGCTAATTCAAGTCGCCTATTAAAACTTTTTCTCTAGTTCCCAAATAAGTTAATCTAAGCTAGATTTTTGTATATATGTGGCATACTTAAATTGACTTTGTATTATATATATATTTCTTATGTATGGTCAATCGGAAGTCTTGGAAACCATTTATCCCATTGCAGACCCTAAAATCCTGCCCCAAATCGGAAGTATGAATAAACCAACAATATATACATATATACCTACGCCTCTGTGTAATATCAAGTCTTGTTGCAACAATCCAACAAGCCGCCCGCCGCCTAACCAACCACCGCCCTATGGCCAAAACCCACCACCCACCGCCCCTCTGCAAGTTGCAAACAGTTTTATTAAGCTGCTGAAGCTCTTGTGTGTTAAAAGTCAATTTTCCAATTTGCAAACTGTCAGAAACATTCGAAAAGCAATTTCTGCCACACAGCGAGTGAAAGAGAGGGTCGTTTCTAGCCGAAAGAGAAACGAAGAAAGACAGAGAGAAAGCGAGAAAATAGAGAGAGAGAGAGAGAGCATAAGCGGGCACATTGCGTATACGCCTTGTATGCTGTGTGAGTTACTTCTACTTCTATGTGGGGCCATTCTTTCCTCGTTTTTCTTTTCTTTTTTTTGGGTGGAACGACACTTTGCGGCAGAAGTTTTCCAATAAAACGGCAAAACTTTGCTGCGAACAAAATTAAAGAAGACGACAAGGAAAATGGTAGAATGACATAGCCAGAGGAAGAGAGAGATGATGATGTTAAAGAGGGTTTCCACGAGGGGGGGTTGGTTGTGGGTGGTGGTGCGAGGGGGGCCACAAATTGTTTGCTGCCAATGTGAAGTTTATGAAAAAGATTAAAGTTGAAAAGTGGTTGCCTGATGGGGCACTGTGCCATGGGTGAGGGAGTGTGTTCTTGTGGTGAGTCGCGTGCTCCACATGAATGCCAAATTGCTGCAGGCCTGCTCGATAGGGGGTGGCCTGGGTGGTGAGTGCTGGGAATGGGCTGAAATGATGGGTGGGTGGTTGGGTGGTTTGAGGCCAGAGCCGGCTAAATGTAGCAAAATTGAAAATGGCTGAAAATGGGGAGATGCCGGGTGCCCTGTATGCGTGTGTGTGTGTCTGTTTGTATTTGTGTCTACGGGGTGGAAAATTGAGTTTGGTCCATGTCATGGCAAATGGGGGCGGGGACAGCGGGCCCCGGCATCAACAGCCAAAGATGAAAGCAGACAATTTTGCCAACTTTTGGGTGGTATGAAAGTGGTGCGGTGTGGGGGTGGGTCGAAGGTCATAATGATGTTTGTGGGCGTGCCACCCGCCAGCTGTCCGAGAGAGAAAGCTTTCTCCATTGCTCTGTCACGCTCTCTCTCTTTACCTCTGCTTTCCCCAAAATGGGGGGATTTTCATTATGGCGCGCCATGAATGGAAATTACCAAATTGATTTTGATGATTTAATTAAAATGAAGAAGCACAAACTCAAATTATAACAGCCAGCAAACTCCATCTCTTTCTTTCTCTCTTTCCCTGTAGCTTTCTCTCTCTGTCAACCAACTGGGGGGTGTGTGTGTGAGTGTGTGTGGGTGTGGCAGCATGAGGAGTCGAATGTGGCCTAAAGCTGCTAACTTTAATTTATTTTCTTCGTACAGATTTGAGAGACAGGAAATTAGACTTTCTAAATGGGATTCCAGCCTGATGGTGCACAAGGGAAGCCGATGCCAGCCGAAGGGAAGGGAAGGAAAGCCGCTTTAGCCATTTTATTATTGTTGTCTGTCTACTCTACTAATTGGTATCCGACAGATAGTCGAAGATAATCAAGGAAAATCTCTAATTGGAACGGATTTGATTGACTCTAGTTGGGCTTGAAATGAGCTTTCGACAGTTTTAAATTAAATAACATCTAAAAAAAGAGTTGGAAATCGAAATAAAAGTTATATAGAAAATATTTTGGATTATTAATTCATGAAAAACTACTTCATTTCTTTAGAAGGAAACTTATATAACAAGTTAATGTATATTTAAATGGCCTATATTTTTAAAAATTTGGATTTTGATTTTATATAATTTTATTTAAAAGTAAAATTGGTTTTATATTATTACTTTTATAAAGTTTCGACAATAAAAAAGTTTTTTCTTATATGTCAACTATTTTTATCTACAACTTTTATTAATTGTTTTTAAATTAACAAAATTATAGTATATTCCTGTTAAATTTCCCTGTTAAATAAAGATCTCTACTTCTTTTGAATAATAAACAAAATTAATAACACTTTTATATTGATTTTTAGAAAGTTTCTTCTCAAGAAAAACTGTGCTATTATTTTGTGTGTTTGTCGTATTTTATAAATAAATTAATTGTATTAAATATAGTATTTTATATTTCTGAATATTCAAGGAACTTTAAAATTAAATTTTAAAAACATAACATTAAAAATCGCAGAACTTCTAAATATTAAAACTCAAACAACATTTGCTTTTATTGCTGTTATTAAATCGTAAAAATAAAAATAATATATTATATTTGTATTATTTCTAAAACAGAAATCCTCAATGAATTTTCCTACAATTTCAACGCACCTATATCCTTGCCAGGGATATTTTTAATTAAACCATTTTAAATAGCATTTTCCGACTGGCAAATTTGTTTTGCAAATCACTTTCGGGGCAACGAAAATAATTTTACGCACCATTATCTTTAATTAAAGAGCCGCAGAGAGACCGAAACCAGAGCACACGCATACACAAACACGCACAGGCACACACACACACACACACACACATAGGTTGTTTATGTACTTGCGGCAGGAGCAGCAACCAGCAACAACAACATTATTTCAGGGTAATGAAATTTCCATCAGAAATAATTTCTTATTAATTTGCGCAAATTGCATTTAATTACTTTGAGCGTGGCAGCGGCAGAGAGGAAGGACGGCTGACTGGGGGGTGGGGTAATGGCCAACCCTGGGGCCATGGAAACTTTCCCTAGACGGCTCTGGGCTCTGCCCCACCGCTTCACCCGCCCCCCTGACTAGCTCTGCCACTAATTAGACAGCCACACTCATACACACTCATTGTTGCGATAATTCTAATTAGAGCCAAGGCAACTAATTGAATTTTATTTTATTTCCTTCGTTACCTGGCGCTGTGTCTCTGTGTCTGTGTGAGCTGCTCAGCCATTTTGTTTGCCTGCCTGTGTATGTGTGTGTTTGCAGGATATCTCTACTCTCTGTGCCTGTGTGTGTGTGGGTTGGAGTTTTCATTAACAATTTTCCGTTGGCCGCCATTTTGCTTTTTGTCTTGTGCCGCTCTCTTTGGGGGGCTTTCGCTCTTTCTCTTTGGCGCCACACAGCTTCTGGCTGGCGTTATTAAGCCCATTCAGTTTTCTAATTACGCTTTGTGCCTTTCTTCGAATGGTTTTTCCTGCTCCTTGCAGACGCTTAGCGGCTGATTAAATTAGCGCGTTTCTTGTCAAGTGATTAATTTAATTGCCCTGCAACCCAATTAGCCCTGGCAACGCTCTCACATTTTCTTTTTCATCCTTTGTTTCAGGTGTGGTTCCAGAATCGACGCGCCAAGTGGCGTCGCCAGGAGAAGTCGGAGAGCCTGCGTCTGGGGCTGACCCACTTCACCCAGCTGCCCCATCGTCTGGGTTGCGGTGCATCCGGTTTGCCGGTGGATCCTTGGCTGTCGCCACCCCTGCTAAGCGCACTGCCAGGTGAGAAGAATATCCTTACATAAATCGTACGAAACTGAAGGACCTAAGTGTGTGCCATAGATTTTAATCTCTTAATAAAGATTGGCTGCTGCTTTCTCTTATCCATTCTCTGTCTTTTTAACTTCCAAATAAATGTCCTTTAATAATCCCTTCAATTCCTTTTTCTCTCCGCAGGCTTCCTCTCACACCCGCAGACGGTGTACCCCAGCTATCTGACGCCACCGTTGAGCCTGGCGCCCGCTAACCTGACCATGAGCAGCCTGGCGGCCATGGGCCACCATCACGCCCACAATGGACCGCCGCCGCCCCCACACGGCGGCCATGGGGGGCATGGTCAGCCGCAGCCGCCACCACCACCGCCTCCACCCCACGGAGTGCCCCACCCGCATGCCGGCCATCATGTGGTGCCGCTGTCGCACCTGTCGCCGCATCTGGCACGTATGTCGCCGCATGCGACATCCCTGGGCTCGCCGCACCACGGAGTTAACCCCCTGAGCACGCCCCACCACAGCAGCCTGCCGCCCAGCTCGACGTCTACAACCGCTGCCGCGGCTGCGGCTGCTGCAGTCTCATCCTCGCAGTCATCCTCCTCCTCCGCCTCGCTGGAGTGCAGCGGTCCAGACGTGTGCATGTCGCCGCAGAACCTCAGCATTGGCAACGCTGACTCGAATGGGGAGGGAGGACGGGATCTTAGCAGTGACCTGGATGCCGGAAGCAGCAGCAGCAACCCGGGAAACGGCCTGGATAAGTGCTCGGCCAGCGCCAATATTGAGCTGCTGGATGTGGGTCGAGACAGCCCACCACCGCCACCCACGCCCAAGTTATCCGCGACGCCGCCGGCCGACATGAGGAGCAATTCGATCGCCACGCTGCGGATTAAGGCCAAGGAGCACCTGGACAACCTCAACAAGGGGCTGGTCTCCATGGTCTAGTCGCAGACGCTGAGGCTGGCGGTTCTCAAGTCCAGAGTTCAGTTCCAATCAAAATCATTCCCCCAATATCATCTTCTAGGTGTGTTCTAAGTTTAGTGAATTTCGTGTTGTAAGAGTTTAGTTCGGAGCCAGTTTCTTGTGTCGTTTAACCAAGTCATGTGCAAAATGTATTTGTAAAATTTCAATTACTTCAAAGACAAAATGGCTGAAGAAGAAAACTATTCCTAAAAGTATATTAGCACAAAATAAATATGACAAGTTTTAGCTCAATTATTGCGTTATTTATTGGGAATTTAATGAGAAGGTAAGATGGTTCTTGGACATATTTACAGATGAAGGAAACTGGAAACATTCAAATAAAAATAATAATAATGTTTCGCTTAATAAATAAACACATTCTTTATAAAAAAAAAATACTAACAAAATCATACATTTTTTCTCAATACTTTAATAAATCCCAGGAGACCTGTTCAATAAGCAGGGGAGCTAATCAAAGAGGGAAATTTTGGGAGGGGAAAAAGAGGCCATAAGAGCCCATCAATAACCCAACTTGTCGGGCCAATTATGAGAGCTTATCAGCCCCATTGATCGGGTGCTTAATGACTTGATTAATAAGAAAATCGGGAGACATTGAGCAGAAAATGCTGACAAGCAGTAATTAAATGCAATTAAAAAGGACTAAATACACTGCAAACAAAGGACCCGCTGGGAGATGGGGCGAAACAGGTGCAGTAGCCGCAGTTAAATCTAATAAAGTAACGAATAAAATTATAATTGATTAACGCCGCGGGCAATTAAAATGCAAGCATGTTGCCCCCGACAGGGAGTCCTTTCACTGAAATACAAGCGTATGTAGCGACATGGAAGCATATCCCATATGAGCGTTACAATTTACTCGAAGGACTCGGCGCAATGATAATTGCCTGCAATTACATCAGGCCGCTTATCACACGCACAACATCTAGTTGGAAAAATCTCACCCAAATGCATGCGAAGCGTCCAACATGGGAAAGAAAACTCTGCATTTACAGTAAAATTGTCGAGGGAAATGGAAATGCTGGTCACTTAGTGGCGGGCGAGCGTTTAGGGCCAGTTTAATGACAATTGTGACCGCGCAGGAATACGATACGAGGTTACTCCTTCTAAATTCAAAGCTACAAACAGCCAGGTCATGTACTAAAAATAAAAAGGTTTCAAATCAGATTTGAAATTGTTGAGGGCAATACAATTAGTCTTTATGATTTTCATTAGGGGTTTAAATATGTTTAAAATAAGACCCATGTGAATAAATTCAAAGTGGCATTAACTTTATTAACTCAAAGGAAGAAGTATTCATGATTAAATAGCATGGCTAGTGGGATGTGTTTATTATATAAAAATAAATAAATTTAATTCTCATAAAGCTCCACTAAACTGAATCGATTTTTCTGATTGTGCTGATCCAGATCCCCTACGAATATCAAAGGAATCTTTTGCATCCAATTGTTTCTTAAATTCCCTTCAGACAAAATTAAACATATAATATATTATATTTTTAATTTTTATTAATTTTTAAACTGCACAGTGGCGACATAAATAATTTTGTTTGCTGCCATTAGTTCACTAGAAGTCCAATTTTGGAAACAAGGATTTATATTCTACAGGGTATTAGGCGTGGCGCTTTATATGATTGAAAAAAATACAGAATAAATATTTAGCTAAATATTATAATAAATAATTATTATTATAAAATAAATAGGATATTTTTTTACTAATTTATTTATTTTTGAATAAATTAAATGAAAATGTGAATTGATAGATACAGATACAAAATCACAATTCCATTTGGAACTCCAGTGGCGACCCCTAGCGGCCAAAATGAACAATCTGTTGCCAAAAGTAGTCGTGCAGAGGGAGACACAACGCTTTTCCTGACCGGGAAAATCAAAAGAAAATCTTTAAATATTTCAAATAAAATTTGTAGTTAATAATTAAGTTCCCCAAAAACAATTTTCTTTCCCTCTGCTATCAGCTCTCAGAAAGTTAATTATGGGGAAATGCATCCGGGGCATTGCACTTTCACTTCCACCTCCACTTTGGGGGCAAAAACTAATATACATTTATAGATTGCTCACTGATTGAGTGATGGGCGCATTGAGAGATGGGCCAACCCACCCCAGAGATCGGGCTAAGCATGAATCATCTAGAGGAGCACCAGAAATAGTAGGTGCCAAGTGCTCGCCATATAAGGCATAAAAGCGATCAGAAGGGGATCCACATGTGTGCCGCCGTTGAGGGTGGGGACTATGACGAACCAAAAATACACATTACAAATGAAATAAAAATGCGAATGCTTCCTCGCCGGCACAAGTGCAAGCCAAAGTCCAACTGAATTGAACTTAAATAAAGTGCTCGCTGGCAGGCGACCGAAGAAGTCGAATTAAGAATCCCAAATGATGGGGCGAGGGTTCCTTTTGGGGGCGGTTTTTGGAGCAGACAGCGACAAGTGTTCCTCTATAAATAGGAATTGTCAAAAACCACCGAGTCCGAGTCCAAGTCCAAGTGGATGAGACGTTCGTGCTGCCTAGGGAAAGCGCTTCCCATGGCCATGCGTGGTCCGGTCCGAGCGGAAGCTGCGTGGCATTGAGACACACACAGATCTTTTCACCAATTTCCCTATGTCCGCATATTCATATATCTACATATATCACAATTGTACTTTAATTAAAGATACATCGGACTCACACACACAAACTGAGATATATATTTTCGATTCCGCCCAAGACATATCGCATATTGACGACATACAGCTGATCGCGCCCGTTTGGTCGATGATGAAAGCGTTGGCGCTATTTTCCTTGTACTTTTTTCCTCTTATTTTCTACATTTTTTCCGATATATATTTTTTGTTTTTCCTATGCGCTTGCTGCTGCTTCTGTTTCGTTTTCGTTTCGTTTCGCTTTCGTGTATATATAAAATAACAATGTTAAAAATAAATTCATCCAAACGAAATGAAACCAGCGGCAGAACCGAAATTATTGAACAACATTTTCTCTGATTATGATTGTTTTTGTTGTGCGGGTTGGGTGTGGGTGTGTGTGCCAGTGTGTGTTAGTGCTGGTGCAAACTGAGCAAAATCCATTTTAGAGCACACCATAAATGTCCGCGTCACTTTTGGTTGTTGTTTCTCCGCTCACTCGCACAGCCAATATATGCCATGGATTTTTTTGGGTGTCCCAAAGGCAGCCGGAAAATCATAGGGAAACCTAAGGGAAATGCTTGAGATGAAGATGTTTGGGGTGGCAAATGGATTTAGTTGTTATATTTGTCATTATTATCATGGGGTATAGCATTTTTTACTACTTTTATTATATATCTATTTTTTTATTATTATTATTATATTTTTAGAAAATATTAGAATACAATTTTTATACTTTCTGCTAATAAATGTCTATAAAATTAATTTTTAAATATTCATAAATTATGTAAATTCGATCATTTTGATTTAATTTTATTCTGGCTACAGACTATCATTTTTTTAAAATAATATAAGCTTAATATAGCGTCATACTATTTGCATTAATTAAAACTAATATAAGCCTAAATTTTATCTCTATCAGGGTTTAATCTCCTGTATTATTCTATCTTTATTTTAGATCAAATAAAAACATCCTAAAGCTTTGTGTGTCACATATCTCTTAGACACAAATGCTTTGGCATTAATAAATTATTTATTTCGAAATATTTAATCAATGAAATATTTTATTATATTGCTTTTATAATTTTTTAAATTATTTATAATGAAATAAAATGCATTGAGAGTCAAACAAATTCGAAATTTAAGACATTGAAAAATGTAACATTTAAAATTAACGTATTAATGTTATAGAGAAATGTGTAACTATTTTTTGTTTAATCTATTTGCTTTTGTATTCAAGACACAAATTATCGGAATCAATCGAACCTTTAAATACAAGAGTTCTGGAGTTCTCTAAAAATAATAAATTTATTAAAGGTCTTGTAAAAAATGTGAAATAAATAAAGTCAAATGTTTTATGATGAGTAGCTTATTGGTAAAACTAAACTAAGCTTTTCATAATTTATTTTTAGAGAAATTCCTATAGAATTTTTACGAATAGCCTGTGAATTTGGCACAAACCCATAAATTGGATATTATTAAACAATTTCTAACTCATTCTTTAGGCATTCCAAGACCCAAGTCCAAGTGGTTTTTGGGTCCACCCGAATCTCCCATGAATATTCTTTTGGAAGGGAAACATATGCACGGATTGCCGTCGACCGATATTGCTCTCAATTCGGCAGCATGAAACACCGCCCCATCTCGATGTTCTTGAACGTTTCTGTGCGCCCTGGAGGCGGTACGGCGTACAGTGCGCCGGACTCAGACTAGGCAGATATATAGAGCGACCTATAGATATGGGAAACAATACTCGATGGAGCGCATATCCGAAAGTATTTCGGTCTGGCCAGTGGACACCGCTAGCGACAGATATTTGCGGATTCGATTTAGAATTTTTCTGTCTTGCATATAGACTTGGCCACTTGTCTGCCTTTGGCTACGACCGACCGATTGCAGGCAGCACGTGAATGACTAAATATTAAATTATGGGCTCGATAGTGTCCGGGGAAATGGCTCCGCTGAAATACGATAGGATTCGCCCAATGCGCATGGAAAATTCCATGCTACCATCTCCAGAGTGGCAGGCCTCTGTGTATCCATCGCGGGGATACTAAAAATAAATCTCGCCTGCACCCACTCCAAACCCTAACAATCGGGAAAACTTTTCCCTGGCCATTAACACAAATTAATGCATTCCAGAAATCACAATCTGAATCGAAATTGTGTGTTTATATGCGTTCGCCTGACCTGATTTCAGGCTACACTGCAACTGGATCTGGAATTGGGATTGGGAGGGATTACCAAGTGGCCAGGCAAAGTGTCGGTTGGAGTGGCAGATGAGTTTGCGGCAGCTGCTGCTGGACATTGGTCAGTGGAAGTGAAGCTGTTAATGCGCTAAACAAATCAATGGTCATCGATTGTGATTAGGCCTATTAAGGGATTGTGGCCAACCCTTTATTTTGCCCCTCTTCTGTCCCCTTTTGTTTTCCCTCCTTGTTTGTGTGCGCCTGCGAAAATCCAATAAATCCTGAAATGCATGTGGCAAACTAATTTGAAATTAATTCACACAGAGAATCGGGGGAAAATAATATTCTCTTCGGCACCCCACCGCCAATGGCCAAGCCACTTTGATAAACTCTGTCAATTGCCAAATTGGCAACTTAATAAAAATTCCGCTCAAATTCATGGGAATCCGGGGCATTTTAAACGGGGTGCAAAAATGGGGGGGCCCGGGGCCAGTTTTCCCAGCAATCCGAAATCTGAAATCCCAAATCCCTCATCCACAGCCATGTACCGGCTCTTGTTGCCTTGGCTTTGGGCGTAACCCCGGCTCCATCCTCGCCTTTCATCGCCATCGTCTGTGTGCATTCCGCTTGAGCTGTCAAATGCGCATCGCAACAGTATCCCTCCTGAATCTGAATCAGAATGTGAAGCCAAAGCCATCCTGGCGACTGTGTGATGTGGTGGCCACTTTTTGTCACCCAAACCTTTGCGCGGCTCAATTGCAATTTGTTTTCGTTGATTCCCAGCCTCGACCTCGGCTCGGTGTTTGTTTAGGTCCTTGGTGTGGGTCTGGTGGGGGTGAATTTTGGGAGCAGGACATTTTCGCATTGGGTAATTCACAAATGAATCCCTTTAGTGCTGCCAATTGGCGCACGTGCACTAAAACAACAAGGCGGCATCGCTGCCAGGATACGTGGTCATTATTAAAATTCCTTGGAACCGCCACTACTGGTGACATCCGCACCTTATATGCTATTTTTCTTCGCTCCAACGAGTGCACACTGTGCTGGCTTTTATTAAATTTTGATTTAGCAATTTATACAATCTATTTGCAATTGGCTTTATTTTCTTTATTCCAACGGGCAGTGGGCAAAGTTTGGCTTTGCCATTTGACTGCCGCTGCCCTGAGGGTCCCTTTGAATGGTGCCACCGGTGGTTGCTGGGATATAAGGTTGGCAGACAGTCATTGCCTGACATTGATCTACTTTTAATTAACTCTGATTTAACATCTGAGCTTCTGCTTATTATAACCGACACTGAAAACGAGATTGAAGAAGCTCGTTAAGTATATAATTATTAAGTGTATAAGAGTAAATATTTAACTTACTCTCTTAACATTAGAAAATTAAGATAAAATATATATATTTTGGATAATTAACAAGCCGAGTTGTTCTAGCCATGCCCTTTAAAAAAAAAAAACATTTTAAAGGGGATAAAATAATATAACAATTTATTTATTGCATATTTATTATTTTAATAAAAACTCTAATAGAAGTTTGTAAATAAAATTGAATAATTTTTTGGCTATGTTACAAATATTTGGTTTAAAAAAATTATATTTAAATGATTGCCCTGCATCGTAAATAGTTTAGCTTGGTTTATTTGAATCTGAAGACAATTAAAAGAATTACACATAAAACACTGATACACAACAGCTTTATTATTATAAATTTCTGTTCTGGTATAATTTTTTAAATTATATTTCAAATATGTTGTATATTAAATAATATAATTCAAATACTATTTAAAAAGGTTTACATAAATTTTATTTGTTGTACTTTTCTAACATAAAACTATCAAAAACATTTTAAATGTCTATATTTTATAAATTATTTATTTTTCAATTATGCGAAGTTTGAAAAAAAGAATTCAATAAGATTTAAATATTGTTTTTATACAAATTATATATTTGTCCCTTTGTCTTTATTTCAATAAAAATTGTAATAATGTGTTTTGATTAAAGAAATACTTTAAAAAATATTTTTATGACCTATTTCCTTTCAGATAATTTTGTATTTTACTAAAAAGCCAAACGTCTTAGAGATTTCAATGGAATTTTAAAAAATGTTTACAAAAAGAGCTTTTTTAAATTAAGATAACTTTATCTGTTTTTACTACAGGGCTCAAACATATAATAAAAGTAAAGGTTATTAAAATTATGTTTTTATATTATTGGATTTCCCTAAAAATATAATATATATTTTTCCCATAGTGTATACTTGAAATAGATAATTAGAAATTCGATTTTAATATAAATTGATTTATTGTCGTCACAGGTGAAATATGATCTCATAAAATAATATAATTTTTGAAATGCTTTCTTTTTAATATGACTTAAATATAAGTTAATACTGATTGAATTATTTTTTATTAATTCTTTTTAAATTTATTATTTAAATTTATTCATTTGATTATCATATAGCATTATTAATGATGTATGTGCCCTAATTTTTTATATAGAAGCCCTGGAGGAATGCTATGCTGGTTGTCACCTGAGCTAAATATATCTCAAACTAAAAATAATCGGCAAATATTCGTTCATCCTGCTCTGGCTAGACTCACACAATCAGAATCCAAAAATTTGGCAATTCAAAAAATCCAGGGATTAGTCATACTCCTGGCTAATATGAAGCCCCTCTTGCAAAGCTATATTGTTAAGATATAATTATATGAAGGAAGATAATAAACTTATTCTCGGCCTCGGACAGCTAGAATTTAGCGACATCGAAATCCATTTGTTTTTCCATGTAGTAAAGGCATTCTATAGCAACCAAATCGTGCATAGATATATCTATTGTATATATATACTTGTGTGGGTATAGAAAAAGTCGGGTGAAATGTGCGAGTAGGAACGTTTGGCCTCACCGGCCTGCGATTGTGCCATAAAACGTAAACATGCCCCACTTAGTTGCAGCCCCAAAAATAGATTCCATGGAACCTAATTTAAATGGGAACCCTGCAAAGCTGGTTAGCCCTATACCGCCTTAACCCCCCCATGACTAGGTCCCTGCCGACTTGTTGTATTTTTGTAAATAAACAATTAGTTAAATTAATGCCCATTACAAGGGGCATGGGCGTGGGCGTGGATCTCGGATCGGGAGAGCACTGAGAGCGCAATGAGAAATATGACCAAAAATAGAAATGAAAGGCACGAAGGTGCAAAGGCTGGGAAAATGAAAAAATATATAGAAATGCGATTTGAATACGACGACTATACTACATACATATAGGATAAGTATGTACGTATCGAAAATAGAAAATGAATTTATTACGACATGAGAAAAACACGAAAGTTATGAAAACAACGAAAAAATAGAACTTAAGAATATATATCCCCCGCCGACCCAAAAATCCAAAGATATAGAATAAGCAAGAGAGAGAGCAGTAGAGAGAGGGAGCGAGAGAGATCCCCAAAGAGCGAACTGGAGGCGCCTCCTTGCCTTATACGGCACTTTTGGACTCGGGCCAGCGGATCGGCCCGATCTTGAGCGTTCGGCTGCTTGGATACTCGTCCATTTGGATGCTCGGTCCCTAGGCTCCCCACCCGTGTACCGCCGATAGCGATCTCCACGCTCGATCGCGCCGAACTGCACTCCTCTCGCTCTGGCACATCGCGCCTTCCAAAGGCGCCCCCTATGCTGAAGGATCTATTTTTAGGAGCCATCGGCCGGTGGGCAGCATGCTCTGCTCCCATCCATGAACGGCAGCATCGCTAGCGTTAGCGCTATGGTATTGGTGTTGTGATGTTGAGATGAGGAGCCTGGGCCAAGGGGCGGGGGTGGAGGCGGCTGGGGGGGCGGCATGGCAGCGTCGGTTCTTGGACGTGCGCTGGCGTTGCGGCGGCGGTATAAAATCCGAGTACCAACGCGGCGATACTTTAGTCAGTCAGTTGTGTTCCAAGCCGTACACACCGTAACTCTTGATTTAATTCACCCGTGGTGCCGTAAAAAAAACAAAACTCAAACAAAATGTGTGACGATGAAGTTGCTGCTCTGGTCGTTGACAATGGTGCGTATACCCCAGCAAACGGATTATCTCCAAAGGGAAGGACTTTGCTAGCCAGCCAAGTGGACTAAACAGCGCAAGGATATTTGTCCCAGATAGTGATAAAGTGATAGCCAAAGTGAAAGATCTCTGAGTTGTGCAGGACTCGGGCAATATCTTGAAGAATTTTTTAATTCAAGAATATGAATATAAAGATTAAAGCAATAGCTTCACAAAACTAGAAAAAATTACAAAAATATTATATTAAATATCTTAAATTGTTTAACAAATGTTAAAAAAAATATTTTCTTCAATTAATTCTTAATTTTATGAGATCATCTCACTGAAAATAGTGTGGAAATATAATTTTCCACTTCATTCTTAAACAAAATATGATAAAAAATATACATTTCAGATTTACACAAGCAATATTATTTAGATATCTCTTAAATCTTCAAATATTTTGTACAATTTAGATCGTATCTCTGTCAGATTTATTTAATTATCATAAAAACAGAATGCAATTTCAAAAATTTAAAGAACCTGGGAGAAAAAATACATTTCAACTAATATTTCCGAAAAAAAATCCCCTGAAATATATATCCAAAGAGAGAAAATTCTATAAAAGAGCAGAAAAAAAGTACTAAAAAAAATAAAGCATTGGAAATTATGTTTCCCCCAAAGAAGCCTCCAAAATATATATTCACTGCGAGAAGAGACTCTCAGCATTCCGCCCGATTTTTCTTAGATTTTATGTAGAATTCCTTCCCAGTTCGAATCTCTCTAAACGAAAGACCACAGAATTTTCCACGCTGCCTGTTAGATGCATTTTCCCCACCCGCTGAGTACCGAATCCCTGTTAGTTTGAACACCGAACTAATGGACGAATCTTTCCCCCTCGATTTTGTTATCCTTCAGGCTCCGGCATGTGCAAGGCCGGTTTCGCCGGTGATGACGCGCCCCGTGCCGTCTTCCCCTCCATCGTCGGTCGTCCACGCCACCAGGGTGTGATGGTCGGTATGGGCCAGAAGGACTCGTACGTCGGTGATGAGGCCCAGTCCAAGCGTGGTATCCTCACCCTGAAGTACCCCATTGAGCACGGTATCATCACCAACTGGGATGATATGGAGAAGATCTGGCATCACACCTTCTACAACGAGCTGCGCGTTGCCCCCGAGGAGCACCCCGTCCTGCTGACTGAGGCTCCCCTCAACCCCAAGGCTAACCGCGAGAAGATGACCCAGATCATGTTTGAGACCTTCAACTCGCCCGCCATGTACGTCGCCATCCAGGCTGTGCTCTCCCTGTACGCCTCCGGCCGTACCACCGGTATCGTTCTGGATTCCGGTGATGGTGTCTCCCACACCGTCCCCATCTATGAGGGTTATGCTCTGCCCCATGCCATCCTCCGTCTGGATCTGGCTGGTCGCGATTTGACCGACTACCTGATGAAGATCCTGACCGAGCGCGGTTACTCTTTCACCACCACCGCTGAGCGTGAAATCGTGCGTGACATCAAGGAGAAGCTGTGCTATGTCGCCCTGGACTTCGAGCAGGAGATGGCCACCGCTGCTGCCTCCACCTCCCTGGAGAAGTCTTATGAGCTTCCCGACGGACAGGTCATCACCATCGGCAACGAGCGTTTCCGTTGCCCCGAGTCCCTGTTCCAGCCTTCCTTCCTGGGAATGGAATCCTGCGGCATCCACGAGACCGTCTACAACTCCATCATGAAGTGCGATGTGGATATCCGTAAGGATCTGTACGCCAACATTGTCATGTCCGGTGGCACCACCATGTACCCCGGTATTGCCGATCGCATGCAGAAGGAGATCACCTCCCTGGCCCCATCCACCATCAAGATCAAGATCATTGCTCCCCCAGAGCGCAAATACTCCGTCTGGATCGGTGGCTCCATCCTGGCCTCTCTGTCCACCTTCCAGCAGATGTGGATCTCCAAGGAGGAGTACGACGAGTCCGGCCCCGGCATTGTCCACCGCAAGTGCTTCTAAGCTGTTGCCTAGCATCAGCACCACCACCACCCGGTGTCTCCTGTCCCGCGCTTGCCTGGCTCTGCTTCTTGTGGTGCTTGGCCTGTGCGTGGCAGTGGCACCGTGTAGAAACACAAAAACACCACCACCACCACTCCAACCACACAAACATCAGAGATGCCCGCCCATTTGTTTTGAATGTCATCATTTCACCCAGTGTGTGCCATCCTTGGTTCGAGAATACTCTTTTGTACTGACTGAACACAACACCAACATCAATCAAAGAATTATCAATCTATCCATGGACCGCGATCCCCATCCACTTGTTAATCGCTCGCGGCCTGCTTTAATGTTGATCGCCATTTGATTGTTTTACGAATGAACCGACATCCTTCATGTATTTTTGTACAGAACCTAACAACGTCCCCGATAGAGCGGATGGGGTCTATTGCCTACGAAATGTAAAATAATCTCATGATTGTAATATTAATTAAAACAATTTATAATTATTTATAAATAAAAACGATTTTTTAGATTTAATTTTTTCTAAAAACATAATGATTTTGGAAAAAATTTGGCCAATGGGGGGGGGCCCTAAAGGGGGGAGTCTCATCTCCACCAGGCGGAGAAGTCATAGCTTTTTCTAGTCGGTAAAGCTCTGCGGTATTATCCGATGCTTTCCTTTCCGGGGCTCTCCTTGAAGAGATCTATTTTAAACTCTGGAAAAGAGATGAAAGCTTCCACCTCCAGGCATGAACGTTTCGAATTTCCCGCATTCCACCATTAAAGCTTCTCGGGAATGCCAAAAATATTCCACCCGACTAATGTGTATTTAGAGATTTCGAAATACCCGATTTTTTAGATATTTTTAGCCGCATTCCATAGTGGGCGGAGGCAAGAGAATAGAACGTCTTTGTTTATGCCAGGGAAACTCGATAGGCCGCCGCCTCAGCCGCTGCTGGGAGGTGACGCAAGCCGGATGATCAAAGGCGGGAAACGAAAACAAATTGCCAATGTCAATTTGCTGCCGCACCGAGCGTTGATTACCAGAAATGCATTTCCCTCAAAAAAAAAAACGGGGGGAAAAGTTCTAACATGAAAAATGCCCTGACCAAAACAGAGAGACAAATGTTCTCGGCCAAGACAATTAGTCAAGATGGCGTTGGGCCGTTTAATTAGAACTCGATCTGCATTATGAATGAAATTCCCATTCGCATTCGTGGCCAAGCGTCTGTCGCAGTTGCATCCACGTACAAATGGTTAATTAATGGGCGCGAATCCCTGGCATTTGGCCAATAAAAGGGGAACGCGGTGACGGATTCGGCTAATGAGTTGCAAAGTGAGATGTGCAAAGATGGGTGCAAATTTTCACAGCTGGGTTTTTGCTTTTCATTTCAATTTTTATAGGTGTTTTGAAAATTTATAATTATAAAAGGCATACAGGATTATATTCATATTTTTGGCTTAAAAATAATATAAATTTTCGAAAAGCAAATATAAATTCTAGTTTAAAATAATGTTCAACATAGTTCCTACGTTCTCAAGCGAATTACTTTACACCGCCCTGCACAACAACAAACAGGGTTCAGAGTTCATGAACGCAGAACTCACCACTAATCAATTTGCACAAAAACAAAAATAAACACGATCACAATTTCGTCGTCGTTGTCGTCATAATGCAATTTTAAGTTCTTAATTTCCATACAAATTCGATTTAAAATGCATAATAAAGAGCGCAAATACACGGATCCGGATGCGAGTCAGCATATAAGGACTATGCCTCCGCCCATCGCATTATGCTGCCGACTTCAAGTATGCCGCACAAAACGACCCATATGGTCAATTAGTATTACCAATCCAACAACAATGAGGGCATCAAGTTCTTCAAGGCGCTGCCACACACATTACCCAGAGACATGGAACACACACACACACCCCAAAGCACACACCACACACACTCATTGTTTTCACTTCAATTATTATCGATGAAGCTGCAAAGCCACCAAAAAATTTTGGAATATAATAAAATTCAAACTTGAGTTCAGCGAAGCGTAAAGTGTTGCAAAGCTGGTAGACTTGAAGAACTTTTGCTTGAAAAAGGATTCAGGATATGGTGGAATTATGGGAGGTTGATGTAGGCTAAGGATATGGAATGGTTGGTACCCCTTTTAATTGTAGACTAAAAATATATCCTCATTTAAGGGCTTTAAGTATAATAAGAGGATATCAAAATAGCTCTAAATAAATATATAAATGAAATAAAGGCTGTTCTGATCACTCTTTTTAATATTTATTTAATTAATTGTCGATTGTAAAAGATTAACAATAAATATATACATATATCATGTAAATGTTTTTTATTTATTTATTACAATTATTTTTTTTATATTTAAAATCGTTATTTTTCATTTAACAATCATTTTTTATATTAAATATGTTTTCTTCTAGTCATATATATTTTTCAGCAGTATTTTAGCTTAATAATATCAGTTTTTTCAGCTTTCTAGCCTCTTTAATATATATCTAAGTCAGACAAATGCAATTATAATATTTCTATTCATGGTTAAATCTCTTCTAAGCAAAATAAATCACAAACTAGCTCCAAATCCTCAGCTTAGTTAATTCCTATTTGTAGTTCCTTGGACTTAACATTGCCTAAAAGTATGCAAGGAAAAAGGCTTCAAGGAAAATGTTAAAAAAGATTATCTAATGAGTTAACTTTTGATCATTTCGAATTTTTTCAACGTTTCAAATAGAATTAAGCTACGCTTTTTTTAGTTTCAACCCAATTAAGACCAAATTCAAAGGCAACAAGAAACGATTTAAAAACCCGCACCGAACAAGGCAATTTAATTTGATTGATTTCAATTTCTGCCATTTCCACTGGCTTTTGCAATCCCATTCCTTCGCCCAGCAGAAAATATAAATCGCTGGGATAATGAAAAGCGTCACATTTGATTGCATTTTTTGTGTGAAATTGGGCTGACAATGTTCGCTTTCGCTGACCAAATAAAAGGAGGAATCGAGCGATCCGAGCGAAGGAAGGACACACGCACACACAGCCGCAGACAAAGGGGTGATGCATTCACTCACACACACTCATGCGTTTGGGGGGTGATTGCCATTTGCGAACAGGCAAAAGGGTGCAGCCCATTGGAATACAGGAACAGGAACAGGACCTGGCCCTGGCCCAGGACCTCGGCGAGGCCGTGTAAACGTGTTAGGGCAGAACAAAAAACACAAAACAAAAAATGTGCACTTTACGCAATTTATGTGCAAATTTTTCAATGACTTTAAAGCGATGCAGGAGGGCTGATTGACTCGTTGGGCGAGTGACAGGGGATGGTCCTGCCCAGTCATTATAATCGCTCGCTAATTGACTCTAATAGACTGAAGGCTTCTTTTGAGGGGGGGAGTTGATTGATGCCCTGACCTGGCTTTCGGAAAGCTCTGATAAACGTGTCAAACCCCTGAAATCCCTTGGACTAAAATCACTTTCGAAATGGTCTGGCAATGAGCATAATCTCGAGTACTACCACCAGAGATTTTTAAGCGGCGGCTCAGCAAGATCTTAAGAGTAAGCAGCTTGCTTGAAAAATACACACTTTTCAAGTGCTAAGGATCACCCAGACGGACCAAGGACTTATGTGTGAAAAGTAGCCATTAGAAAATTGCCCACAAATTAGCACAAATAATGCGAGCATTTAGCAATTTGAATACGCTATATGCCCAATCCCACACGCACTCGCGCTTATCGCCTCGACCTTTCACCTTGCCACCTTTCCACTTTTCAACCTTTCAGCCTTTTCACCTTTTCACATGTCCTAAGTCCGCTCTCACACATGAACGGGGGTAATTATGCGCCTGATTTAACTTTACAATAGATCGACAAATGACAATTTCACACTGCCTTTGTTGTCCGCACGGTCGGTCCTTTCTCTCCTGGATATTATTCTCTGTTATTTCAAGTGCCGCGCACTTGAATTTCGTTCATGTCCTTGAATCTGTTCATGCAGAAAGCGGAAAAAAATATATATATTCCAGTAATACCGACAAAATTCTTAACAAAAAATGGCTCCGCTCAGAAAAATATGAATTCATGGATGTTGACGGCGATCAAACAAAGGACTTTGTGAGCTGGGCCACGCCTCATCAGAGTTTTTTTTTGTGCTGTATTTTACAGCCGAGGAAATGGTCGAGGAAATTCGCATTTATTATAATCGCGGGGAAATGCGAAGAGTGCAAAGAAAATTGCTCTCAATTTCCCGCCAAGAAAAGCGCACAAAAACCCAAATCGAATTGAAAATGAAATTAATTTTGCAGAGACACAAAGTGAGAGAAAGAGAAAACGCAGGAAAGTGCTGCTGCTCAAACTTTGCAATTTGCGGCGCGTTTCCGCTTCCGGTCGCCTTAGCGTCGATGAGGCTCCTCCAGCGCCAAGGAAGAGACATCCTTGGGGGAAAAACGAAGAAGCACACCGATTGTCAGCCATTTCGTTTGATGTGTCACAGTCGCACAGCGAGAGCATAACAATTTTATTTCCATTTTCCTTTTTCCTCTCGCTGTCGCTATTTTTTGTTGCCTGAATCGATTAGCAGCCACTTAGAGCAGTTAAGAGCCCCATTGAGTTTATTAAATCAGGCGTAATAATTGGCACACACACACAATGGAAAAGGGAAAGCGGCCAAGAATAGACCATGAATAGCGAATAGGAATCAAAGTATCGAAAATCGAAATCGATTCCCAGGCAGCAGGCACTGGCAGCTTTGTCAGATCGCATTTCCCCTCAGACAAAAAACACTTTTCATCCCAAAAGGATATACAAATAAAGTTTTAGGAAAAAAATTAGTTCGGTCGCACCTTCAGCATGGCGGACCTTGAGGAGTATGGTCGTCCTGTAACAACAATCGTTGATATCTCCGAGGAAATGGGTGAATATAATTAATGATAAATTTGTAAAAATGTATTTATAACCTCAGTAAAAAAGAACCTCGATTTAAAGAAAGACAATCTATTAAAATAATTAATAATTCCCACCCACAATACTATCCTTTATTTACAGAGTGCACCCATCTCGCTCATGTGCCCCAGGTCCTGAAGAAGTTGGAGGACATTCGAGACCCTGAGGACGAAATGCGGTTGGCTGAGGGAAAGCGACTGGGCAAAAAATACGATTCGGTCTTTTATTAACTATCCCCCAAAACTATTCTAACGTCACAATCGTTGCGAGCGACACCTGCCCAGGTGTTGGCCTGGCAATTAATGACTGACTGAACTCCTCACATTCACACGGCTCGAGTCGAGCAGAGAGCCAGGATCCAAGAAGGAAGTCTGGAGGCGCCAACAGCCAACAGTCGCACGCAAGCCGTGAAGGGTTCGGTCCTGAAACTCAAACAAATTGTGACAAAGTTGCGGAAATTTAATTAAAATCAAATACAAACACAAATAACTATGAAAGCACAAAAGGGGTAGCGAATTGGCAGTCAGGTGTGACCCGTGAGTTTCTAACACGCTCCCAGCTCCGGCTGAAAGTCGCTAGTTTTCCGCGTCGTTTAATAAACAAAATGTAAACAAAGTTTAACAGCAATGACACACATGACTCCCCCACCCTCCTCTGTTCACCTTGTTTTTGTTGTTGCCAGTGCCTATTGCCTTTTTATTAATATAATTTATGGGCCTGTGGTTGTGTGAGCCTTGTGAGCAAGGTGGAAATTCAAACAGGGCCAAAGCCAGGGCAGCGCAGCTGCTTAATTTCACAGCGCATACGTTTGATTAACTTAATTTAATAGTATTTCTTTCTTTCTATTTTTTTTTTTGGCTGTTGTCCCCGTTTCTAGCCTGCTTTTTGATATATTTGTTTGTTTATTTAATTTATTATTATAGTTATGGCCACGCGCTCTGGTTAACAGCTGTAAATGCGATAATATTGCTATTGATCATTTTTAGTTGCTTACTTTTATGGGTTACTTTTGAAATTTAAAAGAGGAAATGGGGAATTGGTATTAAAGAATGGATATCCTTTATTAATGCCTAGAAATTTGTTAACAAAAATATGTTCAACTTAATTAATTATATATTTTTTATATTTTCTTAAATTAATAAAAGTAATAATTGAACTACTTTCCCTCTCCTTCGATTAATCAAAAAATGAAGTCCTGCCTGTGATTGCCACAACAATCACCGAGGACGACCATTGGCTAATGGGCACACAATTAACTGCCCGAGGCAAGCCAGCTGTCCCTGTTATATATCTAAATTCTACCTGAACTGGCCAAAGGCCGAATAGAACAAATCAACCATGAAACCATTATGGCTAAAATCGGTAAACAAAAACCACGGGGCACTGCTCTTTCTTTAATCACAACCCAAGGAGAAGACGATCACCGAACGATAAAATTAGGCACAGCTTAGCCACGTTTAGGAGTCAGCAGGCAGGGAATCCTAAAAGAGACATCCTCACCTTCCTTTTCTTTTTTTTCTGAGGAGTCTCAGCTGGAGAGGATCCTTATGGGCGGCTCGCTTTGAAATACTTAGCAGGAGCGGGAGCAATTGACACAAAAGTATCGTGTTTCGCAGTTGTCGCCAGCTTACTTACTAAATATCCTGTCGGAAATGTTTTCGTTGGCAATTCCATGTTGCGGTGTCTTGGCAATTTATTTTCGGGCATTTCCTAACGATCTGCGATCACAGGACACCCGATACTCCGCCGGTATGGGTCTTTTCAAGTGGTCACAAATTACAACAATTATGGAGCGCCTTTCTATCCTGCGGCCTCTGTAAAATGGCGCTCATTAGGTATCCTTTTCCCCCAGCCGTCAGACAATCTGCGTAATTATTTCGCTGACAACTTTTGATGAATTAAATGCGAAATAAATTTTTAAGTGCGCGTAACGAGCATTGCGGCTGCTGGAAAATGAAATGAAAATACGGAGGCAAACAGAGAGCAGGACGAAAAAGGAGGAGATTCCACAGCAAGGTGAAATCTTTCTTGAGCGTCTGTTGAGCGGATTTAACTTGTTTAATTACCGCTGTATTCAGATGCATTCAGTTCGCCATCAACTGTCGCTCATTACGACGGCACTGCTGGTATATATTTATGGATGTGTATGAATACACAGAAAGAAAACGCACTTTATATTGGGATGCATATTTATTGAATTAAATACATATGTACATTGAGCTTTCTATAGGTTTAATGATAGGTACATATTTTGTGGCCTTCCCTCATTATCATTGTGAAAAACAAATTGTTAAAAAATCGAGGAAAACTCTATTAAAAAATGAATATATTTCGATTTTTGTTTAAGAAAACAATGAAATAAAAACTATGCCACCCACTCTGCCTCTAAAAATATATAAATTTAAACATTAATATTTTTTTAAAAGTGTAAACAAATACAGTTTGGTTTCGGGGGCGAGTTGAAAATGCTGGCAGTATTTCAAGTGCACCGCCCACCGTCTCGCATCGCGTCCACTTGCTCCTGTTTTGCGTAACTGTTACCATTTTAATGCGCTCGAGTGTCGGAGGACAAAATTGATTTTGAGTTACCCATTGTGTTTGGGTACTTTGAAGAGCATTTTGGTCTCATAAAAATTTGTGCCTACACAAGGTGAAATTGCACTGAGCTGATTGAAAATATCATGGAGGCAAGGCGAGGCTCTCGTCACTCAATTTTGTAGAGCCACAAATACGAAACTCAAAAGGCCACTTGATAAATTTCATATATTTATAGCCCGCAGAGTGACGCTCTGCATTTGCACACTGAATGAAATTCCATGAGCACACACACACATACACCAGCACAAGGACATTTTGGGAGGCTTACACCCGGATCCTTACCCATACCTCCCACTCCCCCACTGCAGCTTGGCCAAACACTTGCACAAATAAAAGATCTACTTCAACTTATTGAATTTTCGTTGATAGAAACAAGTTGAAAAGCGAAAAAGGAAAAACAGAAATTGAATACCCTTTCACATGACATTTATAAATAATAATAAATAGCCAGAAACCAGACAAGAGTATAGGTAATCTCGAAGTAGGATACTTTTAATATTCAAATAAATTATGGTGATTGATAAGAAAGCCTTACATTTAATTGTCGTAACTATTAAATAATATTATTATTTTATGTAAGTTATATAATATGTTAAAATAAAATAATTAAATGTGTATATTATTTTTTTATGATTTTTCCCAGGCATTCATGATTCCAAAAAGGTTTCTCTTACTTACAATAAAAATGTATAAATGAGAACCAAATTTTTCAATTTATTTAAATATAAAATTGGGTTGTATTAAATATATTTAATCTCATTTTATTATATATGTATAAACAAATTCTTTATCAAAAGTTGCCTATTTCCATGCCATCCAATCTTTTTCTCTACCGATTCGAACATTATATCCTTGCCAAACTATCCAGCTTCGAGAGTGTATCCCAGCTTTGGCAGGTCCTTCCATTCGCCGGATGTCTTCAGCTACCTTCTACACAAAGGACGGCCACAAAAGGCAATTGCATATGAGTTTTATGAGAGCTTCTTTTGAATGCTCCGCCCCGTAGCGTATCCTTTTGACTGTGACAAATCCGTTAAGTCGCGAATTTCGTTCATTATTATTATTGTGCGCCTGTGCATTTGTGTGTGAGCCGAAAACTGGGCTCTGACCTCGTCCATCCCCATCCACAGGGATATGATGAGGACGAGTGGTAAGTGTAATCAAATTCCAACCCGAGTCCCGGGCATGAACTCTAGAGCAAAACTGAAGCTGAAGCAGGAACTTGACGGCGTTTTATTATTAAATTTGAGGCCATTGCACATACAATGAGATATCCTGCCGCGCGCCCTAGCGCTGTGCGAAATTATTAAAAAGTAATTATGGCACAAATTACGAGATATCAATATAGCATTTAGCTCTGCATGAGGCCCGGCTACAAAAGGAACTCACCACCACTTGAATTCTGTGCAAATCCTTTGGCTCACACATACATATGTACATACAGATCCCATAGAATTGCATTTCCTTTACGGCTGTCTGGCACAATGCGATAGATTCCTTGGGCCTCATTGTTCGACGACTTCTTCATCGGCTCCTTCGACATCTCTTTACGTGTTATGCAACATTTCCCGACATTATATCAAGATTATTATACGATTTGAACTCTGAAGGGACCGCTTTCGGGGTAGTTTTTCGGCCAAAGATCATTTTCATTTGACTCTCGCCAAAGGAAAGGTCGAGTCGAATTTGTACACAATTAATTGTAGCATTTGAGAGATTTATAATGAGGACTCGTAGGGCTATAAGCCTTACTTAAAGTACAAACTTTTTGTGATTCTTTAGATGGACAGGGGGGAGGGAGTATTCTGTTGTGGAACATATAAAAAATTGCATAGGTTAACGGAAGAGATTAACTCTGGCATTGAAATTGGAAATATGGAGAAGGATGGAGGCTGTAGAAATTAAATCAGATAGATAGGAGTTTGAATTTACTTTTTAAAATCATTTTACTTAGTTTTACTTCCCTTAACAAATTAACAAAATTATTTTATATTTTATCAGCTACGAAAGCCCTTGAATATATTTATTAAAATAAAATGAAGCACAAAGTGAGCTGAACTTTATAAATCTAGGAAATCTCACAGTTACAACTGTAACATTGGTACACCAGTTTCTAAAATAACGTAAATTTTCCCAAACTTTTTAAATAAGTTTCCTATTTTCACACTTGCTATATTTTTCGGTATTGAACTTGAGAACCTCCGAAATGCTGTTTACTTACAAAGAGCTGATTGATTTGGCCATTGGCTCACCTGAATCGGGACACGTTAACTTTTATGCCTTGCAAGTTCTACTAACGTGCTTTGCCCAGCGGCTGGAGGTCCTGGATAAAGTGGTCGAAGTACAGAACAGTTTCTGTTAGTATATAAATTTCATTAGCCAATGTCCTTTATTTTCTACAGTTTTCTTTTAGTCGTCGGGAAGAATTTAGATACGGAGATTCGGCTATTGGCTGGCGCGGATGCTGAGGGAGAAGAATCCGCAAAGCCAGCTATTGAGGAGGCGCCTGCTGAGAAGGCGCCTGTTGAGGAGGCGCCTATTGAGGAGGCGCCTGTTGCGGAGGCGCCTGTTGAGGCGTCTGTTGCGGAGGCGCGTGTTTCGGAGGAACCTGTTAAGGAGGTGCCTGTTGAGGAGGCGCCTATTGAGGTGGCACCTGTTAAGGAAGCACCAGATGGGGCGGAAGAGGTGGAACCACCTCCACCACCTATTGAAGGAGAGACCATGCTATTAAAAACTGATAAAGACACCACAGAACTCCGACCCGATGCTCCTGAAGTGGCTGAGCTGCTAGACCAACTTCACTTAGACCCCTCGGAAACTCTCAAGGGTGCGGAATCACCGATGTCTGTTCGATCATCGATAAAGAAATTAAGCTCCGATCCTGCCGTAGCTAGCATTATAACGCTCCTAGAAAAACGCATGGCTTTACTAGAACTGAGCAATGAGAAGGCCTCCTTGAATATGCAACAGTTTCTGAGCCATTTCAAGGTCCAGATGACGTTGACCATGGAGCAGTTGAACAATGTGGCCCACATACTGATCGACCGCAAACGAAATCCGCATAGGATAAAGATAGTCCGGCTATTTGCAAAGCAACTGAAGGCGCTAATAGAAACGGGAGGCGGAAGGGAGTTTTCCATCAGTTGGTCCACTGATGACGACTTGGACGCATATGAAGAGGGTTTGATTGAGGATGATTTTCCAGAGGAGGAATGTTCGGAACATGACGAACTTGGGACATCATCTCAGCAAGCAGAACATCTGCCGCATAGCTTCCAGCGACTGTACGATGATGTGGTAAATCTTAAGTCACAGGTTTGTGCCCTCACCAACAATATCAATGATCTGGCCGAAGCAATGGTGAAACACGACTGCGACGTATTGTTGGAGAAATTCAAGGTAATCCAGACTGAATTTCAGAAGTTTCATATTTTCAAGAGCAGCACTCGGGCGGCCATTTCTCATATTACGGAAGTCCTGAATGGATCTGCCAAGAAGATTGACAATTTGGAAAGTTCCGCTCTCCTTTTAGATGAACGCAAGTCAGACAAAATGGAGGTGGAACTAATGATGGCGGAGAAAGCTAATTTCAAGCAACTGGCCACCAAAGTCTCCCTGGAACAGATCGAGGTCTTTGAATCAAAGCTGGAAAGAATGCGCTGTGAAATTTATAAAGTCATTAGTGGGAACGAGAGAAATGTCCTGCAGATCATTGACAATTTGCGAATGACCCTGGGCATCGATGCCATGGAAGTGGGTCTTAAGGACTTCCGTAAAATGATGGAGAAGAGGGTGGGAGTTCTAGCAGATGCTCTTCAGAGATATATGGAGATGACAAACGATGAATGTGCTGCAGCCGCTGGCAGAGTTAAGGTGATGCATGACTTGGCCTGCCTCTCCTGCGATACCACCTGCCTAATGCGCACTGTGGAGCGTCAGAAACTACCATCCTTCCCAAAGGCCAAGGCTTCCGTTGGTCTGGCTCCCGCTATAGCCTTTGATATAGGACAGATCCGTGGCACGGGTCTTATGGGTTACTATCGCAAGGACGAATTTCCGTGTTCGACCCACGCCTGGACCCAGGGAACTTCCCGTGTTCCACTTGAAAAGTGCAATCCCAGGCATGCCGGAGGAATTCACACCACTCACACGGCTGAAGAGCATGTGCAGAAGGTCCTTCACTCCAAAAAGAACTTTGGATAGATGTAAAATGTAAAATTTTCTTAGACTCATTGCCATATAACATTATTTAATTTAGCAGATTTATAAAATGTATAAAAATATTTACTGATTACTGAAAATAAAGGCTATTTTCAAGTATATAAATATTAGTTACCTTTCCTATGATCCAAATAAAGTTTGGCACCATGTAAATGGCATCAAATGTGCCTTTGAATTTGAATAATTTGCAGCTTTGTTTTTTCAATTTAAACCGAATAATACCCCTTTTAAAACTAAACAATTTTTTCATTTCATTTTGTTTATTTTTTGCCATGCTTTTCCTTAATGTTTAATACTATCTTTATGTCAGCTAATGGGGCTAATTACACGCAAAGATACTTTAGATTTTTACGACTACGTTAAATTTGGCCATTGACAAAGCTCTCAGATATCTTACAATGCGTCGGCTACGTAACTACTATATATATATATCTACATATACATATATGTACATAACGAGTCCTCCTTGGGCCTATTCAGTCCTCGCCCTTGGTGACCACGGAGACGGGAGTGGAGGCGTTACTGCTGGCACCAGCCGCACTGCTGGGAGACTGGGCCGCCGTCGAGGTAAGCATTAGTCCGCCCGAGATCAGGGTGGTGCCGCCTCCACCGCCCGATGGGGGCGTGATATGAGGTGGCGTTGGATGAGGCACTAGCTTGGGACTCTCGCGCGGACTGCTGTTGCTGCAGGGCGGGCTCACCTGGCTCAGACCGGCGGAGAGGCCGGCGTGGAGCGACAGATTCTGCGGATATCCGGCCGTGGGCACAGCCGCAGCAGCCGCCGCCGCTGCAGCAGCCGCTCCGGCGCCAAAGATCCCGTTCAGGTTGCTCAAACCCATATACTGGGAGAGCAGGGTATGGAAGTTGGGCAGCTTGTAGTGGGGGGCCATCAACTGTTGGGGCAGGAGGCCAGCGGCAGCGGCTGCAGCGGGATTGAAGTGCTGATGCAGGGCAAAGTGCGGGGGCCAGAACTCGGTGGGCAGGGCGCCCGGATGGCCGGGCAGGCCCGGATGACCTGGCAGGGGAATTCCAAGCGGAAACTCCGGCAGTCCTGGAAGGGGAAAAAGGCAAAAGGGTGGTTCGGTTAGTCCAACGTCCAGAGGGTGCTGACAAGCGACATAATTCCTAATTATGTTGCACACGTAATTTGGCAATTTGCGGGCAAATCAAATGCGTATCGCTGGGCGGCAGGAATATTACTGCAGCGACAGCGGGGGGAAGGAGGGGTGGTAGTTAACTCACCTTGGTCGGGCAGAAGGTAGCCGGCCTTGTCCTGATTCATAAACTTCTCACGTTTGCGCCATTTGGCCCGACGATTCTGGAACCACACCTGCAAAAGCAAGGAAAGAAGGAGATTTTGAGTTGGAGTTGTGCGTATGCAAATGTAACTACCCCTTAATTTGGGGTATATTAGACTGAAGCTAAGTAAAATCTACAATTTATTCACAAATGCGAAGTATTTTATGCCTCAGCTGCCTGAATAACTCAAGTCAAGCTACGAGGTATCCCTTAGTGCGATCCTGCCACCTTCTTTACCAGCCAAGCGTCTTGTAATTGCCTTTGACTTTGACCAAAACCCGAACAATTTAGCAATCTATCAATCTGTGAGTTCGAAAAGTTAAATCCTCTTGGTCCTTCAGCGGCTCCTTGTGCGAGCCAAAGGACACACAGGGGCCGGGAGTGCAAGCAGGGAGAAGCAGGAGGAGAGACCAAATACAATGGCATCCAATCGGAAGTGCTCTACTCTGATTTGCAACGCTCTCCGGCTGACTGTCTCCCTCTGTGCTTCCATAAAAGGGTGTCTTATGCATTTTTCGACACTTCCTTGGGGGTTGACCAGCCTCCTTCACCCCCAACCCCCTCACCTGCCACACAAAATAGGCGTTGGCTGCACACACATTTCCGCCAAAGGGGGGATTCTGAGCGAATTTTCAATCCGAGACTCTGGCATTTGATGGGAAAATTAATTGTTTGTAAATTGAAATCACTTGACAACTGACAGTGCTCAGTACTACTGATGAGTTTGAGACAAAAGAGGAGTCTCCGCAATTATAGACACCCTGTATTTAGACGAGGACACCCCACTCCACAGGCCGGAATTTGCAACAATGTGTGCATCTGAGCGAGTAGTAAATTAGCAACGATTTCCTTGCTATAATTGCTGCCAATTATCGTCCTGTGTCCTCTCTGTGTGTGTGTGTGTGTGTGTCTGCTGGGAGAACGCCAACCCACCCAACGCACTCCTGCCCCATTCCCCTTGTGTGTGTGTGTGGGTGGGGCTGGGTGTAGGATTTTGTGGGCTTTTTAATTGTCAGTTGGCAGCAATTATAATGCAAGCAACTTAAATCACTGTGCAGGAGCAGCCAGCCAGTAAAAGTTGAATTGCGGATATCCGTTCAGCATTTATCACACATGTGCGATCAAAACGAATGAAAGATGCTGTGACAGAGGGGATATTTCTATATAGAAATCACTATTCAAGGCAATTTTTAGAAAGCTTTAATGCCTGATAGATAGCTTATAATTTGTAGGCATATTCTCTGGTTACTTTAATAAAAATAGAGCAAAGGTAGTTTGGATTTCTTGTATCTAAACATTTATAATTTAAGTTTTTTTATTTTAATTCACTCCTTAAAATCTTTAAAATTACCAAAATATTAAAAAGTATAAAAAACTCAACAAGACTTTAAGTATTTTTTCGCAACCTCAGCTCCCCAATAAAAATTGGAATTAACCCATGAGTTAAATCGTTGGCTACTACTCCTTTTTTTCAGATTTCCACACACAAACAACCAGCATGCAAATCCCGAAATAATTGCCCTCTCATCAACCCCAAAACAAGCGGGGATTAAGCTGCAGATACTTTGTATCTATCAGCTTGTTTGGACCGAGGGAGCAACTCTAAATCTGATACTATTCAAGTACCCGAAACGCTCTGCATATGCGAATCAATGACCAATTACAGTTAATCTGCTCACAGATACAAAAAAATGAAGCCAGGACGCGAAAAAGGATGCGGATGCGAATGGCGGATGGCGACCGTGAAACGGACAATTTGTATGCGAAGCCTGTAATCCCTCTGTGAGCCAGCAAGAGTGCTTAGGTCAAGTTGTTTTACATTCTCTTCACTTTATTTTTTCTGTGATACTTTTCCCCTGTCAACGGCATTGAAATTGAGCGAATCGCTCAATCAAAAGTGAAGTGTTTGATAGCGTTCTCAACAGAAATCGAATTGTAAGGGAGTGTAGGCTAAAGGACACCCTAATTACATGTGTAGCCAGTCGGGTGTGCTTAGCCGCGTGTCCTGCAGCAGGCAGGCACCCAAAGCCACTTTAATTGTTTACCCAAAAGTAGAGTTAATAAAAATACCGACACCATGTGAGCGCGGCCAATTTAATCATTTGGAAAATCACAATATCTAATGTCCTTGGGCCAACCCCTAAAAAGGGATGTGAAACAAAGCAACCCTCCCCCCTAGATCTAAGCGTGTTTTGTATACAAACTGGGGGCTTAAGTGTTTTAAAGACAATTTACAAATTGGTCTCGGTGATTGTTCCAAGGGTTAATCTAGTCATTCAAGTTCCCAGGTTCAGTTTCAGTATTGAGTTGGAAATAAGTGGCTGTTGTATTGGAAAGTAGTTAGCAGAACTTAAATAAATGAAAATTAATAAAGAAATAAAGACAAGTTTTTCCATGAGTTCTATAGTTCTATATTGCTTGAAATACTTCTATATACAATCCCTACTAAAGTCCTGCTTAACTCTCAAATAATTGTTTCAATCAATTGGCATTTTCAATTACCTGCACGCGTGCTTCGCTTAAATCCAATCGCATGGCCAGATCCTCCCTTGTGAATACATCCGGATACTGCGTCTTCTCAAAGGCCCGCTCCAGTTGATGCAATTGAAATGTTGTGAATGTTGTGCGGGATCTGTGGAAAATCAAGGCAGCCAAAGGCGGCTCTTTAGATGGTTGTTACGAGTTGTAGCAGGACCCCTTTGTTGGCATGCTTTTTATTAGCTCGACAATGGGTAATTCGATTTGATCTGCTAAGCGGATTTTGATTGTCGCTGCTGTAGCTGTAACTGTAGTTACTGGCACTCACCTACGGACTTTCCTTGGCCGCTCCATATCGCTGAGATCGTGGCCATTATTCAGGCTGGAGGACAGCTCATCGTCGTTATCCACATCCAGGCCTCCATCTGTATTTGTGGGCGAGTCCTCTCGCTTGGCCTGGACCTGCAATTGCTGGTGTTGTTGCTGCTGCTGCTGGTGTTGCTGGTGTTGTTGGAGTTGCTGCTGCTGCTGCTGATGTTGCAGGTGACTGCTTCCATTGCTGTTGCTGCCATGCAGGTGATGGATGTGATGCGAATGGGCGTGGTGGGGATGCGTAATCAACACTTCGCTGGGTGTATCTACAAACAGAGGGAGACGAGAAACGATTGGCAAAAGTTAAACAATTTCAAATTGAACTCAAGAGCGAGAATGCGCCGAATAAAAAGTTTTGCGTTTGACTTTGAAAAGCGAAAGCCAAAGCGGCAGCTGCAAAAATTGAAATTCATTCAATTGTAACTGAAGTAGTTATATCCTGGATTTTAACCCCCTTTTTTTGCGCACAGAGTCTCGAAAAAATCAAATCCTTGAAGAGCTCGAAAGCTACGCAAATTGATTTGGCAATCAATAACAAATAAATAAATATAAAGCCAGAAAAAAGTTTGCCCCGGCCTTCCTTTTACAAGGCGTATAAATATCCTTTCTCACGGCGAATAGGCATATTTTTAAGAGGGCGAAACCGTTTCTTGCGAGCATGTAATCAAACCTTAATGAACCTCAAATTAATCAGATTCACAATGGCACCAGGACACATACCCGCGCAGCAGGACGCAGGACCTGGTTCCTGGATGTATCCTTATCGTATTTCGAAACATTTATGCGGCCCGTTGTGGCGAAAAGGTAATTTCCATCGAGCATCAAATTACGAGGCTCGCAGGATGCAGTGTCCTGCGGTGAGCACGCCGCTCGTTGTCGCCAAATTGCAGGCCGGGCCAATGGGTGCCGTGATTTCTGAATCCTGCCAGGCAATTTAAGAGACTGCTCCCATCCCCTTCTCTCTCTCACTCTCTGTTGGCTATTCCAAAGAACTTCAATCTAATTACAGGTCTAATGACGCAATTGCTTTTCGCCTCCTCCTCTGCCTCTCTTACACCCTGTGATATATCCGGCCATATATGTTTTGATACACCGGGTTTTTTTCTCCTTGGCCGATCCTTGGGCGAACCTTGGGCATCCTGCAGCTTGGCCACGCCCCCAAACAACAGTTTCGACATGTCAGAACCCACCCATTGTCATGATACGAGTATGCTGCTGCTGCTCCTCTTCTCTTTGGGTGGAGTTCGAGGTCGATGTTTGCCAGAAAGTTTTTTCCTTTAGCCCTGACTAACTACGACAAAATGTCCTTTCCAGGCAATTTGCATATGATATGGCCCATGGCCATGTCATTCTGTCCTTATTCATGTCCCTGGGTGTTGCGAGATATCTTTTTGATGTGGTCAACAGAGGAGATTGGGTCAGGGAGTGTTGATTATGGAGCATTAGTTTGAGTGCCACCCCAACTAAATTTAACACTACGGAAGTTAAGGTGTATCTATATTTTATTTAGAAATTTTAAATTGGAAGTCAAGGGAACTGAATTTCTTTATTATATCCTAGCAGATACTTTATAAGTTAAAATTATGCAAAATAATTAGGCTTGATTGATAATTATTAATAATTATGGATTATATAAATATTTCTGCCTAATAAATAGAAAAAGGACGAAGATTAGATTTAGTTTCTTAAATTATTTAAAACCATAAATCAAATCAAATGATAATAACAAAAGATAATTAGGTTTCCTCCATTAAACCTTCACCTATTGATATAAAATAAATTATTATTTTCCTTTCATTTACTAACAGTTGTTAATTAAATTAAGTTCCTTCATTTCTTGAATCATAGTTAAAAGGACTAAAATATAAATGGGTTCTTTAACTTAATGAGGCATAAC
>VNJN01002391.1:0-104750 GCA_008042485.1 Drosophila mayri | reverse complement strand
CCCCCCCAAGTGAGAGAGTGCACAACAGAAATCAGCTGTTTGCTCTGTGGCGCCGATAGGAGAATGCACAAACAAACAAAAATAACCAAAGAAAACAAAAAAGGGAAATAAAGAAAACAGAAATAAATCACAAAATATAATAGAGAAGCGCAGAGACCCCGTGAAAAAGCTTGAACAAAAAATAAAGCTTGCACGCGCCAGGTTTCGATCGCTCCTCACTCTCTTTGTATTTACGGGCAGAAGCTTTCATTGAGAAGGCACGGGAATGAAACCGGCCTGTCCGCCGGAAAATATCTGAGAACCCCGAACGCATCCGAACGCTCCGCACGTAGGCCTGTATCTGAAAGCATCCATAGAATACGATCTTGGGGCACATCCCTGAGATACATTTGAGCTCTTAATGATTCCTTTCAACCCTCGTTGAAGTATTGAAATTAATTTCGAAACACCCGCAGCTGAGAGTCGTGAATATATCGAAAAATGTGAACAGAAAATTTAAATGTGCTGCAAATTAAATTCAAGTGCTGTCGGCATCGCTGCTCGGGCGACAGCGAATTGCAGATCGCAATAAATTAAAACAATAAAAGGCAGCACCAGTGTAGCAGTATATACATACATATATACATATAAAAAACACAAAAATTAAGAAAGCAAAAGGCGAAAAACGAAACAACAAAAATAAAAAAAAGAAAGACTGAAATCTACATAAATGATGTCGTTGTTGCTGCGGCTGTTGACAAACAGCACAAAAAGTGCCTGGTGCCAAAAAAGCGAGTGAAACAATCAACAAATAATTAAACAAACTTAAAACAAGGTGATAATAAAAATAATAATTTAATTAATTAATAAATAAACAAGACAAACCAAGAAAATTACCAAAAGGAGAGAGCATCCTTTAAACAGAGAGAAAAATGGTTGGCAAAGTCTTGGGCATTAAAGACTTGGAGCAGTTCAGCAGCCGGCGGAGCAGTGTCTACGTCGATCCCGAGTGTGACAAGTTCTTCGAGCTGCCGCTCTTCATTGCGGCCAGCTCGAACGACATCACCACCAAGTGCCAGTGTTTCCAGTTCAGTCCAGGTAATAGCACCACGTCCCCTTCGATGCCAAAGTCCGCCAACAGACAGACACACACCCGAAAAGTGTAATAAAAACAGCTATAAAAATAACACAAACCAAAAACACTACAGTTAATAGTTCAAAGTGAGGCAAAACTATAGAAATTGTTTTTTATTAACTTGCTAAAAAGTAGCTTGAGTGATTATAGCAAATGAAAAGGTTAAGGGTGATAAATAATGTGTTTTTAAAAAGTTGTACTATATCATTGAGACTTTATTTCGTATCAAAAATGTTGTCAATTGTAAAATATATAAATTCTAATTAATATAACTGCAAATATTAATATTAAATTCGTAAAGAACTCATATCTCCTTTGAACATAAATAAATAAAGTAAACAAAAGTTTCAAGAAACCATCACCCTTCTTTCCATTTCCATAAAATTTTCTAATTAACCTAGACCTAGATAATTCTGAAATGCTTATATTTATATTTTATTTTCTGTTTATCCAAATGGTTGGTTCTTTAGTTACAACCTTGTAAAAAAAATATTCTTTAAAGAATTTTGCCTTGGATATTCTTGTTTACCAAAAGTTTACTACATTTCTTAATTTATTTAGCACTAATTAAAATGAATGCAGGGCCATAAACTATGTGAGAAAACGGCGAAATTAAAATCAATCAGTTGCGGGAATAAAATCATTTTTATTTTCAAAACAAATTATTCCCAAGTGAAGTTTGGAAAACAATGAATGATATATTTCTCTGTCTCTCTGTGTGTGTATATTTTGATTATCGTGTGTTAAGGCGATAAAAGTTTCCGCTCCGAGATAAACTCAAATCAGATTTCACTCTCTATACAAATAATTGCTAATTTAATGGCATTACGTTTTGTGCTTCTAATCGGATTGCACAATTTTAATGGTGCCTAAGCGCATTTAAAATATGCCAGCAAATTGTCAATTAAAATGAGTGCTGGCTTTGTCTTTGATGGGTATTTATTTCAGGACTTGTTGGATAGTCGGATTATGTCATAATAATCTCCAATTATGATGCATTTTCTGTATGTGTAAAAGCAAATGAAATTGATTGCGTTGATAGGAAAATTACTGCATCGTTTGAAAGTGGAATGTTTAGTATATCGATGACCATATATGCAGCTCAGTATATACATATATCCATATTGGTCGTTGGAAAAATGCAAATAAACCCGAGAGTAATTTTGATGGGGATGCTGGTTGAATGGGGAATGGAAATGGGGATTAATTACCTCAACAGGCCATAGAGTTTCACTTCTACATTTCCAGTTTTTAATTATTATTGCATTTGCCACTATAGCCTGCCATATCTTATCGCTTTCGCAGCGATTTGTTAGTTTACCTTACCAACCTTTATTAGACTAAAGCCATTTGGCTAAACAATTCTCGTTTTGTGACATCCTAAACACTTTTTAAATCATAATAAAGCGAGTGTGCAAATAAATCATTGGCTCTACAACTTAGTATCTGTGATTTGCTTGGTCGATATTGATAATGACGGTGCCCCGGCGCTATTTCGCTATATGATTTTCAACTTATCAGTCATCGCCGGCGATAAGGATAGGGGGCATGCAAAAATCGATCAGCTGTCGCTGCCTGTAATGAGACATGTCCGCAATGCAATCAATTACCCCCACTCGCCGATAGAGCTAATCAATATGGCAGCCCCCGATGGGGTTCAATGTGGCATTGGGGAAAGGGAGTCGGAATGGGGAATTGGGAATGGGATTTGGACCTGGGGAAGGGGTTGTCCTACATACGCAGTTGACCAGCTGACCGGGCGAGAGATAGGGAATCTACGGTTGTCACCTAATTGACACATCTACTAGAAAATGTCCAGGGGGTTGTTTTGCTTTGTTTTTGGTTTGAAATTATTGTTGAGGAGACTTCAGGAATATTGTGTATTTATTCAAGATTTAAAGTTTAAATTTAATAAATTTTTAGGAGGATTTTCACAATAAACAATTTTAAACAATATACATTTAATAACTTACTTATCACTACTATACAGTATATGTACTCAAGACTTAATAAACTAATTTATGGCTTTGAAAACCTTACTTTACAAACTACTTAACTTGGTAATTACAAAAAATGTAATATCAGCACTTAACTGATAGATAATTCCATTTCGAAAGCCCTGACTAAATTACTTTATATACTTTTATTCCAAATCAGTTATCAACCACAAATAGGTAGAGATAACATGTATAACCTTTTGGCATATTAATATTCTGCATTTTCCTTTGAATTCATAAAGCTTTTCATTGATAAACACATTTTAGGTTTTTCTGATAGAGCCATTTCTTTCCAAGAAAATTCAGCCATAGCAAAATTATATTCAAGTGACCATTTCGGGGGAATTCATAAAACACAAAAGACGTCAATGGTTTTATGTAGCGGAAAACTTTAAATTTTAATAAAAGTTTAAAATATAAAAAACATTTATCAGCAAGGGCTAGAATAAATAATTCCCTAGTAAATATTATTTTAGTTTTTTTTTTATCAATACTTTACTTATCTGATGCACTTTCTCAAGTATTTTATTTTGACCACTTGTCGTATGAGTAATTCCGCTGCCTTACACACGAAATTTAACTACTTATCGGCGGTGCACACAAGTATTTTTATATCTTGAGCTGTTTTGGGGCTGGCCCCACCTGCCAAAGCGACTTTGATGATAGTGGAGAAGGCTCCTTTGCACTCCCATTTGAATGGGTCTAGAGCGGCGGTGGTGATAACCTCAAGAACCCCCCACCTATTATTATTAGCCGTAACAATAACAATCGTGTCATATGATTGCCAGACCTGAAGTGCCCCTGAATTCCAAAAACGGCAGCCTCGAGCACTCAAGGAGGCGGCTCCTGACTTTGTTTTTGGCCTCTTTGGACTTTATTTAACGATGATCAAGCTTCAGTTATTGACCTAACCTAAGTGGGATTAGCTTGAAGTCTAATCGAATAGAAAATATATATTTTTAGACTTGCAATAAGTTTGTACTTGAAGGTGGCTTTATCAAGGGATAGGGGACAAATTATAGCTAGCTCTCTGAATGATAACTACGGTTCTTAATTTAGTATTAAATGCTGAACAGAATATTTAGTTGATATTAAATTTATTTAAATTAAATGATTAAAGTAATTATAGTAATGTAATGATTAATTCATAGCATTATCATTGCTAAATTAACACCACAATAGGTTGTCAACTTTAATACCAGTAATTAAACATTTAAAATCAAACAAACAAAACCATTAGCATTAATTTAAGCAACAAAATAATATTAAATCTATATTGTTTTTCGGGTATTAGTCATAATTTATGGCACTTTTATCTCTCTGGGGAAACCTTTAATCATAACTTTTAGCTAATCGATTTAAAATATCTCTGTTTCCAGGTAAAGAGCCGGCACTGCGCTCCTACACCGAAATCCAACAGCTGCTGCAGCAGGGCAAGAAACGTGACGTGAAGAATATACTCAGGGAGAACTCCTGGCCAATCAACTCCCCTATCCGATCCCAGCTATGGCCGATGCTATGTGGCCAGCACCAGACCAAGGAGCACATGCTCGATGGCTTCTACTGGGAGATGGTTCACCAGGTAAGCTCTTCTGTGTGATGGTTTATAATTTACCAGAAATTAATATAAATTTGTTTCGAACCTTTCAGGTCTTTGGCACCACAGAGCTGTCGGAGAAGCCCATTATGCTGCCCGCCTTTGTGGATGCCACCCATTGTTTGCCGTATCACCTGACCAGCACCGGCAGAGCCGTGGCCGATCGCATCGTGAATGTCCTGGGCTACGATTGCCCCGATATTACCTACAGTCCAGTATTGTATCCCATTACATCGATACTATTGCATTTCATGTCGGGTAAGTTGAATTTATTGGAATGCCATTCAGCCCTCGACTTCGCCAGATACACAACCATATATACCACTCCACACGTGAATGTCAATATTTGATCAAGTCATTTATTATCGCCTCTACAAAAGCATACAAAATAAGTGGCACAATTGTAAGGGAGGAGCTGGTCATCTCGTTTATATATACGATTGCTATATATGCGGAGATTCTCGGCGAGTATCGCAGTTGGTTGCAAATTGATGTATCGTGATTTTCTGGCTAATTGATTTGGCCAACATGCAATGAGCCACAAAATAATTTGAAATGTAAATCTTGTTACTCCCTTGTACGGAAGGTACAGTAAGGAACGTTAAAGAAAGGCAGTCAGAAGGTGGGGAATATTTAAAAATAATATTATCGAAATATAAAGAAAGAAAAATGGATTTAAAAAAGTCAAAAGGGTTTCTGTTGCATTTACAAATTTCGAAAAAATCGTAGATTACCATAAGCACCTTTTTAGTGCTGAAAATGTTTAGTGTAAAAAGCGGAAATGTATTTTTGGCCAATTAATTTTCATTGTCTGCTATGACTGACACTGTACCGCAATGTACTTGACCATAGTCAAATGATCAACGTCTAACTGTCTGCTTTAGTTCCGCATTTGTTGTTGTTTTCGAAACACTTTTTTTTCGTAGTACTTTATTATCAGCTAATCATTATTTCATCATTATTATTTTAGTTGTTGCTGTTGCGGGCGGCGACACAATAACAGAGAAACTCAAATATTAGACCTACAGTATAGATTATTTACTCGGAATTTGGTTTCATCCAGTCAGGTGTGGACTGGGAATCAGTAAAGAGTCGCCCGATTCCATCAATGGGAGGGAGGGAAAATTTCTGAATACGAAATGAGCGAAATTCAAAATGAAAATATTTATGTGTAAGCCAACCTTCACAACAGATCCATTTCGGAAGTTCATCATTGGGAATCGTCTCAGGCTTAACCTCAGATTAAATTGACAGCTGGTCATGTGCCCGACCCCAAAGATAACCCCCACTCGCCATTGTCTGATAATTACTATCTTTTGTAATCTAATCAATCGCAGATGCGGAACCCCAGACAACAATACATTCATAGATCTATCGATCTGGTTTTAGTGTACTTCTCTAAGAATATTATCTCATATTAATTAACTCGATTTTGTTTGGAATTGGAATATTTATTTGTTGCGTTAATGCGACTTATTAGTGGGAGCTAGCTGATAAGTTGGATTTATTTATTTTTTTGATGGGAGGAGGTCAGACAGACACACAGTCATTCTGAAGGTTTGTTTACACTGTGCGAAAACGGTTGTCCTCCATGCGGCGGCGTCGTCTGCGTCTGGCAGATAGGGAAAATTAAATGCCGGGCAAGTTCTCAAGGGAATTTCGCCTGATTTTATAGATTTTCTAGACTTTAAATAAATATTGCAAATAAATGGAAATGATGTTTGAGATAATATCTAGGAATTTTAATATTTATGGCTTACTTACATTGGAATTTACTCAGATTAATATCACTTTCCTTTAAAAAGTCCTTAATTTTTGTATTTGTTTATCCTTAATCAAAACAAAAATATATTTATTTGTTGTTTCCCTTTTGTAAACCATATTTTAGTGCAGAACGAAAAGCCGGCAAGTGTCAAGCCGAAGGGCACTCGAAATGAAACAATGTGAAAATGATGAAAATGAGTTCTGCTTTTCACTCAACGCCTTTCAATATTGAAAATATTTACACAGATTTTGGTGTATGCTGTTGCATTTTCAAGTTCAAGAGTCGCCTTGCCCATAAACAAATGTTTAAAGTGATATAGATAGCACAATATGCATATGTCTGACTGTCTGTTGGCACTTTGCTGTTGACGTCATTGCGATTCGATTCGATTTCGATTCGTTTTCTTTTTGCCATTTGCGAATTTTGCCTTTACCCACTTAAAGTAAACAGAGAAATGGGGGAAGATTTCAAGGCTTCTCCCTTGTTTGCATTCATTTGGATTCTAAGTTTTACTACTGACATACTTTTCTTTTTTTAAGATATCTGAGCCTATATTCTATAATCTTGTAATATGCTAAGAAAATATTAATTTAAGAACAAAATCCTCAGTGAATAAAGAATGAGAAATCAAATTAGAAACTGGAAATATGAGAATTATAAATACAAATACAATACAATACATTTCTGATCTTCAAATTCAACATTTGTTTATATTTTGTTATAGAATTTTGAACTGCTGTTCTGTTTTTTCACTATTTTGATTTGATTTTGGTGTCTGCTCGGCTAATAATGCCAACACGTGAGCATAAAATCCACATAAAACGCAGACAGAAGACAAAGCAAATGCGTACATATGTGTACTCTACGTTTATGGCTCTGTTTGCCAATTCTATTCAGTCAGTCAGTCAGTCGGTTCTGCGTTCTGGGCTCTCCATTCTTCAGTCGCCTCTTCTCGGATGCCCCATTGTTCTGTTTGTGCTCCTCAGAGCCCTGCCCAAACATTGTCGCATATATGGTATATAGTATATGGCATTGTGCATATTTGTTTTGCACGATTTTTTTATATGGAGTGGCTGGATCTCCGGGTCTCATCATCATCGTCACATCAAATACGAGTAGTTGTAGTAGTTGGTAATGCTGGGCACGCACGATTCGGATTAAAATATATGGAATATTCGCCAGTACTTGGCTTTAATGGCCCCCTGGCTCTGACGTCAGTGTTGAGTCAGGTGGGGAGTGAATGAAATTCTGAATATACATATAACCTCAGTCAATTTGCATTCCTCGGAGCCCTTTTCCCCATTTATATTCATGACCCAAGTAAACAACCGAAAAAGGGGGGGAAGAGGGTTTCAAGGTTTTCTCGAGTTATTAGGGAACTTTGCTTTACTTACAAACTTTCTGTTGCAGCACAGAAAGAAAAAAGAATGGATAAAATATAAATATTAATATGTTTGCACGCTGATCTCCTGCTGGAAGTCCTTAAAATCAAATTAAAAATATGTTATTTTCTCTTTTATCTGAATTTATTAAGTGTTTTGTTTTGCTTTTGCTGTGAGAAATATTTGCATTGTTTATGTTTGAGTTTGTTGAGCTAATTAAAGCAGAACAGCAGCTGAAATCCAGTTCAGCATCTTCTATCTCGACAAGAGGTGTGTTTAGACTATCTTTATTCGCTATTTTTGGATGGTTTATATCTCATAAATAACTCGACGCGTGCTCGCTGACGTCGTACTGACTTATAAAGTGCGCGCGGTCTCATTAGCAAATCTACCTATGCTCAGTTTTTATGCCGACCATTTAAATATAGAACAACCTTATCGTTCGATTTCAGCCAAGTAGTGGGTGTAGTTTCTCTTGCCAGCACTTTAATTGCCTAATTAGTGGCACTGCAGTTGTGTTCTTTGATTAATTTCAATTGGAAATTGTTTACTTCTGCCGACCGACTGATAATGCAGCTGATGATGATGATGATGATGATGGGTCATTAAAATTTGAGCTGAATGTGTGCAGATTAATGCAATTGCAATGGCAATTTGCATATAAACCGACATGCGTCATGCTTTTATAAATAGCGCAGTAAGCAAGCAGGCTTAAAGAGGCCCTTAATTATTTAATAAACTTATCAAATGTTTGCTAGCCAGACATCTTTCCGCAACAGATAAAAAGTTCAACCCACTATAGAATCATATGCACTCCAGACTCTGCTTCGCGATCCCTTGATAATTGGGAGCAGGCCGGGGGAACTAAGTGGAACCGCCTTTGGCCGGAGTAATCCACTGATAAGCCGGCGAAATCCGCTGATAACGCTCTTTTGTTTACTCCCCAGGCGTTTGAAAGTAATTAAACTTTGAAATGCAGCGAATCAATTGAGGCGATTTGTGCTGCTCCATCGAAGGAAGGGAGGGAGTTCACATCGGTTCAGAATCTAAATTTAATTTTGAGACCCCCTCAAATCCTTGGACTTGACTATTGCTAATTGATCGATGAGTCGCACAAAGTGTTGCTTACACAATTACATTTATAAATGCCTGACAAATTTTTACCACTTTTTCGGTTGAATTTTAATCAGACTTTGGAAGTGTGCTAATGAATCGCTCACGACAGCCAAGAAAATAACTTGAGCACAACGCTGGGAGAATATTTTTAGAGCTTATTATTACACTGAAAGAGAATGTGTGGTTAAAGTCAGAATAAAGTAATTGTTTCTTTAAAATTTAAAAGACGAAAAGGGAGAATACTATTTATAAAACATATTTAAAGCTTTTAAAGCTCATATACATAATTATTTATCAACAAATAATTAGGTTCCTAATAAAACCAAATCAAAAACTATTTCACTGTGAAAAAATCTATAGATTAACTCCTACCCTAGGATTTTACTATACATTTATTTCAGTTTTTCATTAAAAAACCTCATTGCTACTTAATTTTCTGATTTATTTAAACTTAACTATTTTTATTTTGTGGCTCCAGATAGATCTTTATATTTTTCCTTTGAGTGTACCTACGACATTGCATAATTTGATCTAATTTCAAAATCAAATAATCAGAAAGAACGCACATCTCACAAGCTCGTTGATAAAATTGTGCCAGCTAATTATGGAAAATTGAAGAGGGACGTGGTTGGGCGGAGGAAATGGCATGTGGAAAATGGCAGATGCAATGACGCTGGTCAAAGTGCACTATAAAACCGACGACCGACTGACTGACTTACTGATTCTCAACGCATTCTAAATTCAATTTGCGCTGCGTCATTGCGGTAATGCCACTACTTCCAACTGGCTTCCACCACAAATGCCAACGAGATGCAAGTGCTGGTGTAGTTCCATAGTTCCACAGTTAAATTAGAAGCGGATATGGGATGCGGGGGAATGCATAAATTGTGGCTAAGGTTAGGCCTGTTATTAAATAGATAATTGTTAGAAAAACTGACTGCTATACGATCTCACTTACAACTAGGCAAACGGGGCGTATTAAGTATCAAATATTACGTATACGACGTGTTGGCTATTCGATTATATTTAATGAGTGCAAGTAGAAAAATAAGGGATTTAGAAATCAATTTAAATATTTAACAGATATTTTGAAGTAAATAATAATTAATTTACTTTTTAACTCTTGCAGAGGAGGAGGCGTACGTGTGCCTGGCCGGTCTGGTGGGCAGCAAGGAAAAGGTATTCATCAATCAAACCAAACTACAGCATGAGGTCACCTGGAAGACGGTGATGCAGATAGCCAAAAAGCACACGGTGAGTAGTCCATCCATCCATTAAACCCGCCCATCAATCAATCAAACAATTAACAAAATGTTTTCTTGTTTCTCCATGCAGAAAAGTGCAACTTCGTATTTCCAACGTATTTGCCCGGGCCTGAAGCTGGAGCGCGTCTTCATGGACTGGTGCTGGTGGATACTAGCCGGTCTTCCCTTCCAGCATCTGGTGCGGATCATGGACTGCTACTTCCACGAGGGCATCAAGGTCCTGTATCGCGTGGCCCTCGTCATACTCAATCTGTTTCACAAGGAGTGTCAGTCGAACAACGAATGGAGTCCGGATAATATTAAAAACGACATTGGCAATGCGCTGATCAAGTTCTGCAAGAAGATACCAGTGTCGCCGGCGAAGCTGCTCCATGCCGCCTTTAGTATTAGGGGACTGAGGTGAGCTGCTCTTAAGCCACAGTTGAGAATTATATCTAATCCTTATTTTATTTATTTCCACAGTACCCAGTATATTTCTAGAATATTTATCAAGACTGAAATGCTACTAAAAAGCCGTTCCGTGCTCACCAGCGGTTCGAAACAACTAATCAAATCGCGTTCAAGTGATAATCTGCCCACTAGTCAGTCGCAGGTCAACATTCAGATGATGTCGCACACCCTGACCATCCGAGAGGTATGCAAACCCCCTTTACCCCCGAAATCGACACACCCCCTAACCCCATCACCATCAACACAGAATAAACATAATACATAAAAATACAAGAGAATTCAGAGATATACAAAAAAGACAAACAGAAACCGAGTTTAGGCAATCCGTTCGTTCAATTACATAGCACAGCAAACAAAACAAAAACACCTTGTCTAATGGTAAACTCTATTTATTTTTTTATTCGTTTTCTGTTTATGTTCCTCTCTCACAACAACAACTTCTCTTCAACAACAACGCACCCAAAAAAATATATCAAAACCAAAAACCAGAAGCTGCACTCCGAGAGCTGTCGCAATTTGGTATGAGGCTAGAAATTACACCAAAAATTACTATCCTAAAGACAATACTGTGATTATGCTGCTGATGTTCGATTGATTCTGCTTGTTATGTTCTGGTTTTTCTTTGAAATTTATTAACTTTCTCCTCGAGTCGATTGAGAGTTTGTTTTGCGGGCAAGAAGAGCGCTTGAATGAATGTATCGCATGAAAAATAAGGGAAATTATTCAATACAATTCAAAACACTCAAATGTGTGTGTATATATCTTTGGAAATAACTGGAAAAAAGTTCGATAAATCGAGAAATCTAGTTAATTCTCAATTATTCTCCTGATTCGACTCGATTTTGTGTTCGTTCGTTCTGCTGCCACTTGACTTTTGCGTTGTGTTTATGTTTTTTTGTTTCGCCGAATGATCTAACTTCTTGCCGCCTTTCTTCGTTCCTCGTTACTTGTCAATCAAAGCGCAAGCACAGCCTCAACACAATAACCACATCTATATAATATAACCACACTATGAAATACAGCTTTTTTATATTCGTTTCCTTTGCTTTTCCGTTGTAATCAAAGGCCAATATACTCACATACAGAAATACTTACATAAACAAGAAACCAACAAAAATTAATCCTCAAAAGTGCAAATATTGCTCCTCTTATATGAAATCTACATCTATCTATATATAAAATGTTATTTTCTATTTTTCTTGTACCTTTTTTTGCTGCCTTGGCAACGAATGAATGAATATTAACAATAAACGATCGCAAAAAATCCAAATAATAATTGCAAACGAACAAAATAAATATAAATTTGCGTACGCTTGATCAATGTATACATATATATATTTTTGATACATCGATGAATAAAATGCATTTCCGCGGGTTCATATTGGGTGCCATAACTGTTAAATATTCCATCCATCTGCATCATGATTTTATGTATAAATCATATATGTGTGTAGGGTGAAAAGTCGCCCGGTCATAGAGCCATCGCAATGGGCGTTTATCCCATACACAATCTGAAAAGTCAAGCTTGTAAGAACGAAGATGTAAGTGAAAGTCAAAGTCCAAACCAAAAACTCCACTCCAATACCCGCCACCAACAGAGAACACACTTTTAAATCGTATTTTAAATATATATCCCAATATTTATCAAAGCTTTTTGGCTTACACCACCAACAGAGAACACACTTTTAAATCGTATTTTAAATATATATCCCAATATTTATCAAAGCTTTTTGGCTTACATTCCATTCAAGCCACAAGAAAAAAATACAAATCTGCATGAAGTGCTAGAAATTCGAATAGAAATTAGCGTTGATTTCAATTTTTTACTTTGTGATTTTTTACATTTTTTTCTTTGCCAGCCAGTTTTGTTTCTTTATATTCTTAATATATATATTAATTCTTTAAGATAGGACAGGATATAGGAGATCGTTCTCATTTGTGTCCCTCTCATCCGCCATTATTGCATATAATTTGTTTGCTATATATCACATCTATATATCTTTTCATAGCATTTTGGTTTGCCGGGCACAAAGAATTTCATAAAAACCTGGACGGATAGACAATTTGTAAGCATTGCATTGCATATTGACAACCCTCCAAAACAACCTGTTTTTATCCCATATTCCACATGTCATTATATATCCCATCCATCCACTCATACAAAAAGCGAATGCAATTCCTTTTCCATATTCAAAATTACAAAAGAAACATACTATCTGTTTTCCATTTCTTGTGCCCATTGTAGGCAACTCCCTTTGTCTCCCGTCCTGCAGTTGTCATTAAATGTTAGTTATTTCCCGGATAGTTCATCTGTGAAGAGTTCATTTGGCAGAGCCTCAAAATTAATATAAAACCAGCTTACAGTTTGACAGCCAAGCCGAGCTGAGCTAAGCTCCAGTTTAACACGCACTGCTGCTGTCGCGCCGCTGCTGCTGCTGCCGCCGCCGCCTACAGTTTGACCTGAACTGTGCCGTAGATTACTTTGTTATTTTGTTGTAGTTTTAAGTCATCATCGAGCGTTGTGTTACCTTGTTGTATTTGTTTTATTAACCCTGGCTTTTAGTTATTTTCCTTTTTGACTTTTTGGCCCTTTAGATCATGTTATTTTCACTCTACTCTACCCAATGCCAACTTATGTATTTTGTTCTGTCATTTGGCTAATTGCTACCCCTTTTTCAAATACGTTACTCGTAGTTGTAGCCCAGTTAATGCCTCTACAATTGGTCAATATCAGTTGGTAATAATGCTTTTTGTATGTTCTTCCCAATAGCTATTCACGCTGTGGTCCTGGCTGCCCGTGCGGATAACAATGTACCAACCGGTGCTGCTGTATACCACAGAGGAGCATGGCTGCTCCCTGACCACGTTCTACGTCCGGGTGGAGCAGCACGAGCCCACGCTACTAATGATCAAGACGTGCAATAATGAGGTGGGTAATAATCAGAAAAATAACACGGATTAAAATGAAATTAAATAATAATTATCATCTTTATTTATAGGTATTTGGTGCCTACTGCTCCTCGCGCTGGTTTGAAAGGAACGTCAAAGATGACAAGGGCCAGCGACAGGCCTACTTTGGCACCGGTGAAACATTTTTGTTTTCCCTTTATCCGGAGCGAGCCAAATACCCCTGGGTGGGCATTGAGGGTGACAAGGATCTGGGCCACAGTTCCGAGCTGTTTATGGCGGCCGACTCCAAGATGATCACCATTGGTGGCGGGTATGTTTTAAAAATTGTATCCTAATTCACATACTTATTGAATATTGTTTATCAATTATTTTTAGCGAGGGTCAGGCCATCTGGATGGACGAGAATATACGATTTGGCAAGACGGATAGCTGCAAGACCTTCAACAATCCGCCTTTGTGTCCATCGGGAGACTTTGAGATCCGTGTACTGGAGGTCTATGGCTTTGTGGGCATCTAAAACTCCTTTTTCAGTCTGATCGAGATATTGCCCGCCGATGATCAAGTGCTCGCTCAGCCAAGCGCCAAATTGTTCGACCTTCCCCCCGCGTTTCCTATATACCCAACTCAAGAACCTGCAGATTGCTTTCGTTTCCGCCTTTACGGGCGGATGCCAAGGATGATAAAACCGAGATGAGAAAATGTGTAAACATTTATAAAATCTTATTTATAAATATATGTATCGAAAGTGTGGCCAAGCAGCAAGCTTGTTAAATGTTAAATGTTAATGAAAAAACAAAAACAAATGCAAAAAAAGCTAAAACAAAATTATATATTATATAATGGAAATACTCTGTGAGTTCATATGTTTCAAAACGCAAAGCTTTGAAATTACAATACACTAGTTGTTATATAACCCCTTTACATATATATACAAGCATGTATGCATAATGCATTATATTATAAAAGTGTATATCTAAATGTAAATCATGTATTTCTAAAGCAGCAAAGAAAAACAAAATATTCCTTAAACAAAATCGAAAGCAGATAACACAACAAACACCAGATAACTTTTGGGCTGCAAATTTCATTATTATTATTATTATTATTATTATTGTTTATTAGCGTTGTAATATTTCATTTAGTTTAAAACTATGTATGTATGTATTTTTTCTTTCTGTAAACCAAATTTACTGACTTGACTGAATTCGTTATTAATGTTATTAATATTATTATTATTGCTATGTGTATAGAAGAAAGTGAAACTTGTGTAAATTGCATTGAAAACAAAACAAAGCAAAACAAACTGGAATGTTTATAAAAGTTGTCTCCCAATCAATTGGTCGCAAACAAAATATATATAGATAAAGCAAAAAACCAAACATCTTTCGATTAGTTAGTGCTGTTGCCGACCATGATATATGCTCAGAACATATTACAGATATATGTACTATATAGGTTATAGCCCACAAAATGATACTAAAAAATAACTATCCGAATTTGTAGTTCATTTTGCAAAGTGCCAAGTCAGGAATTGTGGGGAAAGTGGGCAATGAGCGTCCCTCAACCCCCCATGTGCAATTGATCTCAAAGCGAAAAACGAATGATGAAATGTATTACAAGTTGAAGGCTACATAAACAACAAACGGGAGAACAATCAATATAAATATCTTAAGATTCCATTCCAACGAAATTTTCTTTTTGCTCACACACCCCCACAAAATTTTTTGCACCTCTTTTCTAGTCAATTTTTATGTTTAAATGAAAAAGAAAACATGGCGTGTTTCCGTTCATTCCGCTTCATCTCCACCACATCCCACTTGGCCTTTGAGCGACTGCAGATTCGGATAGTTTATTGAGATCGTTGCACTACTCAAGCGAATTGTTAAAGAAATTCAAAGAATCACAACGAAAATTTAGGAGGAGCCACAGATTGCAGGAAAAGCACTCAACAACACAATTGCGGAGCTGGTACTCCACATATCCCGCACCCGAAGATCAAACTGTCCCTGAAACTATATATGTAACACTTGCAGTCTGTGGCAGTGAAAAAAAATATAAGAAGAAGCAGTGGAACAGCAAAACTAAATATGATAAATAGCCTTTAGGTTTTAAACAAAACTCTCTGTGTTGTTGTTACTATGATTCAATGTATATGTGCAGCATTATATAAATATATAAAAATATATAGTATACGGCATACGAAATAACCGAACCCCAACTACCAATAGTTGATCCATATTAAAAGCTAAGGCAAAGCGAAAATATTTGAGTAAAAGCAAATCTGTTTGTTATTTGTTTCAGAGTGTGTGATTTATTGAGAATCGTAAGAGAATAATAAGTTTTACTGTATTTTTGGTTGACTAATTCGTACACGCTGATTGATTTGATGATATGAATAATTGTTGATAGAGCTTAAGTTGTCGGGGGGTGTGCTGGATTGTGTTTGGAGGAGAGTCTCCTTTGGGACACTGGCCACACATGGACAGTATTTGATAAAGCAAAAAACAAACCAACAAAAAAATAAAACTGTTGACAAAAATTAATATCTTTTGTACATAAATTGTTTTCTATCTGAATTGTTCTCAATGTGTAGATTAAATACGATATCTTGATACCAATATCCATATATATATATATATATTTATATTTGAATGTTATTTATGTGTAGCCCAGCAAGTGACACGAATATAATCCGCAGCTAAGATGATATACCCCACATACAATAATTTACACAAGCAACTGGAAATATATATATGTAAATCGAAATGTGTTTGAAGATCAACAACAAGTATATATTGAGTATAATTAACTGCTAAGTGAAACAGCAAGTGTGTGTTATTTTTATTTTTTATTTAATTTATGCATATTTTGTAATTCATAAATTCTAATTACAATACACACACACACACCTACATACACATACACAGGCAGATAAATAGGAGGAGACGAGACAATTTATTCAGTAAATAAATTATATTAAAATCAAACAAGAATAATTATATTATTATTATAAAGATATATGTATGTTAAATCATTTTAGTGGATGTATAAAAAACCAACGGAAACAAAATCAAATAAAATGAAAATTAAAGAAAATACAAAGTCTCTAATTCATTCTTAAGCTTGTTAGTTTTTGTATATAGGATTCAGGATATATGCAATACTATATAGTTTATATCGTGTAAAAGGATACATTGATAAAGAGTATGAGTATTCTTTGTTCTTTAGTTGGTGAGTAATACCAGCAAACCAAATGTGAAAAGAGCCGTATACAAGGACACAGGAACAGAGATGCCCCTAGGCGCTGCATTGCACAGATCTGTGTTGCATAGTGTACATCCCAGGAAGGTCAGGAACGGCACCACAGGATCCGGCTGTTCGTCACAGTTCATGCCTGCCGGCGAGGAGTCACCGTAGTAACAGGAGCGACGCACGAAACGCGATTCTCCAGACACTGCTCAGGGATATAAAGAAATCGCGTGAATTTCACACCAAATATACATATATACTTAAATATATATACTCACCACCCTCATGATACTTGGTGAGGCAGGTAGGCTCCGTTCCTGGGGCCCGCAAGTCCGCCACCACTTCGCAGTCCGTCGTGGCTATGTCATCGCTCGCGAATTGCTCCCCACACCCGGGGTTATTGACGGAATCGCATTCGTAGCAGGTAATGGCCCGCGCTGGTGATGACGACATGCGTAATAATGTGTGTCAACGCAAGAGCACAGCAAAAAAAAAAAAAGAAATAATAATAAACAATGGAAATACATATACATTTCATTGGTAATCTTAATGTTTTGTTTTACATTTATTAATTGTATAAGATTTAATAAGCAAATGGAAGAATGATTTATATTCCAGGAAATTTTATTATCTAATTTCTTTCTTTATTAACTTTAGTTTTAAATTCCAAGAGCTTGTCTACAAATTAATTTTGTAAATGTTAGCCTCTTAGAAAGCTAAAATCATAAATATACAACTTTTATTTGATTTTACGAATACAAAAGAATATATTTAAAATCTTGGATTCATCGTAAAGCCATGCGGAAACGAGTTTTAATAAAAGACCTGTTTTTTTAAGTAAATTGATAAGAATACAAACTAAGAGCACGGCTTGTATTTCTTTTTTGTGGCTAAAAAATACTTTTATTAATCTTAAACAAAAACGTTCTTTCGTGTTTTTTTTTTTAGAAATGAGAGATGTGTTCGTAGAGGCAGATGGGAAGCTCACCTGAGCTGGCCAGCGTGACGAGCAAAAAGAGAGAGACAAGAGCACGTAGGGGCAGCATCGCAATCACCATCGCCATCGTACGCCCCCGAAAACAGTTGAGCCCACTGTCCGGCGGGGTATACTGCTGAGTCAATCGCTATAGAGATACGGCTACGGAACACACAGATGTTGTCTTCACAGCTGCCGAACCGATCGTAATCACATGATCGAGATATATAGAGGGGCCAGCTATATAGCCGCGATCCGACCACCGACTCGAAGCGTTGCACACACGCTACTAAACGGACCGAGTCGAAACTGAACTGAAACTGAACAGAACTGAGACTGAACTGAACTGCCCGAGCGAACAATCACATTCAGAATGTGAATTTGATTTTCAAAACAACGTAAAGATTTTCCATGTCTCCTTCGTGAGCGTTCGGCGTTCGCATTGGCATTTTCCTGGCGGCCCACTGACTGACTAGCCCGTGTTGACATTGTGGTTAGCAAGGAGGAGGAGGAGGAGGAGGAGGAGGAGGAGGTGGGTGTTTCCAAGATATAGACAGGCTTTGCCCTTCCCCATATCCATATATCCATAGTCATAGCCATAGCCATAGCGGGAGCCATTTATTTCAACGATGGCAACAGGCATTCAGGCAAAAGTTCATTAGTGGCATTTCGTACAAATAAACAATTTGGCATTCTGTGTAAAATTAGTTTTTATTAGTTTTCTATTCGGATCGCGTTAGAGTTTTGTTTGCCAGCTTTTCGGCTCATGTCAGCCAATGTTGCTCATACGCCCTGTTTGCCCTATGATTGACCATTAGCAGATCCGCGACTAATTAGTCCTAAATGGCTTGAGGTGCTGCTACCACATGTGATATAGTATGTGCTTTGTAAACTCTGGAAAATCTATCTAAATTGAACTAAGCTTTGTGTGTGTATGTGTGGCTTTTATTATGCATTTTCTCAGATCCACAGTGCCTGCATCCATCATCTTATCAAAGGAGTTGTGTTGCCAAAAGAAACAATAGAATGCTGGTGAAGATTTTCCACATGTCTACCGGATTACGCTGCACTGCATCCGCTGCATTGCAATAGTTCTCGTTGTCGCACACATGACAGCTGGCATTCTGGACGGCAGTCAGTGTGGGATCCATGCGGCACCATATTTCTGTGGCATTTACCTCGCCGAAATAGCATCCTCGGACAATCTTGCGTACGCCATTTTCTGCGGAAAATAAACATTTTGTTAGTCTACTTTCCGGCAGGTCCAATATAAATAAACCCATTTTATACGCTCGAGTTTAATGGGTTTATATGTATCACAAAAGAAAGATATCAACGACAATCTACAAGATATTTAAAATATTTTTGAAATAAGGCCGCAGCTGTTTGCATACGCAGGAATATAAGGTATAGTTGGTTATTGCTAATTATTAATTTTATTTATTATGATTTGCGTCACAAATCATTTGGGATTATATTTGAGAGAATTTTTAATTAGGATGTCTCTCAAAGGATGTGATAATAAATTTTAAAAATACATTTTTTTAATTGCTTTCACAGGCAAGTCCGTTTTGTTTATTCTCTGCCTTTTAATGAACTTGAATCTTATTATTATGAGTTAAAAGTAATTATATTTTTTATATTCATTAAACCAGTTTTTAAGATCTTACTTGAGCTAATAAATTACTTTAATACATATTTCTGCTAAATTATTATAGTTTCGCAGATATTTCACTTTACTTTATGTGCAATTAATGGTTAATAAATCATTTGAAACTGCCCCTAGCTCGCAGATGTTTACAAATAATATTTTATTATATTTTTATTGTTAAAATTTTAATGATACTCAAGGCCGGAATTTAAGATGTTTTGTTTTTAACGAGAATTATATTTTATTTATGAATAATTCCAGGCAAATACTTGCTGACTTCTATTTCATTTTCCCAAAAAAACCCACTTATTGATAAAAATATTGTCGTGATAAAAGTTCAATAATATTGAATCACAGCCTATCATTTATATGTATACATTTTTTTATAATCCCTTGGATTCCCCCACATACTCACCCCTGAAGACCCGCTTCAAACAGGCTGTGGCATTGGGACTACTGAGATCGTTTTCCAGGAACCGTGGCGGAGCTATGAAGGCACAGTCGTATTTGAAATGATTCTCCACTTCGAAGTCGTCGCCACAGCTTGCCTCATAGACGGATTCGCAGGCATAGCACTTGATGCCGTAAGCTAATGGCATTGGGGAGATGAAAAGATCAGAGATGCTTCTTATTTATGGCAGAAATGAGATCAGGCAGGGGACAGCCGACAGGCAAACGAAAAATTCCAAAAACAAAAAAACCAAACACAAAACGAACACAAAAAGCCAAAATACAAACAGAACAAAAACAAACCTGAGGCCAGCAGCGAGATGAGCGCGCCAAACAAAAGGAAATACTGCCGCATTGTTTTGAAATTGGGAAATTCGTTTTTCCAGCTTCCGAACGTTTTGGGGATTTCGGAATTTTATTTATTTGATGATTTTTATGAAAAATAATTCAAGTTGAGTGCTTCTATGGTATATATGTATTAACCCTGCTCACGCGTCAATCGGCACAGCAATTGAAGCGATCTACACGCTATTTAAATATAAAACATAGAAGCACATAAGTATATATCAGTGTATTCTATTATATATCCTCAGAATAAATAAATGTATATTTTGTTTTCCTCCAAATGGCTTTTACATATTTTGTTTGGCCCGAGCACGTAGGGAAATTAAATGTAAACACGCGTCTTTTCGATTCACACAGTTTGCCGTTGAATATTTTCCCCGAGTTATTTTGAGTTTTTTCCTTTCGTTTTCGGAATTGTTTGTGGCGGTTTTCCCGGCTATAGTGTTGGAGCCGTCAGTCAGTCGACGGCCGCAAACGAAATCGAACTAAAAGAATGCCAAAAGCATATTCCAAATTCAACTCCTTGGCACTTTTCTCTTTTTCCGTTCGGCTCTCTTTTATAATTTTTTTTTTTGTGCGGTGCGGTGCGGGAGAACTTTATGGCCATTTCGCCTGGCGTCATCGCTTAGCGTTTTAATTTGTCTAATTTTAATGAACATTTTGTATTTTCCTTTTGTTTTTCCTTTGGTTTTCCCCTATTACCTCCCAGAACATGAGTGAAGCTTCGTAGAGGGGGTCTTGTGGGAGGTGGTTGTCAAGGGAAAACTAGGAGTGTGTAAGAAAAATCACAGAGAAATCAGTTTTTCTGCCAGTTCTATTATCGTCAGGCCAAGAGAGTTCCAAAAGTTAAGCAGCAAAAAAAGAGAAAATTGCGGCAGCTTGAGCGTTGGAAAATAGATTTCTTGTGGGTGAGGAAAATTCAATAAGTGTGGCCAGGCACGCACATGTTTTTCAATTTCCTTTAACAATGATGTGGGTGCGTCTGAAATAAACCAACAGTTAATTAAATTAACACTCGTAAAATCCCCCTTAAGTGGTCGATCAAGGAATCGGCTATTTCAAATAAATAAAATGATTTTATTGTGAAAAAAGGCACGACAGGTGGTGTACAACAATTAACAGAGATTCAAAAGTGACTAAAGCAGATACTATATCCTTTAAAGCAGAAAGCTCATAACAACTACGATGTTGACGATGGCTTAAAATTCAATCCACAAATATTCCCTTTAGGCCAACAGACGGGCAACGCCGAAGAACAACAGGATGGCTCCGGCCACCGGGGCCAAGGAGGCGGATCCGTTGCACTCGTCCTTGGTGCAGACATCGCAGCCCAGCTGCTTGGCGAAGGACAGCGAGGGATCATCCTGGCAACCAGACTGAGTGTTGCTGACATCTCCGAAAAAGCAGCTTCGAATGATCTGCGGGTGTTTGGGCACTAAAAGGGGTAGTCAAAAAATAAACAGTTTAGATTAAAATAATTAAAATAAAGAGGATATTTTAATGTACATTAAATTATAAGTCTTAGCAGACATCAAAAAGTATGAAACTGTGATTTATTTCATTCCAGCCCAGTCAGGTTATTTATTAAATTGTGGGTTCAAAGTAACACAAACTGCAAGCTATTTGTAAATATAAATTTTTGACTTTTCCTTCTTTATTTTAACTCTATTAATTACATTTGTTTTTCTTTTATATTACTACTAGAAATAATAATAATAAATCTTCTAAATTATATATTTTAATCATTTTTCTTGATCGTTTAGATGTTTACATTTTACCTTCCATTCTAATATGTATATTTCCCTTTTAATTATTTTCAAGCTGGTTTGATCGTTTTTTAGGCAATTGTATAAAAGCCGAAAGATAATTATCTGATCAAGCAATGATAGAAAACGTTTTAGCTGTAATTAGTCAATTAAAACAAGTAATAATCATCGGAAAGGAAAATTCAAATTAATGGTGAAATCATCCCTAAATCTATTTTTATAGACTTGCATACATCCGTGATATATAATATATTTCTATTGATTAAACTTATTCTATTAAGATTTTAATATATTAACGGAACATCTTAGAAAAACTCCATAAAATATAAACAAATTCTGAACTAAATTGTTTTCAATACAAATTGCTAAACTTGTGTCTTGTTTATGTCAATTTAAAATATATTTTTAATTGGTTCCACCCTCACTTCCATTAATTATTAATTATTTATGCCTATATAGAGCACGCTTTCTCGTCTTCCCCGCATTAATTAATATCTAGAACATCGTTCAAGTACAGGTCGAAATAGCTATGACTAATTTGTGGGGTGACTGTTTGTCTGTGAGTTAATTACAGCTGCCACTCCTTCGCTTATCCCTGCCTGAGTTGTGTTTTCGCAATGAGAAGTGAGGCGTAGCACGAATGTTAATGCAATTAACAAACAATTGTCGGTGGCAATGTTGCGGTCACCGAGCATAAATACTCCTCCGATACCCCAGAGAAATCTTGTGAAGAAACTGCCGGCATTAATTATTCAGAAAACAATCGAGAACTATAGTACACCCAGAGAATATTTATGCACGACTCTTGCTGGGCAATCAAACAAATTGCCAGAAAATGTTAAACAAATAACTCGAATACTTCTGATATTAATATCCATTGTTCATGATGAATTTTTAATGGAGGGGAACGGATTGCTTGAGGGACAGGGCTTAATCTCCCTTGGGTAGGGTTCGTGCATATACTTTATAGTATCATTAATTTATCGTAAATGTAAAAGGGAGAGTGCTACTTGGAAAACTGAGATTGTAATAAAAGAGTGACACTGACTGTGAATGAATGGTAAACACACAGATTAACCTTATCTCTGTCTTTACAAACAATTCACTTCCTTTATAGATCAGCTGTCATAATATATAGGTAATACATATAATATATATCAAACTGGAATATATCTCATGGATTTTGAGCATTTCTAAATATATTTTTAGGTAATGTGTTCTGCTTTGATGTGCTGCTCCGCTAGAAATTTTTTTTGTTTTTAAGACAACTAGATATTTGTTTAAGTTAACAAAAAAATTGAAATATTAAGTAAAACAGTTTATTATTGAATTAAGAGTTGTACGAATTTTATAGTTTTCAAATGTAATTTATTCCTTTTTATATAAAGCTTCAGAATATTTTCTAATCTTCTATTGATTTAATATCTGATCACTAGCATACAATTTCTTGTATATAAAAATGTTTAAATAGCTGCTTAATAAATTAATTTAAAAATTGCTTTATTAACATTAAAGTAGTTTTAATTAAGATTTTCTTAATATTTCTCTTGGGGTTTATAAGCTGTCTCTCTTTTTTCAATTTAAAATGTGAAAATTTAAGCTAAAAAGACTCAGAGAAAGTAATTTTTGGAAAACTTTCAAGCCCTACTCTACCCAAAAATCATATTTCATTAGTTCCAAGCCCCTTCTTGTGTCTGATTAAAATTAATCAAGCTAATTGCCCAACTGTGGCCCGTCTAGCCGTGCGTGGGCAATCGATTCAATGGCGATGAGATCACGATCTTGATCGGACTTACCCGTGTCCAAGACCTTCTTCAGGCAGCCGGTGGCATTGTGAACGGGGAAGAAGTTCTGCAGGAACCGCGGCGGGGCAATCTTGGAGCAGTCCATAAGGAAGCTACTCTCCTTCTCGAACTTCTCGCCGCACTTGGGATTCGTGATCGAGTCGCATTGATAGCACTTGATGGCGTACCCTACAAAAGAACCAAGGATCTAATGACTCTGGAAATTAGGAGATTTCCAGGAAGTTGCATACCCGTGCAGGCCAGAGTGGCCAAGACGGTGAGGCCCAGGAAAAGCTTCACACTCGACACCATTTTCACTTGGTTTGTTTTTGAGAAAATTTACTTTTTCGAGAATGCTATTTCGGACAGACCTTGACGGCACGGCGACTGATGAGCGTTTGTGGGCAGCCGGATCTGAAATAATGCCAGAAAGCGTCCAGCCACAGTGTCCACAGTATCTCACTCGGGTTTCCACTCGAGTTTCCCCTCCGAGTAAAGCTCAAGCTTACTCGTGACAGCTCACTTGGAGCGGTTTCTCAAATGTACGTTGCGTGTTTGAATTCTGTTTTTATTCGAATTTGTATAGAAGCTGGCGCAATGTTTTGGTTTTTATTTATTTTTTGTTCTCCCATCGTTTGACACACATAAACACACGTATTTTTGTACATAAATATCAAGAATTTTTGCCGACTTGTTTGGGGTGATGTCAGCCGTTTTTGGCTCGCTCTCGGCACTCTGTCGCGCCCAAAAATTGCCGAAAAAGAAATACGTTGCTTTAATTTTAATAATTCTTTTGGAGAATTATGTAAGCCCTTTTTAATGCCGGAAAATTATGTTTTGGTATTTGGAATTGCCGACGACGTCATCTTTTTGAGTGTCTCTTCAGACCAGTTTGTAATTGTGCTTCACCTTTTTGCATTTGGGATTCTAATGCGCAGTTTGGGAACAAGCTCGTATATACATATTTATTTCTCAGTTCTCATTGTTGTGCAAATCACAACAATTAACAACGCCGGGCGGCTGTCAACCCAACGATGATCGTTGATACAAAACTGGGGCCCTTCGAAGGAACTCTATCGGCTATATAAAACATGGATGCTTGATCACAGATTCCTATGTGTGAAATCTATTATTTAAGGTGTTAGAAAGAATGCTAACGTACATTATAAGGATCTTTTAAATAATATAGTTTAAGATTGTAGAATCCTCTATTGAATGTCATATTTATTAAACAATTTTAAAGCCTATGTGATTTTTATTTTAATCTGGTTCTATTACTCAATGAAACTTCGTTTCGCATTCCTTAAGAAAAATAAAAAATAATCAAAGAATAAGGGATAATCCTAGCCTTAAAAAGGATAGCAAAAAATGTATGTTTTTATATACATTTGAAATATATTTTTTAGTTTTTGCAAAAATTATAGAATATTTTATATCTTATTATTATATCTTAAATGTAAAGGAACACAAGCCTTTCGTAAAAAACCGTAGAAACAGAAAATCAATTACAATAAATAAAACATATTCCAAACTTTTAAAGAATAACTGCTTTTTACTGATTTAATAATTACAATTTTTATTATTAATTAATTTATTATTTATTCATTTATATATATTTACAGTTTTAATTATATTTACATTTATATAAACCTTAAAATTATATTAAAGTAACTTTAAAATTGTGTACAATTAACTAAAAATGAATCCTATAAACTTTAAAATCAAAATTTATTAAATACTCCAATATTTATTGCGTTTTTTTAAATTCTATACTCCTTAATGATTTCTTAATTATTTCCCCCTTGAGTTTTCAGCTTGTACATTTAATTAGCTCCCCTATATGGTCAGCAAGCATTTCAACGCCCAGTTTGAATTGTTTTATTTATTGAAACCTGAAAGTATTGGGTTTCCTTATCTCGCCAGCACATGGACGGACACTCTGTTAAGTGGCTTTCCCACAAATTTCTATTTTCTTCAATTAAGTAATTTTTGAAATTATGCTAAATGAGTTTGGGTTAATTGAAACGACGCAGACGGACTGTGAAGCGGGGGTGGTGTTCCTCCAGATGTCATACACCATCCGAGTTCCCCTCAGATCGGATCTGGGGATCCGGAGTTTCTTGAACTCTGATGAACTGCATTTAACACTTTGTAAACTCGAACCCGAAGGGTTGAAGAAATGCTGCAACTGGAACTTGACTTGCAAATGAAATTGAACTCAATATTATGTGATTAAGCAGGCAGACAAACATAAACCCACTTCCCGCCCCTGATGAGGGGGCATTCGGAAGACCTTTTATTTGAACACACAATTTTCGGTTTCTCATGTGGGTGCACATACTAATTGGTTCCCAGGTGTTTCACACTTTACATTCCCCAGGTAAATAATAAGATTCAAATTCGGTTTCTGTTTCATTTTTATTTGAAATTCTGAGTCATTGAACCTTCGTTTGACTTTAACTGAGCTGTTCTCCGTACAAATTGTAATTTTCAAGGGGTTTCTTGATTAAGTAAAATTACTGGAAAACTTACTCACAGCGGTATTGATGACTTACAAAGGGTTGTATGGAAATTAATAGCAAAACAAATCATTAACGGGAAGTTTCAATAATGGCACTTAGTTTTTCGTAGGAAATCAAACAAGAATTCATAAAAAAATATAATGGAAAAAAGATGTACGAATATTATATAATATATATAATAATATATCGCTCCGGCCACAGGGGCCACGAAGGTGGAGCCGTTACACTTATCCGTTACACTTATCCTCGGTGCAGACATCGCAAAACACCATCTTGTCGAACCTGAACCAGGATTTCACCGTGCATCTACGCTGGACGTTTTTAAAGGTGCCATAGTAGCATTTCCTCACAATTTCCCGATGTCCGTCCGCTGTTGAAATAACAAATATGAAACTCCTATTAATATTAAATAAAGAAAATAAAGAACAAATTATTTATAGGGATGAGCAACTGGGCAAAAAGCTTTCGCTGGCGGCGATTACTTGATAAACCGATTAAACCGGGCACTTGGCTGTATTTTATGATCTAATTGCTTAAAGATCAGTTAGTGAAATTATGTGTACCGTTTAAAAGATTTCATTCCACATTTATAATTGAATTTTGTTTTGATGTCAGACTATCTATATATCTTTTTACTTGTTTCTAAGACCTTACCACTCTCAAAGATCCTCTTAAGGCAACCAATCGCTCCGGGAACTTTAAAGAACCCGAGTAGATATGTGTCCTGGTAACAATCGACCAACAGATTGTCATCAGCCTCGATGTCTTGTTCGCATTCCGACGAATCACATTCATAGCACTTGATGGCATAAGCTGCGAAGATGAAAAGGAAATTATTAATTGATAAATGTAAACAAAAAAGCATAAAAATATATATATTTGCATGTCCTTTATATGTAAATTAACAAAAGTTCCGGTTATTGTTAGGATAGAAATTTGTTTTATAAATATTAAAAGAGTATTTAATTTAAATAACTATTTTTACATCCTTTCTAAAGTCAATAACCGATTTACCTTCTCATAATTCGTTATTTTTTTTGAATTTTAAATAAACTTCGCTAAATTGAGATACATTTTACTGCTTTCGCTTAAAATAAAGTTAACAAAAAATGGAGAGTTAGTAACAAAAATTTTCAAAATGAAGATTAATCTAATATTTCTATTAAAATACTTGTTTGACTCCATTATCTTTCTGCGGTAAGTATCCATATTTAAGGATAAACTCGACTGCACCTTCCAATTTAAAGTTGAAAATTTAGATTTCAAAAAATGTATTCACTTTGTCTAGAGATGTCGTTAAAGTATTTTGAAAGTATTTATTTAAATGCAAAATAAGACTTTTTCACTTGGAGAAAAAATATCAGCTAAATATCTTCAATATCTTCTCCTTGAACTCCTTGGAATAGACTTTTTGCTTTTCCAATTTAAAAACACTTTCTAAAGCAACGCACCCGAACAGGCCAAACTGATCATAACGACCACAGCCAAACTGCATTTTAGAGTGGACACCATGTTGGTTAGCACTTTATTGTCTGAGATTAATTTTTAAAATATTATAAATTGCTTGAGTTTAGGCACGAATATGAACTGCCGCCAATGAAGTGGGCTGCACTTCTAAAACCCTCGAAAGAGGGAACTAGAAAGAAAATTTAGGCAACAGCTGCCGCGTAGTATAAGATAAGGGCAATCTACAGCGTCTTTATAAAAAACAAAGATTATTAGTTCATTTCCTTAGAAATGAAGGCTATACAAATTTGACATTGTATAGGTGAATTCTTAGAAATTTGTTTAAATATTACTTTTCCAAGTGAATACTTGATAGATAGAATTATCAATTATCAATTAAAAATTATTTGACAATTAATATTATGAATAATAATTCCTTTTATTAATAAAAAAGCACAATATGTTTTTGGCATGTTGCTTGGGATAAACTTCTATCCTTCTTTTTATTACAAATTAAATGTAAACAGAGTTTAACCAACTAAGCATCCTTGAGCGTCGAAAATGGAAATGGAAAAATGCTACAAGGAGTGTAGGGCTTTACGAACTAAATAGTTAAGATCTAGGCCAGGAGGCGGGCGACGCCGAAGAAGAGCAGGATCGCTCCGGCCACAGGGGCCAAGGCGGCGGAGCCGTTGCACTCATCCTTGCTGCAGACATCGCAGCCCAGCTGCTTGACGAAGGGCAGCGAGGGATCCGACTGGCAGCCACCCTGCACGTTGTTAATTTCACCAAAGTAGCAGGTCCTCACAATCTGCGGATGTCCGGCCACTGTTGAAATAGCAAATAAAAAATTCGCATTAATATTAAACTAAGAAAATGAAGAGCAAATTATTTATGGGGATGAGCAACTGGGCAAACAGCTTTCGCTGGCGGCGATTACTAAATGAACCGATTGTTCCCCCTAAAACCGGGCACTTGTTAATTGTTTACTTTAGTTAATTTTTTTTTATTTTTTATGACTCCACTGTACTCAATTGCTCTGGTAAACAGCGGCTGAAAAAAACCACAAAGGCGGCAAATTACAGCTTTCTGTATTTTGTGATCTCATCGTTGAAGTTAAATAAAATTTTAAAATATCACCAATTGATTGACTGCTATAAATTAATTTCTATAACTAGTATGACTTGGCCTAACAATCATAATATTTATGAGAAATTAATCAAGGCGCATCGCCTTATAAATTAAAACAAATATGTAAATTTTTGTTGTGCAAGCGAAAAGATTGCGGCATTCAATCTCCAATCTCGTCAGCGCTATTATTATTTTCTACCAACCGGAATCAAGCTGCTACTTTGATGTAATTACGCGAAAATAAGTCGCAAAGAAACGTGATGAGAAATCACGGCGAAAGGGGGGAAAAAGGTAACATCGCAGAAGCAAAAACTATAGTGAAATATTCACGCATGACATCAGAGTTTGAATACATAACCCATTTCCTGCGATGATCTCAGGGGGTCGCCAGGTTTTTCAGGGTTTAAATAATGACACACATAGAGATAAGAGGCTAAGCAAAGTCGAACTTTATATAGTCCCTCCTACCAAAATGCGTCATGTTTCTAATATATAAGAATTAAAGTTTAAAATATTTTTAAATATTATGTTTTGTGGCTTAAAGTTCAGCTATGCCGTTTTACAGATTTCCTTTCATATTTATAGTTGAATTTTGTATTGATGCCAACTGTCTGCATATATTTTTCCTAGGTTTAATTGGTTCTAAGGACTTACCACTCTCAAGGGTCTTCTTCATGCAGCCAGTGGCATTGCGCAGGGGGAAGAAGTTCTGCAGATAACGAGGAGGTCCGATCCTGGAGCAATCGACCAGCAGATTGTCATCGGCCTCGAACTTCAGACCGCATTTCGGCGATGTGAGCGATTCACATTGATAGCACTTGATGGCATAAGCTGCAGGTATAAAAAGGTGAATTATTGGTTGGAAAATGTTAAAAAAACAATAACAAAATATATGTATTTTTGAATTTGTTTTTGTACAGAAACATACATACATGTGTATGTATAACTTATAAGTTGGGGTTATCGTAAGGGTTAGTAGCATGGGTAATTTCTTATCTCTGTTCGTATAATCGAAATTTGTTTGACGTATTATCCCTCAGTATTCATATTTAAGGATGAACTCGACTGCATGAAGGGACCTTCATTCATCAAGTTGAAACATTTATTCACTTTTTGTTTTTAGAGTTTTAGAGACGTCAATCAAATGTAAAAGTATTGTGTAACTATTTATTTAAAACAATAAAACAATAAGTTGATTTTTCTCCCTAAGAGAAGCTTATTATCTTCAATATCTCTCTCCTTTAACTCCTTCAAATACACTTTTTCCTTTTGCAATTTAAAAACACTTTCTAATGCAACGCACCCGAACAGGCCAGACTGATCATAACGGCCACGGCCAAACTGCATTTCAGAGCGGACACCATATTGCCTAGCACTTTGTTGTCTGAGATTAACTTTCAAAATATTTTAAATTTAGGCACGAATATGAACCGCCGCCAACGAAGTCTGATGCACGTCTGAAAGCCTAGAGCGATGCCAGTTGGGGCAACAGCCACCGCAGTGCCTCCATCTCCGAACAACATGAGCAACTCAAAATGCCGTCTTTCCGTCTGTTGGTTTTGAGTGGAAATTTTAGCTCGATGTAGCTGCATGCTTAGGTTATAGGTTTTTTGTTTAATTTGTTGTATTTCTTTTTTTTCGGGGGTTAGAAAACCGGTTTTCAGAGAGTGGGCTTGTGTATTTTGAAGTGTTGTTTTGACTGCGGTCTAAGTTGATCATTTAATGGGGCTTTTTATATGCATGCTGTTTGCATTTGTTGGATACACAAAATAATTCTGTTTTGTTTTTTTATCCAATAGATTTTAATGTACAAAAATTGCAATGAAACTTTTCCATTTGATGAAAGATTGCAAGATTGAAATTAAGTCTGTGTGGAAAATGCTATTTTGTATTTATATATTTATCAAATATTTAAGAATCTACCTCTAGTTTAGGAATGTTATTTTAAAAGTTAAATAAGTTCTCTGTTAAATGTTTGGAAATAAATATCTGTCAATTTAATATCTACTTTTGTAGCCATTTAATCATGATCTAATGCAAAATCCTTAAAAAATAAATATGTAACCCACTTGGTAATGTTAAGCTTTTTTATTTTATAAATTTTTAATATTTGTTCATCATTTAATTATTTATAAATAATATAAATACCTTTTATTTATACTTCTTACTAAAATGGATAAATGGAAATATACAAACAAGGGAAGATCACTTTGAAGTAAAGATGTCATCTGTGAGTCAGGAACAGATTTATTAACACTGAGACTCTAAATTGTTGTTTACATTGGCAACAAAAATCATTTCTAAGTGACAGAATTTACTTGCTAATTTACAAAAGTTGATTTTCCCCCTCAAATTGAGATACTTTTTCCATTTATTACTCAAGCTCAAGTGGCAGCCAAACTGCACAAAAACGCCCAAAAGTATGTCATCGCTTTTATAACAAACTTGCGACGGACAGACTCGATTTTGGCTTATCTCATTGAGCACGATCGAAAATTAATGAGGCAGGGGGATGCGACACTAATCAACAAGGACATTGAATAATTTGCATAAATTTAATTAGAAGGGGCCAGCTGTTCGATGGCCGTCCGGCAGAGATGTCTGAAGATGGGGCCAGCGGAGGCAAGGCAATGGCAACGACAGGATATCCTATCGTGAGGGTTGCATTGTGTCGCATGTATGTAGGTCGACTAATTGGATTCAACTTCTATGGCTATCCGAGTGTCGGTTCGGATTAGTGTGACAAGTGGCTAAGCACACACTCAGGAGGGAGGGAGGATGGACACAACCTATTGGTGGTGATGGCCTACGACTTGTGGGGTTTGATGGATTATCACGATAAATAAGGAATTATAAATTTGTTTAAATTTATGTTAGCAGTAAAATAAAACCATAAATTTTGTTTCATAGTCAAAATATTGCCAAAGTCATTAAATTTGTCTAAGAAATACGCTTCAGATGCTATCAGTGGAGGAATGTTTCATCTTAATACATTTTTCGAAGAATTTTTCGGCTTCATACGGAGATTAAAGTTCTAATCTGGGGAAATGTGAACTCTGAAGCTCGTGCTGTTAACTTTATTTCAGCTTGGAACCGAGATGATTTAGTCAGCAAAATGAAGTCAAACTTTGCGGTTTCGTTAATTTACTTTCTCCTGCTAGAAGTCGTCTTTCTAGTTCGTGCAAAAGATGTTTTTAATAAACCCAAATCCTTTTCTGAAATGATGGAGGATCAATGCAATTCTCATTGCGTTTCGGCTGTTAATCCTATTTTGGAAGCAAATGAGAAGCTTAAAAACAAGATGGTATCCTTGGAGAACGTAATTAAGGGCGTCGTTGCCCAGTTAGGAAGTCCTCCATTGACAGAAGTCACAGATAATAGTTTTCAAAGAAGAACAAATTCAGGAGAAAATAATTATAGGCCTTCGATTGTGACTCAATACGAGCCAAATGGCCTGGACTCTTGCCCAGGTGGTGGCCAGGCAGAAATAACCTCATGGAAGACCTATGGAACTGAACCCTTCCCAGTGTCTCAGTGCTTGCCAAACGCACGCGGATGGACGGTGATCTTCAGACGACTCAACGGCACCATTAATTTCAATCGAAATTGGTTTGATTATAAGTACGGATTCGGTAATGCAAGCGAGGAGTTTTTCATTGGATTGGAAAAGCTTCACTTGATGACTCAGGAACAGCCCTTTGAACTTTTCATCCAGCTGAGGCAATCCAATGGCTATACATTGTATGATCACTATGATGACTTCCAAATTGGCAGTGAGGCGGAATCCTATAAGCTTAAATCTGTTGGAAAGAACCAAGGAACTGCCCAAGACTCACTCCAAGTTCACACTGGTAAGATGTTCTCCACCTTTGACAGCGACAATGATGGGGATACGAAGAACTGTGCAGCTCAACACGGCGGTGGCTGGTGGTTCAGTACCTGCTTATCCAGGTAAATATTTAAAATTTAATATATGAAATTATTATAATTAATTTTTGCATTTACAGTTCGCTGAATGGGCTCTACTTTAAGAATGAGAACACTGTTATAAGGGCTACTTATACCAAGGCATACACCCCCTTAACTTTTGTCCAACTGCTGATGAGGCCAAAACTATTTTAAATGAAAGTAAATATCAAAATCTACATGACCAAGTTGTGGCTAAGTTTTCAGTTGGATAATTTCTATTTGGGTCAGGATCAAGCCACCGATCAACGCCCTAGGAACTGTCATAATTGAACTAATTGAAATACCTTTAAATTAAATCAATTAAAATCAGCTAATCAGTTGTGTAAACTTTATTCGGTGCATCTGTTCGAGTGCTTTAAGTACCTTGATTTGAATTTGTCCAGCAACTGTATTTATTACATATAGGTGAATGCCTGTGTTTTCTTTACATTAAAATATCATGTTGTACATAGACTATTAGTGAGTATTTACTGTGCTTGGGCTGAGCTTCTGCCCAACTGATTATTTTTATTTTTATTAAATCGGAATTTATGGTTTTATTTTGAGGGGGCTTTGAGCTTGAGGGCGAATCGGAAACCAACTTATAAGCTTAATGAGTGGGCGGGCACTAGTGACCCGGAACTAAACTAATTTAAACCGAGGACTAAACGTAAATCGTTAATCAGCAACAGCTCGGCCCCATTCTTAGAGGCCGGGCAAAATATCACGTTCCAACTAAAATACAAAACGGAGATGCCTCCCAGGGGTCCTGTTGTGCCACTTAGTTGGCCAACTGTTGGATTAGGGCTAAAATGGGCAGCAGCAGGACAAACTCCATGGGGGAGGCTCCCATATAAGCTCCATTGCAGCGATCGGTGAGGCAATCCTCGCAGAATATCCGCCGCACATTCTTCTCCGGACTGGTAATGTTGCACAGCTCCACGGGATCTGACTTGTTGGTGTAGTAGCAGAACCGCTTGGTGATTATCTTGCCATTGCCTAAAAAATTTAATAAAAATTATATAAATGTATTAAGAAATTTCCAATGAAAAATATAAAGCGATAAGAGCTAGTTTTTTATTCTCAGAAAACTTACTCTCCTCCACAGTTTTGCGGCACACAGGTCGCTCGTGATCAGAGTGAATGGTGCTGTTGCAGCTCCTCAGCAGATTGATATTCCGCTCCCTAATCAAATCCGTAGGAATGTTGTCCTCCTGGAAGGTCACATCGCAAAAGTCCTCCGACCCAATGGTGTCCGAGCTGCAATGCCAGCACTCCAAGTGCTGCCGCTGATGATGCTGCTCATTGACGGCTGCAAGAAAAATATAAAAAATAAGTAAAGATATTTATTTAAAGGGAAAAACTAATGCCATCAGTAGAGCAAACTCCTCATGACCTTTCACGGGGTCACCGGGTAAATATTTGGCTGCCAAAAACAAACTTTGTTTGCCGACTAAAAATATCAGGGGGTTGACACAGTTTTTATTCGACTTTGGTGGTTCTTCCCCCTCCCCCGCCAAGGATTCCTTGCCAGGGGTTGACATCATCAGAGATTTCATGTGCCGCCCACAGTGAAAATGTGCGAAAATGCGAGAATGGAGAATGCGTGGCCAGTCGATGTGGCGCCATAGACGAATTTTATTACGTATACGCCACCGAGTCCGTGCTCTAAAAATTCTGTGTAATTCGTTGGAAGCATTTGGTTGGGAGGTCCATTAACGTACAAATGAGAGATTGTACCCAGTGGGTTTGCATTAAAATCACATCACCAACATTTAATGGGTTATTAAAATTATAATCTGCCTTTTTAATCGTAGTAAGTGGGAAATATAATAAATTAAATTAGCATAGAAAGTATAGTAATGCCTTAACTTCAAAGAGAAATAAGTAAAGTAAAAAATATTAATATAAAATACACTTTATTTTTCAATGAAATTAAATTTAAAAATGTTATTTATTTCTAAAGAATATTTTCCTCTGTATTCAATTGAGATAGCTATGCTTCGGATTTCAGCAAATCTTGTGAATAAACATTATTTTCCCCACATTATTTCCTCGCTATTAAATGGCATAGTTAATGTCTCGCTGTCGGATTGATTTTTTGCCATTAATTTCCCATTTTTAGTATCACTTAGGTCCACACTATGTTTACTTTCCTTTTTAAATTCACTTTTATTTATTTTGTTTTCATTTAAATTTGAATTTACTTGTGAATTGAACTTCTTAATAACTTTATGTTTAAAGCTTTAAATGCTTGACTGATAAATATATTCCATTTTGTGTTTCTTATAATATTTCCAATAATTGTTTATTTTCCTAGCCAATTTAATTTGTTTTTCTTGTGCTCACCGCGATCGTTTCGCACTTCTAATTTAGTTTTCACACTTCAAGCATAGGAATTCCAAACTATTTTTAGAATTCAACAAATTATTTAATTAGTGCGAGAGCTATTTGATTGGAAGTTGAGGGTGGTGGAGGAATATAGTAATTCTATGGCCACGAAGCTTTCCTAATTGGGTTGATGGTGATAAGGTTGCGTGATTTGGCCTGACAGTGAATCAAGATCGCGCGGCTGTGTCCTTGGCGCAATTTTGCATGTCCTGGCAGTGGAACGTGCCAAAGGATGGCAGCCGGGACTCACCTTGTTTGCCTTCTGCCACAGGAAAAGGTAAACATGCCACGAGTCCCCCCATGGCCCACCTTGAAGACAAACAGTCCTGGGAAAGGGGTTCCGTTTCTAACCGAGGAGTGGTGGCTGTCAAATATTGACTGTAACACATTTATACTTCTTTTCTGCGAAGCTTCCCTGCTAAATTATATTATTACGCCAGAGCTGGCGGTATTACGTACACATTTTAAAGCCTCCCAACACCGTGGCCTTGGCATGTCAGCGACTTGAAGTCCTCCTAAGGATGGCTTGTGGGTTGGCCCCATCGACTGGACATATATGCAAAATCCGCCTTAAACCGTTTGTATATTCATTTTGCCAACCTTGTTGGGTCCTTTATTCTGGTATTTCAAGAACAATTTCAGGTAATTGACTAAGACGCGAATACTTGGTTTTTATAGTGTGAGTAATTGATTGTTTTTATTTTTTTTTGGGCCTAACACTTAAAGGATATCGGCTTCCTGTTGTTTTAAAATATTTTCCTTTTTATAAAGAAAACTAGAGAATTTTTTATAGAATATATTTCAAATAAAACTTTAAGTTTTAAATGGAAATTTAATGATTTTATAGATTCTGTAGAAAGTTTAGAAAACTAATTTGTTTTATAAAAGGTTTAAAATAATTAGCTTTTACCGATTCTTATTTCTATTTCTATAAAAAAAACACTCAATTATTCATTTTACCAGGACCACTCTATATTAAAATATATACTTTGTAATATTGTTGCATTTATTTGGAATGTTGATTTCATTTTTGAAAAGTTTATACAAGAATTTTTAAATGAAAGCAGCCGCACCTTCAGTAAATTATAAAAAGTAAATTTAGTAAATGATATAAAAAGTATCCCTTTTATGGTTACCTCTTTATATTCGAAGTTATGTGAAATTTGTACAAGTGTAATTTATGGGCACACCAAGGTCGTGGCCGAAGGGTTTTATAACGCCCGCGCTTAGCATTCTTCAGGAGCTATTCGCTGAGGTCACGCACATGGTGCAACTTGGTATGGCTTCCCTTCAGAGGGTTTCGCTGCAAATTGAAAGCTGAGACTTGCTTGGAGGAAGTTGCACTCCACTTGCCTCTTGCTTCTTGTTTTTTGTTTATTTGAAACTTGCAACCCCTGTGTAAAAAGCAGTCCCCCGTAAAGAATGAATGAATAACAAATATAATACGATACGGATCGGAAGTGTGTCAGGGCAATCTCCGCTTCCTGAATGAAAGAGCGACCCCCAAACCCCTATTTATACTCATTATCAGTTTGCGCAAATTAAGCAATTCATGCCATTGAACAGGGGCAGAAGGCGGCTGAGAACTAACCCCCGAAGAGGGCAACCAGAATCTGACATAGTTTCCATATATCCTAAACCGGGGGGGTTGTCACATCCAGGACAATGGGGGAGTTGCAGAGATGCGGCCATCAGATGCCCGAAGACAGCGGGAAACTGGAGCAGACGACATCCTGGCGCCACTCTGACATGCGCAGTCTCCGCCAGGATACGGCGTAAATCCAGATTTATCCAAAGCTAAAACAAAGCAATTAGATAATTGCAGGATATCCAAGCTGGCTAATTGAGAGCAACAGGGGAGCTCTTTATAGAGTAACCCAATCACAGTCCTCCATCCCGCTCAACATCATCATCATCGTTAGAAACGTTTCAGAAATATTCAGCGAAGCGGACTGCATTTTACATTCTGTTTGGGAAATCGAGTGAACCGCGCCGGAATCGTTGGGGAAACAAATATTGAAATGTCTGACAGTCGGTTGAATATTTGTATTTATAAGGCCTGCAGGTTGCCAATCAGTGAAAAGCGTGAAAATCACCGAAATGCGAATGCATGTTTATAAATATATGTGCATTCAGCGATGTTCATCAAAGAAGCAATGACCCAGGAATTTTCTTTACGAAAAATATGTATATATATAATGAGGAAGAATGGTGAAAGACAGACCAAATTCCTATTTAATAATTATATTTTAAAAATCTTGGATAAAAGGAATAGGTTCTCTATTGTAATCAATCTATGTCTTAATTTATCCATTCTGAAACTATTCCATTGCCATAAGAAGAAATTTAAATGCACTTTTAAATGGTTAATAAATCTTCTTGCCTCTTAAATCCTGCAAAGCTAACAAATTTGACAGATATTCCGTCACAAATCATATCTTTACAATGTATTTTAGTATTTCAAAATATAATTTAATATTTTTATATTTTAAACAACTAAAAAAATAATAAAAAGAACCCTTATTAATTATTTCCAATTACTAAACTAACAAAATAGATATCTTTTCAATGTATAAATCCCATTTTTAAGAATAAATCATATTTCTTTAATAAACAACATTCAATTGTCTTTCCTCTATCCACACGTGTTTCGCCTACAAAATAAACAAACGAACACTTTCTATATTTAAGCTACACATCGGCCCCATTAATGTTTCATTATAACTCAGCCCCCCATTCGATATTAATTTGTTTATGACAAATAAAACTATCGTTCACCTTCATCATTTTGAGTGCTGAACAAAGTGTCGTCCATAAATCTCAAAATTTTGACTCACTAATAAGAATTAATGTGCCAAGAACATTTAATGGTTTCCACCTGAAACTCTTTTTAGTTGTAAGGCATTTCCCAGCAAATATAAGAATAAATTTGAGAATTTTGCATTTTTTTCATAAACACCGCAAAGGGAAACTCGTAAAATCGCTAGCGGGAACTACATAAACAAAATGTTTGGGAAAAATGGGAAAACAAATTTCATTCATGGACTCTGAGTAGAGAAATCATCACACCTCAAAAACCTAATGCGGATCGGTGACCTTGAGGGGGTAGATGGAATTACAGGTGCACGGAAAGAAATGTAAGTCGTTCAAAATTTGATATTTACAGGGAAAATGTTTAATAATTATTAGAAGAAATATTATATTTTATATTAATAATAGTCTTAAAAGTTTCCTTTTAGAAAGAAAGTTTTTAATATGTCAATAAGAGTGCAGTTTTGTATTTGTTTTTTAAAGTTTTATCAGTTTTGAACTCTTAAAAATGTAATTTTAATATAATTTAACTTTATTTTAATGGTTATTTAAATACCGCTGAAGGCTTAATATTTAATCTCTTCTATATTCAAAGAAAAAGTACGTGTTTCTTTTAACTATATCGAATATCTAGGTCACACGTTTAAGCACTTTTTTATGCCAAAACATTTTCCCTGGGCTTTTATAATCTTAATTTTTATTCATCAATTTTAAGAAATATCTAAAAATATCTAATCACCGTAGATTAAAAATTATACTATATTTCACACGAAGAATTTTTGTATTTGTTTTTTGCAAAAACGATTCGAAAAATACGCGAGGCTTTATGTTTTCCAACTGATTGTGTTGCTTGTTACCGATCGACATAAATGCAGCTCACCTGTGATGTGCCAGGCATTGGCCAGCAGGAATACTCCAGCCAGGAGGACCTTCATCGGGATGGCTGACATGGCTGCCTTGGAATGTTTTTCGCTCGAAATCCTTGTGCGGGATGCGGACTGCGACTGAGTGGCGCCTGGATGTTGGTGGTGGTGGTGGTTAGTGCGCTGTATCCTTCGAGGAGGCTAAAAGGGTTCGTTGTGGGATTCGGAATCGAAAACGCTTCGAGAGCTGCGCGCGATGCAGACGGTTGCTCGGCCGAGGAACGACTGTGACTGTGGCCAGTGCCGACCGAGGCTTCTTAGCCAGAGTGCCAATGCTCTGGAAAAAAGTACTGAAAAATTCTCAACTGAACGCCAAGGCAGCGACGCCGCGCAGATGCTGCTGCCTCTGTCGGCAGAGCAGTTGTTGTTGTTCCTTCGCTTCCTGGGGAAGCCCCTGCCTTTTCCCTTTTAGTTTTATTTTTTGTTTTTGCGAATCCTTCGAAAAGCCGGCAGACAGGCAGCCAGACGACACACGCATTCGGTGTGCTCTTGTTTTTACTATCAGCTTGGCCCTTTTTTCCGATTTCTTAGAGGGCGCGACCGCCTGAGCACAATGCAGTTTAGTTGATGACGTTGCCTTTTGGCCGAGAGTGTGTTGTCATAACTGGCAAAACAGATATCCCATAAAGATAAATGGGTAAGGATGTCAATAAAAGTTAGGGGAGAAATCAGAGATTACTAAACCTGATTAAAAATTTGTTTTTTTTTCTACGGAAAGTTTAATATCTTTTACTAAAGGAGTTGGTAGAATTTAAATTTCGAAATATATATTTTAAACTGCTTAACAATCCTTTAGATAAAAATACAAACACAGATATTGAAGAGAGTAAAGCGATTTTAATAAAAAAATATTTGTAGAATCTTTTATTTTAATTAATTTATTTAAAATAAACTTTAAAACATTTGATGAGGTAAACTAAAGTTCCATAAATAATTGCCTTTTTAGTTTAAAATTACTTTCATAATATATTAAATATCTATACACCCTTAAGTTTTTCCTAATTCATTACGGATGACAAATATGTGATTAAAATATATTAAATTTCATGCCTTAGCACCACTTTTTCAACCCTCAAGTTGGCTTAAAAACTGGCTTAGAACGTAAAGCGATACTCAACACCCACTGCAAACTGAAGCGTAAAGTCCAAGTTTGTTTGATAAGCATTATAAATATTAACCACTCAATGCTGATATGCCTCAAATTAGAAATTCCTATTAAAGCTCAACAAAATCTTAAGAATTTTTCTCTAAAAACGGTCTGCAACATTTTTTAAAGCTAGAGTTGAAAGTAAACCGAAACAGGAACTGAAATAAGATTGATAATATAAATAAACCTCAAGGGAATTGTGCCCATAGCAATCCTACGTAAAAGCATTAAAAGGAAAAAGTAGAAACCGAGGTTTATTGATAATAAAATAATTGGAATCGATTGATTTAAACTATACAAAAAAAAAAAAGAAAAATCGACATAAATTGCCTGAACATATTTTTTCTAAGAATTAATTAAGATTCAAGCTTAAGCTTTTTATAAAATAACTACGATGTGTACGATGTTATTTTCCACGATTACAATATATATAAGAACTTTTCTAATTAATTAGTAGACACGGCACTATTTTCTGTACGTATTCAAATATTTAAAATAAAAGTAAATCTGCAGAATTATTTTTAAAATATTATTTAGTTATTTTCTGGTCAATGAATAAGTTTAAATTCGAAAAATTAATACATGGTCACCCGAAAAGTAAGTGGTTGCTGACTTGGTTAAGTCGAGTCACTCAAAGCGCAAACCTAAAGCTTTCCTGCAACGCATTTGTACAACTTTTCAGGGAATAAGAAACGAACCCCAATAGCCAGTATTAATATCAAGAAAATTTAAATATACTTAACAACTTGAAGTGTCTAACAGCACTCTTAAGGCGATATAAATCAGCTAAAGAGACCTTTTACCACTTCCCAGCCATTAGGCAGCGACGTATCTATATCTGGATCTGCGACTACTAAACGCATTCAAAGTGATTCACATCACCACCGTGCGTTGTCGCAGAAAATGATTCATGAGCTCGACGGAATTGGCCAAATTTGGCAACACTCTTACCAAATTGGCGACACACGCACCTGGCAGACATACGATTTCGTATGCAAATCTTGACACTAATCTGCCGCATTAGTGGCTCCTCCCAGTAGCCAAAATAAATTCGACAAAGCGTGAAATATCGTTTGGCAGATCGGGCCGAGAATATAGCCGGGGTTATAGCCAACTGACTTCGATGTTTGCGCATGAGCAGCCAACAGTTGCCCTCCGGGGCGTATGCGTAACATTCGATTGTCGATTCTCGGCTTAGTTTTTTTTTTATTTTTTTCCTTCCCCTCAAGTAAAAAGCCCCGGTCTGCCTCATGATAAATGGCCAGTTTTATTGGAAACTCTGTACGACATTTTCGCTGGCCAACAACTACTAACAAATAAAATAAAAATAAGCCACGATAAAAACCAAAACGAATAAAAGCCGTGCGACAAGTTTAAAGCCAAAACGATTTATTCGCATTACTTGGATGCTTAGTTGCCACCCATTTTTTATATTTTACCATATATTTTCATTTCTTTTGGTTTTTATATTTATTTGCTGGGATTTTCGCAAGTGTTTTCCTTTTTTTTATGACAGCCTTCGGTTTTCGTGCCATGTGACAAATTATATTTATACACACCGTCGATTTTATGCGATTTTAATTAAAGCATAATGGAATTATCACGCTACCGTTAGGCGGCACCCAACTTAAATCTTAACCAGCAATTTATCAATCCCCCAGTCCCCATCCTACGCTCAATTGACGTTGGGGTCAGAAGTCATCCGGAGTTGGATTTTAAAGAATATTTTCTGGAGATTCCAAATTTGCGTGGTTGGCAATTAGCGGAATTTCGCCAATTGAAAAAGGGACTGAACTCATTTCCGCTTCAAGGCGGTGACTGAATCGTAAGTGCGGCATATAAGCATATTTTTATATAATAGGAAGAAAAGCAAATGCAACGCAGTCGGCGGCAATGTCAAGCGCAGTGATGTGAGACAATTACTTTTGATTTACTTGGCAGAAAATGTTTTTTTAATGTGGGTGAGGAGAGCTGCGGGGACTGCTTATTCTAGTGCATTTTTATTTTTTTAAAGAAAATAAAAGAGACATTAAAGTAGAGGATTCTGCTTAGATTAGATCATCTCTGGGAATAATTAATGGGTTCATACAACAAATCTGGTTGTACAATAAGTATTTGCTTTAGCTTTCCTAAAATAATCTTAATTTTAACATAAATATTCTTATTGTTTTTCTGATATTTAGCCGTAGATATTCTGCTTATTTTTGTTCTAAATTATATATTTTTTCATCTTTAGTATACTATAAAAGTTATAAGAAAAGGTTTAATAAGGCGTACTTCGTACATCAACAATTTTATAAAACAATTACCTTTGAAAATTATTTATTTTATTTTATCATTATAATTATATTTTATTTTATTATTTAAATTTTTTATTTCTTAGCCATAAAAAGTTTGCAAACTCCTAAAGCTGCTGCTAAAGTTGATTTCTTTTATTTTATTTACTTTCTTATAAATTTATTCTTCTCCCCTTTACAAAGACTTATTTATTCGTTTTACGACTAGAATTTTTTTAGCTTTCAGTTTTATTGGAGAATCGATATGCTATATGGTATACATATTTCGAAAAATTCTCTCTAGGTTCCGCAAACTCAATAATTTAATAGTTTTTTTTATCGCCCCTTTAAAATGTTTGTTACTACATGTAGGCGGCCATGGGCACACAGTGCACCTTGTGTATCTTGAAGGGCACATTGTGCTGGCGTTCGTCCAGCGTGATCAGTATGCAATTGAGTAGTTGCTTCAGCTTCCGCATCCTCAGGACATACGGAGCGGTCTCGTAATCGTTGAACACGGGCTTGCCCTGCGCCTGGCAATGGAACATGAAAAAAGCACCACCCGAGGCATATTCGGGGATGTAGCCGAAGGCCAATGCCTGATCCCTTAGCTGCAGGATGCCGGTCTGCAGGTGGTGGGCAAAGAAGACACTGAGGGCGGAGCCCAGGCTCTTGGTCTTGTTGTACAATTTTCCGCTGTTGATCTTCTCGATGTCCAGCCAAAAGGGCTGGCCGTCCAAAGAGCAGGCGGTGCCAAGACTTTCCAGCGTCAGCTCACCGCCCGTTCCCAAATCTTTTCGCTGTCTGCCCGCCAAGCTCATTTCATGGTATTCCTGCCCATTCACCATGATCCTGTCCAGCAGCTGTGTGTCCCAGCAGTCCAGTGAGTGGAAGCTACCCGCACAGCAGGCCATCACGCAGCAGGCCAGCGTTTTTCCCGGAGCCGAAGTCAGGCATGACAATTGGGAAATGGACTCCTTATTCGCCGGCTCCACACGCCGCACATTGCCAAATAGGGACCACAGCCGGTTGGGTATCTCCACCTGGTAGCGATCGTTCTTCTTCTTCTGTCGAGCCTCGTCATTGTGGTCCAACAGGCGACTCCACTGTGGCACAGGATCGAGGCGATGACGGCGGCTCGAGGAGGTCGTGGCTACTCCAGGATCGGGATTGGACTTTTTTTTGGGCGACATAAACATTTTGAAGATCCGGGAACGGTGAGGAGTGACAGGTTTTCCAAGGTCAAGTTAATAACTGTCAGTTTTGTAGTAACAACTTAAATCTTTTGCAAAGTATTTAAAATGCTATAAGAAATTATTAAAGTCTTTTAAGTTATAAATTTTCCAATTGAAACACAACTAATTTACCATCTAATTACGTTTTATTTATTTATGTAAAAGGCTGCAGCCGAAAGCCTTGCCAATTTCATTTACAAATACATAATAAAGATATTACAAAGATGTACAAATTACAACAAAGTTAAGTGTGTGTGATTGAGTGTTGATTGAATGATGGGTGTGGTGGAGTTGCGACTACGAATAACTTGATTGTTTCTTGTTTCAGTTTTTATGTGTGGGAGACCATTCTGGATGATGGCGAGGGGACGTCCCTTCGCTTGTGATTTTTTGTGCTGATTCGTGGGGGGGGCAAAGTGACTAAAAACTCGTTGAAGAAATCCAGTTAAGTCCGGGGGGCTAAGCATTGAGAGATGCTTTAACTTCAGCTAGCAGTCCCGTAATTAAGTCCGGGCCGGTGCCGGATTCATGGCTCATTTGCATGTCTGCTGCCGGAATGCTGCAAGCAGCAGGGGCAAAAGTAGCAGGGCAGCCCAGGGAGTGGCTCCTCCGGCTCCATTGCAGCCATCCGTGGTGCAGGTGCGGCAGTAGACGGTTTTGATGTAGGATGAGGTCTGGTCATTGGCACACTTGTCTGCCGGATCGTCCATGTCCTCGTAAAAGCAGGAGCGCGAAATTACCCGCTTGCCGTAAACTGTAAGTACAGAGCAGTTGAAATATTTTAATTCCAGCATTTTAATTAAGGTCTACTCTGTGTGTGTGTGTTTAAACTTAATTTATGTGTACGTGCTGGCGTGGGCATTGCTTTTTTCTTGGAAACCATGAAAATATCTCAGAAATGACATTTGCAATGGCCGCAAGGCATTAAAATAAAGCCAACAATGTGGTCATGAGCTGGGGTATGAGCCCAGACTGATAGATAGCTACGAGGCGCAGAGTTAATTTTGTGGAAGTTGTCTAGAATTTAAAATGTAGGTTAAACTATATGCTTTTGAATATTTTCTTAATAATAATTCAAGTTTTTACAATACAAATAATATTTGATAATGAACTCTGGAGCTAGAAAAATCCTAGGAAAATCCATAAACCATCTATTCCTTTTTTAAATATATTTTAAGCTTATAAAACCTTAAATTAATATACAAAACAAGTAACAAAATAATCCCATAAAATCACCATAAACCTTCCTCAAATCCTGTTTAAAGTTTTATGTTAATTTCAGCTATAAACCCGTCCTATGTTAATCACACCCAACGATCTGTTTGAACGAAAGAAAGTAATTTGAGTAGGACCCGATCTGACCTCTCCACCGGTCAAGGGGTTCAAGGCGGGCTATATCTATATGCTCCGGCTATATGCCGGCAAACAAAAAAATCGCCGCAAAATAAAGACTGCGAAACGCACACGATTTGCCGAAAACGAACGAGTGCGAGTCTCGGCAAAACGAGAGACAATTTGCAATTCGGACAGCAAATGAAAACCAGAAAAAGCAAATCGCACACAAAAAATAAATAAATAAATAAATAAGTAAACGCACACAACAAATTGCGTGTATTGATCTCGGGGGTTGAGTGTGCGTATTGGCAAATAGAACAAAAATGACCAACTGGTAAAAACATTTCCATTGGAATATACGGCAAAGTCGAACTTTAAGAGACACTCGAAATGGTCAACGCTAACCATTTTCGTGATTGGCTTCGATTGGCTCAGACGGTGGACACAGTGGGCCTAATAAAATTGTTGACAATTGTCGCCTTATCACGGCCGTCGCATCAAACAAGGCTCAGAATGCAGCGGCCACTCGGAATTTTTGTCTGAGTGTGTGTTTGCCATTGCCACATTGCGCATACGCCGCGTGCTCCGCTCGCCATGTTGGCTGAGTGCTACGAAAACGCAACGAAAAATGCCGTTCGGACATTGTCTACCGCACACACAGCGTAATAAATTTAAATTTTAATTAATTTAATTATTTATGGCTCGTTATGTATGTTTAAAACGACAAAAAAAAATGCCGAAACAAACATGGCAAATCAAAACAAAATAGAAAAGAGAGTTGGAGAGGTTCCGCAGAGTCGAAGATATTTATACCCTAGAAGGGTTTTTGTATTATGTTTTATATATTTTATTATCAGCATAAAAGGGTTTTTAGAATTTCTTATTTAATATATGTTTTTATATACATTTTTTTAGGTTTACAGAAAAAATCACAGAAACATTTAGAAACTTTTATGATTCATTTTCAGAGACTTCTGAGAAATTATGTTGTAAAGAAATATAAAAAAGGTCTCTAGATTTCTTAGATTTTCCATTTCGTTATTATTAAAAACTAAACATTAATATGCAAATAAACTTCTTGTAGTTAAATCTTTTAAAGAAATATTAACCTCTGCAAAGATTTTTCAGCAAGTGTTTATTAAAGTTTAATCATATTTATTGTTGTATTGTATTGCTAAAAAATCTATATTTTCATTACTTATTTTTTATTATTTTATTTACAAGGATCTCAATTAAATTAGACCTGTTTCTTACCAAAGACAACATCAAATTGTCAGTGAATTGTTGAGCAAAACATATAAATCAAAGTTGGACAATATAAACTCTCCCTTTTGGCTCGACACGTCCCAAGAGAAAATAATGCATTGAAATAAGCTGTTAGCCCACCGAAAATGGTCTTAGGCTGGCTTTCAGCTTTTTGGGGCTCAAACACAGGTTGCGAAAAATATTTCTGCCAAGTCACTGGCAAAACCAACAGCCTGCGGCTAATTGCTCGGCTTCACATTTGGGCTCCGAGTGCTCTGGTCCGGTGGCCGGTGGCAGAATTATGGAATACATTTTTAATTTGACATTTTGCCAAAAAGTCAGCCACTCGTCTAAGCCGGGCTGAGCTTCATAGGCAATTAATTTAACGGCATATAAATTGATCGGTGCACTCACATGGCAACAACAAGTTGCATCGCCTAGTTGCATTTTTCTCAGACACATTCTGCTGCCGCGTTTTCCGCCGATTTTCCCGCTCCTCTCGACCCCTAATTGAGCGCTTCACGCTGTGCAACAACTTAATTAATTTCTATGTATTTTGTGTATATTTTTTCCTAAGACGCTAAGCCACTCGACTCTCGTATATTATGTATTTTGCGCATTACAAGCGCTGCTCATGTAGCTGGGCTCCAGGCCCCAAACAGTCGCAGATACGCAGAGATATAGACACGGAGACGGAGCCTCGCATTCAGTTGAGAGTCTGCAATTGCAATTTTAATTGCCAACTGCCAACTGCCAGGCGCAAGTCTTGCAAATATTCGCCAAGCCAATTTGTAGACGCTTGATTGCAAAAATTTAATGGTGTTCATTAATTGGTCATAAAAAAGGAAATTGCTGAAATGCGGATCGGAAATCCCTGTCCACCGTTTACCTAGGAGAATCGGAGGGAACGGAGGGAGTATAGAAAACTAATAATAACTTTAATTTGAGCACGAAAAGATTAAATTCTAAAATTTATTATAAATTTATCTCTGTTAATTATAATTTTTATTTATTCTAGAATTTTTTCATGAAATGTAGAATGTATTCAAGACGAGTTTACATTTTTAAAGACTCAATACCAAACCAATTTTAAGATTTTATTTTTTGTCAATTTTTGGAAGAAAATTATGATGTAACTCCTTATACAATTTTTATAAATTTGAAAAACGTTCAACCGGAGATCCCTAGTTTGATTTGGCTTTAAGTAATCACGAAAATGACTCCTTTGATGACTTTTAAGCTTCTGACTGTAAAAGGACTCCCCGAATTCTAGGGACTTTAAATTTATAATTTTTTATTACATTTTTTATGGATTGTCCATAAGTTTAAAATATCATAACTTAGACAAACATGCTTTAATTTCAATTCTGAAAGCAGTTATGTATTAGTTTTAATTAGGATAATAAACCTGCATACTCAATAAAACCAATTTTAAGATTTAATTTTTTGTCAATTTTTTGAAAAAAATGATGATGTAACCCCTTACATAATTTTTAAAAATTGAAAAAAATTAAAAATTTTTTTTTTTAACTTGAGATCCCTAGTTTTATTCGCCTTTAAGTGCTGATCAAGAAAATATATGGTTTATGGGGTCGGAAACGACTATTTCACTGCATAACTAAATTTATAATCCCAGCCAGAATAACACGCAAAAGACTTAAGCAACAAACTTTAAAACTTATTTTTGTATATATACATTTCTGAATGAATTTTCTTTGTTATTTATTAAACAATAAATAAAATACATCTCACAAATTACATTTAAAATAATAGTAACCTACCATTTTATGGCTATGTGCCCTTATAAAGCACACAATGAAGCTTTGCGGGTAGAATTATATAATTTAAAAACAACAACAGCTCTTCGCATTGTATTGTTTAGCCATCAATGGCCTACATTAATTCCTACGAGTCGTCTGCCGGCTGATTGGCATAAATTTATGCACGGCAGTGTGTGTGCAAAGTGAATTTAGATCGAAATGTGGCGACACGGAACGCTTGGCAAATTGGCCAAAAAATAATAAGGCGTAAAGTGTGATTTTGTTTTGTTTTGGTCGTATGCAAATGCACAAATTGCCTCGGCCAGAGACAACAATAAAACCGGCCATAAACCAGACGGGCGACAAGCTAAATCGGACTTGAGATCGCCAAATAAAAAAACCTATATCACTCATACGCCCTGTTCGACGGCTCTCTCCCTCTTACACACTCTCTTCATAAATTTGCTGTAAATTAGCGGCACATGCAACTCGGCTCAGCGGGCCAAAATGTCGCCACTTGTTGTTGTTGCCTTCCGCCCCGCCTTATACCCCACCAGCCACGCCCCTTTTGCCGCCCAGCAGCTGCAACACTGCAGCTCAGTTTGTGTTTGGTTTTGTTTGCGGTGTTTGCTGTGTCGCCTGCACTTGTTTGGACTTTGTCAGGGCAATAAATTTCAATCTCGTTTGACTCTAAGCCACAGCCGGGTGTGAGTCTTGTCGATCGGCTGATCTGATCTCTTGGCTCTTTAAACTATAGTGTGGAATTACACTTGAAAAAAATTATATATAGTTTATCTAAAAGAATGATAAATAATACATTTCTAAATTGGTTTCAAATTAATCAGAAATTTCAACGATTATTTTGTATTTAGTTAATAAGATTAACTTGTAAAGCTGTATAAATTCGAAAGGATTATTTGTACTATTAAAAAAGAAAAATCAGATAAAGTTTTAAATAATTTATAAAAGGGGTGTTCTTTATTATAATTTTTGTAAATATTTTTGTTCTGCTTTTTAAACTAGTTTAAACTTTAAATAACTGCTGAAACCTTTTCTTAATTTCATTCTTTACCCAATTTACTTTGAGTTTAACTCGTAAAAAGACCATTGCTGGAGGCTTCTATTTTACACACACATATATTTATAATTATTTTGAAAAATATTTAAAATAAAACTCCAATTTGTTATATATTTTTCTCAGTGCAACCTGTCGAAAGACCGCACAAGCACTCACAACAATGCCAATGCAACGGGTGCACAATTATTCATGTGTGGCATTATTTTGACTTCTTTGTTTGAAGTGCACTGCCACTGCCACTGCCTGGTGATACTTATGTGTGTGTGGGGTTTTTCTATAATATATACTATATATGGTCTTTGATCTCACCTTCCTGCACCAGTTTCTTGCAGACTGGCCGCGCATTCACCGACTTCACGCCCACCGAATAGGTGCAGTTCACGTAGCTCCAATAGCGCTGCTGCTCCGAAATGCCGTCCGGCTGGAAGGGATCGTTGCAGAATTCGCCATTGGATACATCCGTGGAGCAGCGCCAGCAACGCAGGACAGCAGAGGCTGAAAAATAGGTTAATAGCATATTATTAATTAAAGAATTATGATAAAAATAAAACCGAAATAATTAAAAAAAAAGTAAAAATACAATATTCCACGTTCTAAGCCTCTTCCCAATCTCCTGTTGACCCAATTAATAACCCGTTTTCCTGGGAACTGATGCTGGCCAAGAGCATAATAAAGTAACTAAGTAATTATTGCTCTTCAAATCTATAACTGACCCGCTAATGAATCGAAGCTCAACTGGAATGGCCATCATTTCCTGCTGTGTGAAATGCCTTTTGGCGGATATCTTTGAAATACTGCTCAAAGCCGCCACTAATTTGAGTCCAGAAGCTAAGTCTCGGTCGGACCGGAGTTATTTATGGGACAGCCTATGGGGCAACTGCCTTATAAAAGTGTCAAAAAGTTTGGCTAAGGCTGGTTTATGCGTGCGATTAGCCAGGCCCGAGTAGTGTGTAAATAATTATTTGATTAAACGAAGCCAGCAAATGTGGATGCACAAAGAGAAAGAGTTGTATCTTTAGATTTTTATAAACAAGGAAATAATGTATCTATATTTTTATAAAATAAAGAAATGTTTCTCTTATGAACCCACTAAGAACTCATTAAAAACTAGAAATACTTTTTAAATTGCTTGAAATTTTGTATGATTTTCTTTGGGTAACTATATTAAAAGTTTAGTTAATATAATTATATTTTAAAATGTTATCTGGGATAATTCTTAATATTGTGAGGATGCATAATGCTTCAAAGTAGAAAACTATTAACCTTTAAAGATGATCCTTAATTGATTATGTTTCACAAACCTTGTAATACATAAAAATTTCTTAAAATTCCATTTCCCAAAAGTACTTCCTTATAAAAAGGATACAGTCCCATTAATATTCTTCGGTGTATAACTACAAGAACACTTGAGTGATGATCATGACCACGGCTAAAATGATGGCGACCATAAAACAAGTTTCGCTGGCCAATTTAAACGTCAAACGCTAACGTTCGGGTTAAATGCACTTAGCCAACACGTTGAGGTGCGTTTAAATGAAAGCCTAGATAAGTGGCGGGAAAAGGCAGGAGAAGTGTGCCAGCCAGCCAACGCATTGGTAGAAGCCGAAAAAACTGAAGCCTATACCAAAACCTCAAACGTGTTTTTTCGGCCAGCGACCGCATTTGGCCATAAACAAGCGGCATAAACATTGCAATTTGCGTTCGATTCGCATTCGCATTCGTTTTCGCATTGGCAGCAAACGTTAGCAATTGAGAACCGAAAAAGTGCCGCGAAAAACGTATGCGAAACTGAGATGGAAATTATAATCATTTACAATATATTGAAATTAATTGACAGTTGAATTGTCAGATCGTTTGCTGAATTGTTTATTTGCGCGTCCGCTCGCCGTCGGTGGCAGTTTACTAATGGTAATGACTGTAATTCCGTTGCTTGCAACTCGTGGAAAATTGATATTGTGCCTTGCATTATGCCAACTGTTGTGGCAGCCACAACTGCCTCCCAAACATGGCCAAAACGCATTCGAGCTCGACTACGATTCCGATTCCCATTCCGAATCGGTTTCGGATTTGGGGTCTTGCTAAGTGCGTAAGTATTTGTTGGACGAGATGTTTTCGCTGATAGTTTTGGCCATTGGAATTCGGCTTTAATCATTGCAAGGAAGAGGAGGGAGAGGGGCTCACGGGAAACAAAAAAATAAAAAGCTGGCTTTAAACACAGATCTTAAGTTTTCAGACAGACGAAATGATTTTTTAATGCCAACAATAATTGCATAATAATAATGAGCTGCTTCATTAAATTAAATTAAAACTTTAAATTAAGGAATGACATTATTTTGAGACAATATTTATTTTTACAACTTTTAATATAGGGGTTAGAGAATTTCCCGCTAATGATTTATGAACTAAGCAACCTCTTTATGTTTTTATTTGAATGTAAACATATTTTATGTTCTTTTATAAATAAAACACTTTTGTTTAATTTGTATGAGCTTTTTTTTTACTATTTATTTTTATATAGAATATTTTCTAGTTAAGCCTAACGTTCATTTATAAGACTTTAACTCTCTTAACTACATTTAAACCCACTTGCCGTTTAATTAAATATTGTCTTTATTTTATTTATAATGCCATTCCTTAGCAATTCTTGTAATTTCCCTTCCAGCTACTCCCTAAAAAACTCAACCCTTAAATACAAATTCAAATGCAACATTTAAGGCCCACAGGCCCTCGACAAATGTCAGTAAACTTGTGAAAATGACAGCTAGGCCTATAAAGTCGCTGGAGTTTATTGCCCTCGGCATGTGGAACTGCAGCACATATACCATATATACAAACTTATATCCAACTGAAAGTCAGAGTCCCCAACAATGGGGCACAGAGTTTCCCACAAATACACACACACACCCTGTCATCGGGGTTCACATGCAATTTTTCCATTAAGCCGCAAAACTTGAGGCAGGCCGCAAGTTGGACTTGCAACATATTTCGATCTCAACCCCTGTAAATTCATAACCCTACGACTTTGCCCCTATAAGAAACGTGTTGATTACCAGCCCCGGCTTGCTTCTTTGCTGTTTTTCCCCCCTGGAAACTCCCATTAAGTGGGGATCCATATCACTAACTAACCATTAAGCTGCTCACAAAAACTTACGAGTGTGAGGAGGGGCTATGACTTGTGACCCCAAAAAAATTGCAATGGAAAGTTTGACTGACATGCCATCAAAGTTCGTTCAACTGGAATGGAAAATGCCAAATGCAAAACTGAGCTCGTCGAACGTTTATCAAAATTGCAACGCAATTGGCCCGAATGCCTCAGTAATTCGGTATATTGAAATGCATCGAGAAATCGCTGGAATGTAAAAGGGAAGGGCTGTAGGGAGTGTTATTGATAGGTTGCGCCTTTATTGTACACATTTGTGCCTTTATCGATGTGTATTTTATATAAACAATGACCTTAAATAGAGATTTCATCATTATTAGACATGAAATACGTGATTTTTAAATATTTTATTGCGTTTCATACAACATACGTATACAATATTTCTTTCTTCACTTAAAACGCATATTACAAAATATTTAAAAATAATATACATGTCCAGAAACTGTAAATGTGTCTATAAATAACAACAAATTGTGTAATAAATGAGCACGAAACCCCTTCAGGAATTCTATATAATTTTGGCGTAGTTTGACCCACCCACAAATACTTTTAGTTAAGTTTTTATTAGCTTAGAAAATTTAGAAAAAAAGCATAGCTTGTTTTTTTTTAGATACAGGAAGGCTAAAGAATTATACAACATAAAATTGGCTCAAATCTCTGTTTATAAACCTTGAAATCAATAATTTCCAAGGCACTTTTTGCTGTACAAAAGTTTACATTAATTCATTTCATGCATTGTGGGTGTGTTCTCCCAGGGATCTCGATTCCAGTCTAGTTTCCATATTCAAGATGACTGCATTGTATGCCCCAGTAAATTGCAGTGAATTAGTAAGCAGCTGAATGGATTTAATTAGGCTTGGCCCAGCGGAATTATTAATTAAAGACGATCTCAGCGACTGACAATTAAGATAAGTGGAAGGTTAAGGCTGGATATGCCTCATCGGATGAGCAGAAATAATAATGTTACCCCTAAGTTTTAGGATGACTGGGGTTTATCATAAGCTGAGTCACTTTTTATGGCGGCTGTCGTGAGTGGTGGTCAGTTTGTGGCATTAAGTTTATGCCACTCAAAGTTGTCATTTGCTGCGACTACTCCTAGCCACGCCCACGTAGCATAAACACAAATAAACTTTTAGTTGATGACAAGACCAGATATGTGGCACGCTTTTCCATGGAAAATTTGAAGTGTGCTTGAGTAATGACTAAAACATAATATATGTACAAGTTTATAACCGCTCTTGCATAATGAAGACATTCAAAACAATTAAATGATAGCATTATTATATATCTTTATACTCATGTCGCACCCTTTTTGTGCTGCTCCAAATCTAAACTAATTACTGCCAAAAGTTTTCACATTTTTCCAAATTTTCTTCTGTCTGCTATTTATATTCATTCGGTTTCTTCGTAATTTTAAGGTTGTAAAAATATTTCTGTTCTCGTTGTATTCGAACGTCAGGCTTGCAGTAAAAATAAACACAAATGTGCTGAGGCACAACAAAAAATATCGGACATAAGTGCATAAATATCAATAAATCATGGAAAATGAAGCTGTTGGCGAACGCTAGCCAGATTTTTCATTTTTCTTCTCTCCTGAATTTCAGGTATTTCAAGTGGATTTCAGATGTCAAGCGAACGGCTCTGATAATGCAAAAAAAATATAAAGAAAATGTTAACGAAGTGCAGACAGATGGCCATGCAGGCAACTCAAGAGGCTTATCAATGAGGTCAATTGATTGTGCTCTGTAATTACAAGTAATTATATATAGCAGTTCATGGAAGCAAAAAAAGGCACCAAATTATAATCTTAATTCCAAAAAATAGTGCTTAATTTATGTTGAAATGAAATGCAATGAAATTGGACATTAATTGATATTTTTACACTCAAACTTAGAGCAATATGAATTCTAGTTAGCTTTCTTTCAGGTTTGAATTATATATTTTAATTCAATAAATTTATTTGGAGTAAAAAAATGTTATACAAAAATAAAGGATAGTTTTGGGTAATTAAATTCTTAGACACTTAGCAACTCCTTTTTTTAAGTCACTTTTTTATTTCCTGAACATTTCACCCACTTTCAATATTATTTCCTTCGTTTTCCTGTAAATTTTCTTTTGCTTTCCTTAAACGATTTTTACAATCTTGCAGCAGCTGTCAAATACTTTAATCTGACTGAGTTTTCCCCTCTTATTTTCCGCTTACATGAACCCTTTTGATTTGGTTCACTGAACCCTTGGCTTGGCTTTTTGTTGCACATTTAAATGGAAAATCACGCCCACGCACTTGAAGCAGCTCCGTGCGGCTCCCTCCACTTAATTAGCTGCGATTTCATGGGGTGCTCAGGTGCATAAAAGGTGGAAAAGTACACTAAGCTCTACCTGTATTAAGCAGCATCAGCAGGGAGAATAAACCCAGCAAAAGGCAGCCTGTTGAACCGTAGGACTTCATGGCTTTTTATATTTATTTTCTTTTAATATTTTCTTGGGGTGAAATGGTAGTTAAATATTTATAAATTACACAGCACAAGCACTGCACTTTAAGCGGGAATTTGAATTGGGTATTTCACGTAGCCTTGTGAAATGTTACCAAAAATATATATATTTATTATTTCGCTTGATGCCGATTTTCCGAACACGCATGCGACCCGTTGACAAACTGACAGCGAACTGAAAACAGAAATCGCCGCCAACTGAAGCTGAGAACTGAACAGTGAATACTGAGCACTGAATACTGAAAACTACGCGACAGTTGAACCAATAACAAAACGAACCCAACCCCATGGCACTCGTGTGAGATCGTTGAAAGCCAAACGATTGAAAGAGGTCTTTCAACGCAAAGAATAATACCGCCATTGGCGGGGGCTATTTTGGCTTTTCGGTTTCGGATTGGGTTGGAGTGGATTTGAGCGGAACGAAGTTCGGGTTGGGTTTTGCGTGTACGTTTACATTTACGAGCTCCACTGCTCTGCTCCGATGTGGCTGCGCTTTTAATGGTGGCCGCAAAACACTTGCAGTTTCAATGGCAGCACAGTGGCAGGTATAAAGAACAATTTCTTGTTGTATTCTTTTAACATTGTATTTAATTTTTATTTAAAATGTTTCAGGAAATTGTATATATATATATTAAATTATATTAATTTACATTACATTTAATGATTTATAACTAAAAAAAACCTTAAAATAGCCCACTCTTATTTATGGCAAGCCAGTCAGGCTTTATCGAATTATAGATACTGAAGCAATATTTATTTTACAAATATAATTCAATGAATGTGTTATCAAAAATATTGAAAAATTATCCCCTTACGAACCACTGTTCCCCACCGATTTTTAGTTCTTTATTTTTCGCACCATTTGCCGCTTGATGGCAGCCACCGTCGGAGCTGGTTGCAAGTCGTCAACGCATCGCCGTCACTCAGACAGCTTCAATTGAATACTGACTTCGATTTGGCCATCACAGTGTCGCCAGTCTAATCAAGTGCAATGCTCTGATAAGGAAATGCAATGCTGCAATGCTGAGGGGTGAAAAAGTGCCACACAAAAATGTTGCAAATACGTTATGGGAGCTGGATTTATGTTTTATGACCGCAGCAGTTGGGAGCAGCGAGCAGCGTTCAAATTTAATAAAGTTTGTTTTGCATTCGGTTTTAGTCATCAGAAACATAAAGTTTTTACGACATTTTGTGGTTAGTTTTTTTGGATTTTAGTACAAAAGACAAAAGAACAAAGATTTCCTAAGAGTCCTTAAAGTTTCTTCACCAATAAAAGGCGTCTACAGATTACTTTTGCATTTAAAAGATACTAATTGAAAGAAAAAATGTATAACAAATATTTTTGTTTAGTTTATATTTATTTTGTTTATTTATTGAAATATTTATAGCGCTTGACATTTATAGAAAGTGTCTGAAACTTTCATTCCACCTTTCACAGCATTGATTTGGTCAAAAGGGCCAATTATAGTCCTGGTTCCAGTTCAATGGCCAGACGAATAATCGGCCAATCACTTTGGTATGAAATTATCTTCCTCAAACTCCTAGCTACTCCTTGATTGTCCTCCCCCAAAATAAAAAACCTTTTACTCGAACACAAATAAGGAAAATCCAGAAAGCCAATGTACTCGGGAGCATAAAAAATGAGTTGGGGTAGTTCGTTGAACATGAAATGTGTCACTTCTGTCAAGTAAATCAAATAAACTACGCCTCCAAGACAATAAACAAAACAAGACAATGCTGGGGGGGATGATAAGACAGAACCTATGTATATAGATTGATTGTTCCTATATGAGTGGAAATGCAAAGCAGCAGGGAAATCGGACAGCCATTGACGTGTGAGTCTCCCTTTGGGGTGCCATGATTAGTACAATTTTTACCGATTTATTGATGAAATTTCTTTCTGTGGCTGCAAACAAATTAGAAAATAATTGAAGCCTGCTTCAGAAATCGATTAGTTCACTGAGCAACTTATGTTGGTCATTATGCTGAAAGCTATTTAGTGGAGTGGAGCTGCAATTAATAGGAAAAGGAAGTAATTAATACAAGGGGAGATTCAATAATTAAGTGGATTTGTGGGGAATTGTCTGAAAGTTTTTATATTAATCAGCGTAATACTTGCCCTTCATGTTCGTATCTGATATCTCGTCACGTTTTAGCATTTCCGTCGGCCAAAAAATCTTGTTTGCCTGAACAATTCGCATCTGCGTCTCAGTCGCTGACAATGATTACGCCAAATTGCTGGTGAAAACGGTTTCGCTTGCTTGACTAAATAATAAACCTTAATTATAGGTTAGCCAAGTAACTTAACTCAATGCTACTTCCAAAAAACTAGACTAGAATCTGAGTACCTTTGATGTCAAACCATTTGCTTACAGCGTTGATTTTAAGAAAGGGAAGGAAGCTAAGCAATTAAGAAATTACAAAATTTTAATAAGATTGCTTAAACTTAAGGAAGTTATTAGGTTAAGCTGAAAAACTATATAAAGGGTTTTAATTAAAGAGTATAATTATAAAAAACCTCTTAAATTACTATTTTAAGAAGACTATAAAAAAGAAACTTTTATATTAATAAAAGTCTTAATGAAATCCAAAATTTTATTGTAAAAATTTAATATAATTTCAATATCACAACATACATAAAAATATCAGCACCATCCATAATATTATAGAAATAATATAATGTACAATAATAAAATCGGGGGAATTTATTTACTAAATAAATTAATAAATTAATTACATTGCCATTACCATCTCGTAAAAGTATGCGTTTATTCCTATATCACAACCAATAATATTAATACCACAGCCTACGATATTGAGATCAGTGAGGTGAGTTTTCTGTTTATAGTTTCTATAATAAAACTATTTAAAAATCCAATGAATTACCTAAGATTTCAACCCAACTTGAATATCGTAAATGCATTTGTTTCTCCCAATGTCACAACCACCTTCTTACGATATTAGAACCTTTAAAACCATGGCAACTTTTATAAATGCAAACCAAAATAAAACTAAATCCCCTTGACAACCAAGTGCTTGGCCAAAACAAAGAAAATATTTTGGTTTTTCAGTTGCCAGAAAAATATTGCCGCCATGAAGCTAAGAACGCGACTCTGCAAAAAGAGTTCCCTCAAGACCACCGAGGCGGGCGAGGAAGGCAGCCAAAGAAGTTCAAATTATCCATTGAGCTGTGTGGATTGGAGCAGCAATGAAGAGATTTATTTTGTGAGGTATTCACCACCATAATAATCTGTTATTTATTTTAACATTCCTTAAATTGTAATATATATTTTCTTCCCTTAGCGATGACCACCAAATATTCAAGTGGAGCGACGTAACCCGTGACTCTGTGGAGGTGGCCAAGCTGCCGGATGACTTTGTGCCCACGGATCTGCACTGGCTCCTGCTCGGCGGCCGGAGCAGTGGCGGCGGCAAGGGCAGCGACACCTTGCTGGTGTGCAGCAACGATGGCCGTTTCGTGATCCTCAATAAGAGTGCCCGCGTGGAGCGAAGCATCTCGGCCCATGGGGCAGCTATTAGTTCGGGACGATGGAGTCCCGATGGCGCCGGATTGCTCACTGCTGGTGAAGATGGAGTGATAAAGATCTGGTCAAGATCTGGTATGCTTCGCTCCACGGTGGTGCAGAACGAGGAGGCCATACGCTGCGCTCGCTGGGCGCCCAACTCCACCTCGATTGTGTTCTGCCAAGGAGGGCATGTGTCCATCAAGCCTCTGGCGGCCAATAGTAAGCTTATCAGGGTGAGATATATATATTTTATTAGTATTTAATTAGCAATTAATTAAAATATATTGAAATATTTATTTATTCAGCAAGCCAATTGTTTTATTTTATTATATTTTATACCCTTAAGTGGCGTGCTCATGATGGCCTGGTTCTAAGCCTCAGTTGGTCCGCTCAATCCAATGTCATAGCCTCTGGAGGTGAGGACTTTCGCTTTAAGATCTGGGATGCCCAGGGAGCCAATCTATTTACCAGTGCCGCCGAGGAGTTTGCCATCACAAGCGTGGCCTTTAATCCCGAGAAGGATTACTTGCTGGTGGGCACTTTTAATATGTTAAAGCTGTGCCACAGCAGTGGGGTGAGTCCTGGTCCTAGTTTCAGCTTTATAAATAATTTAAATAATTTTTAAATTACATTTTAGTGGTCCTACAACAGTGCCCGCTTTACAGCCCCAAATGTGGGCTCCTTTTTCAGCTTGTCCTGGTCAGCAGATGGCACTCAGGTGGCATGTGGCACCTCCACAGGTCAGCTTATTGTGGCCTATGCCATCGAGCAGCAGCTGGTCTCCAGAAATCTAAAGGCCACCAGCAATAGTCGAAAGTCCATTTCCCTTAAGGACATTGCCAATGGTACCCAAGATGTCCTGGACTTTCCACAGCGTGTAATTAATTTTGGTCTGGGCTATGGACACCTGGTGGTGGCCACCACCCATCAGATTCACATCTACAATGAGAAGTACATCAACACCCCAATAATAGTCGATGGCAGGAATGATACCAGGATCATTGAGGTGGGCAAAAAGTGAGTAAAATTGTAGCTTTTATTTATAAGACGCTCTCTATGAAATATTTGACTTCATTTCAGATATTTTATGATTTTGGATGCCTCTTCTATATGGGTGTATACCTACACGGGACGCCTGCACTTGAATCCTCGTTATCCCGGCTCTCAAGCTCAGATTCCTTTGCTCACATGGCGCTCTCTTTCTTTGGGTCTCGATGTCCTGGCCATTCGCGATAACTCGGATCCTACTCTGCTGCATTTATTCGATTTGATACCAGGTGCATCGCGGCAATACGATCCGCATTCGCTGAGGGCCAAGCAGCCGCTGGCGGAGATTGCTGCGTGTCGAGCGGGCACACCTGATGACCAGTTTGTGGCTTTCATAGACTCCAATCGGGAGCTGTTTGTCAGCGAGTCGCGCAATCTGAGTGGCGAACGGAACGATGAGATATACAAAATCGGAACACAGCTCACAGCCATTAAGTGGGCCAGCGAGACGAATATTCTGGTGGGAGTGCACGACTCCTGTTACAGCATTTGGTATTGTCCTGGAGAGGGAGCCTCCGATCCCACAATCATAGCCCTCACCACAATAACCTTGGACACAGCGTAAGGTTCTTGGATTTTAAACCAAATCCACTCTGAAATCTACTTATTTCTTGAAGGGAATTCGGCAAGCAAATATCCATCGAGAGCTTCGAGGATGCAGTGATTACCTTCCGCTGTGCTGGTGCCCTGCTTCCTGTTAACGTGAACATCCATTGCGAAGTCCTGCATCGCGCTCTCCTCGAGGGCCAATGGCCGCAGGCGCTGAAGATTTGCCGGCTGGCTCAGCATGCCAGCTTGTGGGCAACTTTGGCAGCGGTGGCCACCAGGAAGCATCAGCTGCAGATTAGTGAGGAGGCCTATGCCGCCGCCTTGCAGATCGACAAGGTGAGCTACCTGCAGCACCTGAAGACACTGACGCCCTCGAGTGCCGAGCAGATGGCAGAGAATTCGCTGATGCTGGGAAGGATGCTGGAGGCGGAGACAATCCTGCTGCATGGCCGTAAGATCCAGCAGGCGGTGGAAATGTCTTTGAGGATGCACAACTGGCGGAGAGCTCTAGAGATTGCCCAAAAACATAGGGTAGAGGAGCCGGAGCTCATGCAAAGGGTGCTTCAAGAGAGGATAAAGTATCTCAAGGCACTGCAAAGAGAGGAATGGGATTCGCTATACTTACCGCATGTGGTAAAAGAGGATCCTAATAGTAATTCAAGCGAATAAGAGAAAGGATTTTTTATGGCTTTTAATCAAAGTTAAAAAATATTAAAATTGCCATCAAAATAATACATTTCTTCTTTATTTTTTCGTATTAATAAGCGGGTGACAACATGGGTTCGCCAGCTAATCCTCGAAGGACATTTTGGGCAGCCAAAGAAGCAGCTTCGATGCGGGTTCTCTTTGTGGCATAGCCCACATGCGGAGTGACCACTGTAGGGGCATAGAATATGAGAAATAAGTCAAGTACTTCATGATAATGGGACTTAAAAGATAACAGCCAAAGGTGTCTGGTTGTCAAGAAAGTCAACGAGAGATTGGAGCTGTTACACTTATGCCATTTCCAAAAAATTCCATTGAGAAAGAAGAATTTAAATCACTCCTCATAAAAAAATATTACGTTTCTTAAGATTTAATTAGGATTTTTAAAAACTCACCCACATTATCCAAAGCCAACAGTTTGTCTGTCGACCTCAAAGGTTCAGGATCCATGACATCCAAGCCGGCAGCAAAGATTCGATTTGATTTTAAAGCTTCATAAAGGTCATTCTGGTTGACAATTTCTTTTAAAAAAAACATAACAAATTAAACTTATAATAAATATAAATAATTATATACTTACTGCCTCTGCCAATGTTGACCAGCACAGCAGTTTGCTTCATCTTGTTAAAGGCGGTAGCATTAAATAGGCCCTGAGTTTCCGGCGTCAAAGGAGATGCAATGACCAAAAAGTCACTTTCCTTCAGCAAAGTATCGAAATCCACCTTCTGGGCATTGAATTTTTCTTCAATCTCCAGACTAACACGTTTTCGGGTGGTATATAAAACACGATCGATATCGAATCCTGACAGACGCTTGGCTATAGCCTGACCAATGCCACCAAAGCCATAGAAACCCACGGTGGAGTCACGAATATCCTGACCCAAAAGCCAATTAAGATGATAGTTCTCCCAGGTGTCACTGAAAGGTCATTAAAGTTATTTTAATTCAACAAAAAATAATATTTTATGCTTTCTGCTCACTTGTCGATCTTCCTTCGCCCCTCCTGGAATCTCCGGGCAGCAGCTATGAGCAAACCCACCGCCAGATCGGCCACTGCGGGGACGAGCATGGCAGGAGTACTGCCAAGGGGTATTCCCCGCTTTTTCAGCTCCGGAAAATCCACATTATTGTTCCCGGAAGACATGGTAGACACAGCCTTAAATTGCGGGCCAGCAGCATCCAAGACTTCGGCATTTAGAAGATCGCGACCTCCCCAAATGGCGGCATGGCAACCCTTGATCTTCTCCAGAATTTCGATACGATTCTGGGGCGGTTCACTTGTCACCTGCAGGATTTCGCAGGTGTCCCTTAGGCTAACGATACCCTCTGGCGGGACATCGGTGTGTGCGATTAGAACCTTGTAGGGCTTTGGCGTGGACATTTTCTAAAGAGAGAAATATAATTTTGATAATTGAAATAATAATTACAAGTGTTTGGCAGTTGTTCTCTTTAGATGTCGAAATGTATATAAGAGCGTATTTGAAAGCTTTTTAGCTCTTAAAAAAACTACAAAATATATTTAAACTCACTGTTCAACAGACTTTTCGGCTGCACGTTTGTGTAACAACTAAAAAACTATTTGCTTTGGCAACCAGCTTTTATAGAGTTTCAGATATGGCTGGTACTTATCACCTGGAAAAGCTGACAACAGAATTAACTGATTTCCAGAGAGCCCTTATTCACGAAATTACAAAAAAAAATATAACAAAATCAAGAGCAGTTTTTATGAAAAAATTTAAAATCTAACTGAATAAATAGTAGTCATAGTTTTTAGTTATTTTGACATATATTTTAAGCTTTAGAAATATGTTCTGAATTTAGAAAATAATAATAAATTATTGAAATACAAAATATAATATATTTATTATTTTTATGGTTTTTAAAATCTATTAAAAATAAAAAAGCAACACATAAAAACAATTTTAGAAATAGTTTCATATTTATATTTGAACATTACTTGTACAATATATATCATTGTAATTTCTAAATTTAAAAGAAATTAAAATATTCTTCCGAATTAAATTTAATAAGCCGGCCTTCTCATGGGCTTTCCCTCCATGGCATTCAGAATGTTGTTGGCAGCTAACAGACTCATCTCAATGGTGGTTTTCATTGTCTGAGTGCCCATATGGGGTAGGATAACTAGAATAGAAATAAAATATATAATAAAACAAATGTAAAAACCAATATAAAACCTAATATTAAATAAAGATCCCAACTCACCGCAATTGGGCAGTTTAAGAAGTGGATTGTCGGCGGGCAGAGGTTCGGGTGTGGTGACATCCAAGCCAGCTGCAAATATCTTTCCACTGGTCAGGGCTTCATGCAGATCCGGCTGATTAACGAGACCTTTTCAAAATAATAACTATAAATTACTGGAATTTTATTAAGTTACCATAAATACCCACCGCCCCTTGCCACATTGACAAACACCGAGGACTTTTTCATCTGACCAAAAGCCTGAGCATTGAATTTCTCCCTCGTTTCGTTGGTGAGTGGAGCAGCCACCACCAGGAAATCACTTTCCTTTAGCAAAGTTTCAAAGGACACATGCTGCGCCTTGAAGTCAACATCGTTATCCTTTCGGGTTCGAGTGTGGTAAAGGATCTTGGCCACATCCCAGCTCTGCAGGCGCTTGGCAATTGCCTGACTGATGCCTCCGAAACCAAAGAATCCTATCACAGAATCCCTAATCTCCTGACCCATCATCCAGTTTATCTGTTCCGTTTTCCATTGAGATCTATAGAATAGGAATTTAATTTAAATAAATTAAATATTTATACATGTTATTTTTGAATTTATTTTGAAGGATTTAGGGGGAAAGGAAATGAAAACATTGAATGAAAATTAATTAAATAATATATTTTGTTTAGCAGAAAAATAAATAAAATTGTTTTTCTAAACTATTTACTAATTATATATTTAAAATAAAACATTAGCTACTCTAAAAAATTATATTCTTTTACTAATTAAAAAGAATTATACGGCTTTCAAAATCCTAAAATCTCCTTAAAATTTTCACAAAAAGGGCATGCAAATGTCTGGTTAGCTACCAACCCCCCTGGTCGAAAAAGCTTTCTATATAAAAAGTTTATTCCCAGCTGTTCTCTAGACTCAGCTGTGGATTCCTACCTCTCGATTTCGCTGCGCCCAGCATGGAAATGGCGACCAGCTGCAATCATCAAACCGATGGCCAGATCAGCCACCGCATTCTTCACTACTCCTGGGGTGTGTCCCAAGGGGATTTGCCTCAGCTTAAACTCAGGCACATCCACGTAATCAATGCCAGACGACATGGTGCTAACGCAACGCAACTGCGGTCCAGCTGCATCCAGAATGCCGGCATTCAGAGGCTGATAGTGAGCCCAAAAGATGGCATCGACACCGGGTACCTTCTGCAGGATCTCCTCCCGCGATGGGGGTACACTTTGGCATACAATGGTCTGTGCTCCACGGGATCTGAGGAGTTCCAGCGCCGGTGCAGGCACATTTGGATGCGAAACGAGCACCTTGAAGGCAGTGGATGCAGCGCGAGACATGATATATAAAAAAAACAATGAACTATCAGTCGTCGGTTATAGTGCCAAACTGTTTAGTGGAAATTTCCCAGCCCCAAAAAACAATTTATAAGCTTTCGCAGGGGGTTGCTCTTATTCTCAGTCTCTTAGGTTCTCACTTTACTCTTAAGAGCTTTAATTATTTCCTATTATTGTTGTTATTTTACACTTTTTTAGGGTATTTCGATTTTTTAGACAGAGGTTGCCTTTTGTTTAAATAATTTATAACAGAAGGAAATGTTTAATAATAATTAAAAGTAAAGTTAAATTTTTATAATGAAATTTCCATTCAATTCAATTCTACTGATTTCAAAATCTCAGAAAATATGTATACGCAGGGGTGTACATATTATTATTTTTGCCAAAGAAAATATCTTAAATCTTTTGTAAAGCAAATCTTTTTCTACTTTTAAAATCAATAATTAATAAGAATTAATTCAAAAGCACTGACAATAAGGCTATTTAATAGGGTCTAAGCGTAATAATAATGTCTCTTAATTAATTACGAATGTATTTATGGCCTGATTTCTGTTCTCTGGCATTTTAATAATAATTAATAACGTAATTATTAAATAAAATGCAAAACCAGCTTGTTTAAGAACTCTAATCTCCATTCCCTTGAAACAACCTTTTTCCTATTTAAATGAAGCAATTTGTGCTAGCTTTGTACGTGTTTTTTTTTTAATTATACTTTTTATTTTCACATCTACCATAAACCAAGGCCACTGGAATGCATTTTTACACTTCACTGAGTAGCCAGTTATTTCCATTTAAGTCTGATTTGAATTTCCTAGTAGGCGGGCGACAGCATAGGCTCACCGACCAATCCACGGAGCACATTGTGGGCAGCAATGGTGGCCATTTCAGCGCGGGTTCGCTTCGTGGCAGAGCCAATGTGGGGCAGGACAACTGAAAGAAACAGAGATATGAATTAAACAAAGATAAAACTTCAAAATTCAACCTTCAAAAGTAAATAGTTAGAATAGTTTGTAACCTTCAAAAAACCTTAGTTAAATCTCACCGAAAATACTTTTAGACAATGTCAACCTACAACTTAGCAGATAAGAAGGAATCACAAAACTGATAACAAGGCCAGAAATACGAGCGTTTCCTAGACTGATATCAATAAACCCAATTTTATTTTGATTATTCTCCCCCCACTTACCAACATTGTCCAGCGTCAGCAGCTTGTCCTTGGGCGACAGAGGTTCCGGATCCACAACATCCAAGCCGGCGGAGAAGATTCGGTTTGACTTCAGAGCCTCATAAAGGTCATCCTGGTTGACAATTTCTGCGTGAAACACAAAACCATATAATAAATAATAAAAGGATAAACTTGATAACAACTTACTGCCTCGGCCAATGTTGACTAGCACAGCGGTCCGCTTCATCTTGTTGAAGGCGGTGGCATTGAACACTCCCTGCGTGTCCTTGGTCAGAGGGGAGGCAATCACAATGAAGTCACTCTCCGCCAGCAGAGTGTCAAAGTCCACCTTCTTGGCATTGAATTCCTCCTCGATCTCCTTCTGCACACGTCGGCGGGTGGTGTACAGAACACGATCAATGTCGAAGCCACCCAGGCGCTTGGCAATAGCCTGGCCAATGCCTCCGAAGCCATAGAAACCCACAGTGGAGTCACGAATGTCCTGGCCCAAGAGCCAGTTTAGATGGTAGTTCTCCCACTGGTCACTGTTCAAGAAACAAATAATTCATGTAAAAAGAACTCCTTAATTAAAGTCTCTTAAAAACTCACTTGTCGATCTTCTTGCGTCCCTCGTGGAAACGGCGACTGGCAGCGATGAGAAGGCCCACGGCCAAATCAGCCACTGCTGTGTTGAGAACAGTGGGTGTGTGTCCCAGTGGAATCTTGCGCTTCTTCAGCTCAGGCACATCCACATAATCAATGCCAGCCGACATGGTGGAGATGGATTTCAACTGGGGACCAGCAGCATCCAAAGCCTCGGCATTGAGGGCTTGATGACCGCCCCATAGAACACCGTCAACGCCAACAATTTTACGCAAAAGCTCAGCCCTGTCGACGGGAACGCTCTGCACTTGGACAATCTCACAGTTCTCCTTCAGGATATCGATGCCCTCCTGGGGCACCTCGGGATGGGTAACCAGGACCTTGAAAGCCTTGCCACTGGACATGGTGCGATTCTGCTTCTGATTCCTGCTGCCCCTGCCAAAGAGGTCACCGTTACTACCAGCTATAAGCAAGGCCACGATCAGTGGAAACAAAAGCCGAGAAATCGATCCCATATCTCGAGAAGTATTGGTTGCGATCGAAGTCGAGTTTGGCGAGCGACTGAGCTCAGCAGCGGCATACGCACCCGGCTTTTAAGAGCGACGAAGAGGACAGAAAGCCGCACCGACTACTGCGACCCACGATTGTGGCAGATAAACCAATGAACCTGTTTAGCATTTTGATCCGCGCTCTGTACAAAAAAAAATATATAGAAATATTTCCCAAGCCTTTGATCAACAGCTGTGTTCTCCCTCTGAGCTCTCTTCTATTTCGCAGCGTATAAGACTCTTAACTCGTTTTGAGAACTAACTGAAGTTACCCGACATTAAGCCAAGTTATTTTTGGAAAAATATTAAACAACCAGCTGCTAAAAATAAACTTCAAAAATAAAAACATTTAATAACAATTCGAATTTAGTTGAGAAAATAATTTAAATAGAATTACAAGTAGTTAAAAGCAAATTAAAAGTTTACTAAATTCAGACAATAAAGACAACATTTTCGAGAAAATATAAAGCCAACTACTTAAAAAACAAATATTTTATATAAAAATGAGATTAATGTAGACAAAATTAATAAATTGCAAACAATATAAACTTTCTTTAGAAATTGAATATATAATAAATGTTTACTAAATTCAAAAGCCAAAATATTCAAAGATAATATGATGCAAAGTATTCACAAAAACAAATATTTAATACAAGAAATATATTTAATAGATAAAATCCATAAAAGAATCATAATTTTGAATAAATAAATTGCCAAACCAAAATCTTAGGCATTTCTTTATTACTTTTTAGAACTATTAAATAGTAATAGTTATCTGACCAACATTCTCCCAGTAAATGCCCAAAGTCAAAAGGGTTATATATGGTCGCTATCTGAACACTTCAGTTCCCCCTACAAGATTTATGGCGAAATTCCGAAAGGCAAAACTTCAGATATGTTCACATCTAATCACTTGCCCACGACACTCGGAGCTCATTCAACATTTTTGACAATTTGATGCTTTTTTCGCATTGTTTATAGGGGGGAATGGAAAAAAACCACACTCGAGTTTCGTTACTAATAACAATTAGTTCTCAATGTCATACAAGAACAAAGTTACACTCTTTGGAACTCTCTTAAAAAACTGTAGCTTACAACAGCCTCTAACAAAAGAGAAACTATTATTTTTTAAATAATAATTATGCGCTTTTTTACACTATCAAAAATTGTTCTCTGTCACCAAACTCGCACGGCAAAGGAAACGAACTGAAATGTTTTTTCGGGGGGATCGGACGGTAATGAAAAGCTTTTCCCAAGTACTTGCGATCGCTTCTCTTACTAAATTTTCTCTTTTTCCACTCTTACCGTGAGATCTAGAAAATAGAATACTTTTCTGTTCTGCGCTTGCCGCACGACTGAATAAACTGAGTCCCAAACCTAAACCTTTATATAGAATCCTAGTCATATCGGCCCATACAATTATCAGTTTACTAAAAAAAGAGTTAGTAGAGCGATAATTTTTAATAAAACAATTTTTAAAGGTATTTGGAAAGTCATTAAATGTCAGGAAAAATAATAAATAAAATTTTATGAATGGCAAAAAGTATAAAATAATTTATTTATAAACTTTAAATTAAATGTATAATACATTCATTTAATAAATATACATAATCATGTTTCGATTTATTCAAATGATGAAACTATCTAACAGATTCATCTGGAAAGTCATTATTGACATCGGCTTATCAATAAATCACAGGGTGATTTTAAATTAAACTATTTATGCAATTCATTGTAAATTAAAAGCTATTTACAATACCAAAAGAAACAATTTTAAAAAGATTTCTTAAGCTTTTGTAAATATTATGAAAACAAATTTAAATAAAATTAATTAAATTCTGTGCGTATACTTAATTTTTTCATGTTATTTGATTATTTTATTATTAAGCGGCATTATTCATCGCAGATCCCTTTACAGAGATATTCCTATTTTAAAGCAATAATATTTAATATTTTATTTTTCAATATTAATAATAATATTAACCGGAATACCAGTGCTATCAACGTTGTCCATCTGCGATCAGTGACTCTCATTCTGATTAGACATTCCCGTCCCCTTCCTTCATTGCACAGAGCCCTCTTCTTCCATCTCTCTCACTCTCTGGCTCCAGCCGAAGCCCCAATCAGGCCCTCTCACTTTCTCACCCGCTTATCTTGCCACATTGTGTCATTGCTTCTTATCGGTGCGAGCGAAACGGAACTGAAACTCTTTGCGGGGAGTGAGCAGTTGGGAAATATGTGCGCCTGCTTAAAATACCAGTTGGGGACTTTTCCCATGCGAGCGGTGTGTGCGATTTCCAATTGGAATGGTCACCATTTGGTTAGCCGGAGGCAGTGGAGCCGTGGAGCCCTGGAACCGTGGAGCCACTGAAGCCACTGGAGACAGTGCCTGGGACAGGCACTGCACTATTTCGTAGTTTTCGTACATAATGCCGTTTTTTTGTGAGCGGATCTGCTCAAATTTTGTCCGCAAAGCAGCAGGCGCCCAGCACTGGCCAACGCACACTCACCAAACCTCCATTTCGAGTGGTTTTTTATTTTTGTGGCTGTGTGAAAGCAGCGGCAAGAACCGTTCGCGTTGGTGTTAGCCTCGATGTCTGTGGTGCTCGCTTGGATTTTTTATTGCTAATGTATAAAGTTTAATAAATAAACATTAATAATGCCATGAAACCAAAATCTTGCTAAAGGAATAACAAATATTGGCAAACATTGCGTATACGTAATTTTTCTTTTAATCAAAGGCAGCCTAAAAAATTAATTAACTTATGGAATAGATAAATAAATGTACAATTTTTGTTAATTTATAAAAACTGTTTGGTATTTGATAAATAAATAAAAATATTGGCACGCATTGCGTATACGTAATTTTTTTAAATCAATGTCAGCCTAGAAAATAAATGTATTTATGAATTTAAATATAGAAAAATAAATACAAAATCATTATTCTGAATGTAAAATATAACGTTTGGTATTTGATAAATAAATCAAAATATTTTCACGCATTGCGTATACGTAATTTTTTTAAATCAATGGCAGCCTAGAAAATAAATGTATTTATGAATTTAAAAGTAGAAAAATAAATACAAAATCACTATTCTGAATGTAAAATATAACTTTTGGTATTTGATAAATAAATCAAAATATTTTCACGCATTGCGTATACGTAATTTTTTGTAAATCAATGCAACCTAAGTAAATAAATGTATTTATGAACTGAAAAATAAAAAAATAAATGCCAAATAAATTTTGTTAATTTAAAATACAACTTTTTGGTATTTAAATTATTAATAAAGTTAAATATTTCAGATTGCTGTTGGTAATATTTTTATTAGCTATTGATTTTAGCATCAACACTGCTGTTGCCGTTCCTGTTGTTCTCTTATAATGCTGCAGCTGTTCATATTCATAGCCGTTGCTCCTGGATGTTGCTGCAGCTTGTGGCATGTTGTTTAGGGCGCCAAAAATTGCTTGCTCTGCACTCTGCCCCCCAATGCTCCACCTCGCTTCACCCATCCCCTGAGTGGCTAGACAGTGCACTTTGCCTAATTGAAAAGAGGAAGCGAAGGATGGAAAGAAAAACCAACAAAGATTCGTGGCGCGTGATGCGAGGGTGGATTTTTTCATTGTCGTGACGCCGACTGCGCGTTGCTGTGTCGTGTGTGTTTGTTTTCTTTTTATGTCTTTTTTCTTTGGCTTTGTTCTTTGTTGCCTTGTGGTGATTTTCTTGCAAGTTCCAGCGGCGGCAAGGGGGCGTATGTGTATTGTCTGCGTTTCTGGTTTTCAATTCATGCTTTCCTGTTACCAAAACACGATGCGTCATTTTGACTGACGTAACCGGGAGACAGCTGTCTATCAGTTGGGTCCGCCACGATTGTTATCGGTATCCATGTCTTGGTGTCGGGCCGCCATCGTTGCGGGCGTCGTCATTTACCACCGTTACGTCCGCGGCCGCCGGCATTGCCAGCGCTAAACTGCGGTTTGGCTAACAAGCAACCAGCAATTGATGACAGCAAACAGCAGCTAAAATATACATCCAGAGAGCCCAGAGTGCGGAAGTGGCACAGAGAAAAGATAGGCGGACGGGCGAGTAACGGTGGCCATGTAACTGAAAGCAGCTGGAGCTGCAGCGTCAAGTGGCCACTGCCCCCGATCTCGACGGGGCTGCAGAAAGCGATTTAACCCTATAAAGTAACATTTGGATATCATTTTATTTGATTTGAATTTAATTTTCTGCATTCATTAATTTTTAAAGTCCAATTTTTTTTATTCAATAATTGTGTCTGATTTGCAGTAAAAATATTGAAAAATACATAAACTAAAAACTAACTATTACCAATTATTTTAAATGATTTATTTTGATTTTTATTTGGTAAAGTATAACAACCTGTAAGATACTTTTAGACCGCCAAATGACATCGAAACTTACAACTAAGCCCAACTCTGCCCCCCTAAATCTGACTGGGTTAAAGTCAAATGTCAAGGTCAAGTAGCTGGCAGCATCTAAGCACCAGCATCCGACTCCAACCACAACAGTGAGCAACAGAAAGCTGAAAATAAAACAAATTTCATCTCCATCCAGCTTGCGGGGCATTCTGCTTGCTTCATATTCGGCGACAGAGCAGCGGGAATCGCAAATGGCGGCCCAGCGAGCGACAAAGCTGCAAAGCAAAGCGAAGAAAATCCACACCGCACTCCGCGCAGGCGCCTTCAGACACGCCACCCAACTCCATATCAAAAGACAAAAAAGTAGGGGTCGAGCCATCATAGACGCAGAGGGGGCAGAAAAAAAGTGGACGAGCGTCACCGATTTTTATGGTGTAGGCTCCCTAAAATCAACGCGCAACATTGAGGCAGGTCCCTCTACGCGATACATTGGAACAGGCGGCCAGAGTTGGCCAGCAAGAAGCAAGCTAGCGAGAGCAGAAGCCCCAAAGCAGGCGGCGAGTGTGTGTGTTGGTTTGTTGTGCGGTGCCTACAACACATAGACTGTAGCTGGAGAGCGGGAGAGGGAGCTTCCGATGAGCTTCACTGGGGAGAGCTCCACTGGTGGAAGAGCCACTAAGCTCCATTGTGTGAGAGAGCCTCTGCAAGCCCCACTGTGGGAGCTCCACCACATGAGCGGTGGAGTGAATGAGAGTGCGCGGGCGTGGGAGTTGATGGGGGCACATGCACTGTGTGCAAACACTTGTTAATGTACATATCTTGATGTATGTATGTAAATATATTTGCAACAGCCGCCTTGTGGCTTGCACACCCTTTAATTAAGACACAATAAAGTAGACCCGTTTTCTGTTTGTTTACTTTACACTAATAAAGATACAACAATAATAAAGCTATAAAGAAAGAAATCTGGGGAATTACTCGACTTTCAGCTTGAACCTGGAACCAAATTCGCAAGTCCCCTTATATTAACAGTTCTTGGAATTTTTACTATTTAGACATAGCTACTAAATGATGATTAGTTATGGTTTAATTATGGTTTAAGTTGACTAAAGTTTTTCGGTTTGTAGGTTTCTCCCTAGTATATTTATTGCTTTTATTTAAAGAAAGTTCAAATAAAATAGTTCAGAATGCTTTTATATATATATAATAAACTATCTAGGAAAATAAAGCATTAAAAATAAAGTAAAAATATTTTTTCTTATAATTCTGTTTCAAGGAATGAATTTATGGAGGCTCTCATTGCAAGGTTCCAAATATCTTATGTCTTCGGATATAAAATAATAACAATCACAATATTTATGGTTTTATTTAATTTATAATTTCAAAGTTTAATTTAGTCAAGTATGTTTATTAATATTATTTGTATTTCTTGATTGCTTTCTACTCAAAAGTATAGCAACTTTTCATATTATTGTCATATTATTCCAAATCTGAGACTCATAACTTGCTTAAAATTTGTAACAATAAACACAAGTCAACATGAATTCCTTACGTTCGAAGGGGGGGACAACCTATACCTTGTTCGATTATCTAGAGAAGATCAATAGCCTGTTCCCGCTGCCACCGAAGCCGGAGCACATGTGCCATGATGAGTTCATCAGGGAACTGCTCGATCCCTATGTCCTAGAGAAGAAAAAGGTGGTGCAGGACACTATATTTGAGATCAAATCGAGTACCTCCGAAATGGACGAGGAAACGGCATTCCGTGCCAAGATGTACAAGATCAATGTAACACAGCGTGCCAGAAGTACGATGCATCGCAGCACCGTGAAGCAATCAATTCTCAGTCAAGAGCAGCGCAACTCCGCTCTCCTAACGAAGCAGATGTTCCAAGTGCGGTTCGCCAATCTCATCTCCGACTTCCGGAATGTCTGCATTATCTATCAGATGCTGCAGCTCCAAGAGATCCTGAATGTTATGCGAGAGTTCCCACCGGCGGGTACAAATCCCAATGATACCATCTTTGTGTGGTCCTATAAGAGCACCTTGAAACGCTTTGAACAGCAGACAACCACGGTTTATGTGGACATTTTGGAGAAGAATAGAACGGAGGCAACGCTCGATGATCTAAAATTCTATGTAGATTTGGGGGAACTTATCAATCTTGTGCAGGCTCTGCTGAATGATGTAATCCATGATAGAGATCTCTGCGATGAGAATGCATTCATGGAGCGTCTTAGGTGAGTGCAGATTTTGACAAGTTCTTGTTTTTTTTTATTTTATAATTTTTAGCAGTATAATATAATTTAATAACTTTTAGTCATTTAAAATGACTCTAAATTATACCTAAAAATAAAGAGTTTGTTCGGATATCCTGTAGGGACACCCAAGTGGACATGGACTCTGTAATTGCCGGTCCCTATGAAAAAATAATAGCCGAACATGAATCCTTGAGGGAACAGAATGCAAAGAAGAAAATCATTGGTATCCATAATCCCCATTTGGCGGCTAAACAACGCGCCCTTACAAAGGAACAACATCAAATAGATAGTAAGTGAAAAAATATAATAGAAATACTATAAAATTATTGTATTAAAATTATTTTATAGATTTGAGCCCCATAGAGACTCGTTATAAAGTTAATTGGGCCTACGATAGTCTGGAGCAGGGACAACATAAAGATTTTATGCGCTGTAAGGTTTGTACTACCAGCAGGAAATAGGACCTGTTGCTTCCGACTCCTTTTAAACATTTTTTTCTCGTCTCTTATTTTTTTTTTTTTAGGTACTTACCGATGAGCTCGATAAGATTTCCGAGCAGACAGCCAAGGATAGGCTGGTTTGGAAGAATTGTCAAATCAAATACGTGACTTTGATCGAACAGTACAAGGCCCGCATTATCGCAGTGCAGGAGGCCTTCGACGAGGACATGGAAACCGCTGAAAACTTGCTGCAGGCCACTACCAATCGGGTAAACAAGTGCAAGGAGGACCTCAAGACACAAATGGATAAGGTCCAGATGTTCCGCATGAAAATCAAAGAGGTTCACGATAAGCTGGCCATAGAAGCGGAGAAGGAACGAGCCCGTTTGTCACTAGTAAGTTGCATTTGAAGATCTCCAACAAATGAATCGCTTTCCTAAATACCCAATTTGACAATTGCAGGCACGACCCTCGAAGAGACCATCCCAAATATTGGCCAAACAGAAGGCACTAGCTAAGGAGGCCAAGCTGCAGGAGAAGCTGGATCTTATTAAGGCCAAAAAACTGGCAAAGGCAGAGGCCAAGCAAGCGGCCAAGCAAGCGGCCTTGGAAAGGGCCAAGGAAGCGGCCAACGAAGAGGCCAACGAAGAAGATTGATTCCTCAACACTTTGCACTTCGACATATTGGATACGTTTAATTAATTCTCTAAATAAAATGAAATAAAATAAAGTAAAAAGTATTTATTCGGTTTCAATAACTCTTTTTGTCTACAATAAAATTTATTAATTCCAGAAACTAAATTTGTATATAGATATATGTTGTATATAGTTCTGTAATCTGTTCAAATTTCTTTGCTTTGACATAAAATAGTTTTTTCAATATATATATATATAGATCCAATATCTATCTTCCATGTTCTGTCTGTCTGTCTCTCTGTCTTACTCTCTAACACATTGCCCTGTTTACAGCATTATCTCGGTCACTCTATTTTAGGGATATACATATAGATAACTACACTAGATTCATAATATTCCTTACTGTTTCGTTTCTCTTTGTTTGTTTGTGGAAGAACGGGGTCCGCCGTTTAGAAACTAAAACTTTATACACACGGGTTTCTTTTTTACACAACGAAAATTAGCGCAATTCAACTGTCACTTAGATTAGTAACTAGAACTATCGAACTAAACAGGTAAATGGCTTAGTCTAGGAGTTAAACGTTAAACTATAATAACCAACTAGTTTTGCATAATATCAAAATGAAAACCGCTCACGAGTTATTAACACATAAAACACATATAGCTCCACCTCCACGCATACACAATTTGGTTTTAGGTCTCCTTAATAAAATTAAACAATTAAACATTAATCAAGCTGAGGACTGGGGCATTTATCCATCCAGGTATCCGAGGAGCGGCTGCTCCTTAATTGTTGGCGTGCGCCGTGCGCAGCTTGGCCCGCACATTTAGATACTCGGGATTCACATACTGCCGCTCCTCGGCATCCTCCTGATCCTGCTTCTGGGCCGCCGCCTCATGCTTTTGCGCTCGCTCCATAATCACACGACCGAGCTCTCCTTTTAGGCCGGGGATGCCACCAACAATATCCGCATCCGGTGAGTGCTGTTCGGCGGCCGCATGTCGCTCCTTCTGCTTGTCGTAGGCCCGTTGCAGTTCTGACTTTTGGTTAAGCACGCTCTTGCCACTGAAATAAAGGAAAATTTAATTAGTTTTGATTATTAAAAAAATTATATATAGTAAAACTCACATTCTGGCATTGAACTTGAGCTCTCGATGCAACTCCTTGCGATCCATATTTTCCATGCAGGGATTAATGAGCTTCTTGGGCAGGATGAGGCCATCTTGGTCCGTCTGAACACCGGTGGGAGTGGCCGGCGGGGAGCTGGTCATGGACATCATCGTTCCGGTTGCGTTCTCAACCTCCACCGGACTCTGCCTGAATGCTGTATCTGAAAGATAGATGTGGAGAGTTCAGCGATAAGTGAATGGATTTCGCATTCTTTGCCAGTACACTGTTATAAAATTATGGATATAATAAAATCTCAAATTTAAAGAAAACATATTAACTTTAAGGATGCTTAAAAGTCTCTAACATTTTGTGATTTTAATCAGCAGATACAAGATTTTGATCTTGCTTTGGCTTACAATATGCAAATGATATTTTTTTTCGGTGTATCTCTGTTGGATGTCCCCTTCGGTTGACTGTGCCAAAGTTTAATTGGCACTTGGCCTTCCCCCTCACAAATCAGTTCGGGCCTCAACCGCCCAACAATGCACACGGCGGCGACGGCGACCAAAGAACCAAGAAAACCCAACAAAAGACGTCTAAAGCTTCGTCGTTGTTGTCTTGGTCGTTTATTAAGGTTAAATATTTCTTCTCATTCATGTCATTGTCAATTTGTTATTACAAAAAGAAAAGATACAACAACAGCTGTAAAACCGTAAAAAAAAAATTATGAGAGGCAAAAAAGAACTCGATTCAAGTCAGCGGTAAAGTTTTTTTCTTTCTTGTTCTGGTTTGTTCAGGCTTTCCTATTCTTTTTTTGTACATTTTTTACTGAACCGTCACCAGCGAACTTCTTTTGTTCACCCATCATATTAACCCACATCTCGCATCGGACTAGTTAGTCGCTCGAAGCCCAAAACCTAAACTAGATTAATAGACGATGATAAGGGACAGAGCAGAAATAAATACAAAAAAAAAAAAATAGCGCTGAAAGGGCAATGACATGGCTGAAATGGCATCAAAAGAGTTCACTGGGGGGAGAATTTGTGGCAGAAATTACAAACTGGCAGTGGAGATGCATTGCCAACAAATAAATTACATCAAAAAGGGGGGAAATTTTAATAGTTAAAGCACAATTTATAAATTGGAACAAGCTTTTAAAGAATAATTTTAAACAGAAGCTAATCCCCTTAGTCATCCCATAATAAGCTTTAATTAAATGCCATGGGTTCAATAACCTTAAACAAATTATACAAAAATAATTAACTCTCAGAAAAAAGTGGGACATTGATTTTTGCAGCGAATTAAAACCTTGAGTGGGCAGAACTTTTACGAATAAATATACTTGTACCTCAAAAAGTGGGACAGTTAAGGTAATAAATGTTAAGTAAATGCAAACAATGAGTCAGAAAACTAAGTAGAAAGTGGAACAGAATTTTATTATTTATTTTAAAAGGTTTTTTTTCGAGATGCATAAAACCTTAAAAATCATATTGGCAAAACTAGTTCACACGAGCCTGAACATTTCTTCTTTTTCAAGAGGGTAAACAACTTTAATTGCCAACTCCGCTCAAAGTTCGCGGTCGACAATCAATCAATCAATTTCATCAGAGCCATTTCAGACAATTCCAGCAAATTATGGTTGTTGATTCAATGGAAAAGGCATCCAAACATCAAGAAATCTCTTGTTTGGCCGACTCTAATGGCCATGAAAAGCATCGAAAAACCTTAGCCCCTCGGCTGTAATGATGAAACCAGCTTTATGTTCAGCCACTGGCTGCATTATGCTAATCATCAAATGTGCCATGTCCCATGTCCCATATGTGGCACAATCGGAAATCGCATGCAAATCCGTATTGATTGATTTAACTTCTTCGATTTCAAATGAAAATTTGCATTCGCCGCCGCTGCACTCGTAATTTGCATTTACATTTTCAGCAATGTCTGGACTCGGGCGATTTTTTAAATAGTTTTGCTTGGAATAAACCAATGCAGCCATAAAGGGAAATGGAGGATATCCTAGGGGAAAGACTGATTAGAGTGGAAAGCTAAAATACCCTGGAGAACATTATAGTTAAGATTATCTACAGTATATCATATGTTAATAAATTTAAAAGCCTTTTAATGGTTCTCCTGCCTTTGCTTCCTATTTTAATTATTTAATAAAAATCAGGGAAAATTGCTAGTTAACAAACTTATTTTTCAAGCAGAATACCCATTCATTCCCAGACAAGGCTTCACCTCACTTATGGTGTGGTGTCCATCGTCGCCCCAACAACTTTTCACTTGCGCAATCGAGTGGTTCGACTGGCCAGACCCCCGTCTTTACACCCTTTTGAGACTCGCTGCCAGGCCATGTGGGTTAATGAGCGCTGCACATGTGTTTTGGGTTCGGTGGAGAGGGTCGGATTGTGGGGGGGTTTGGGTGTGAAATTAACGCAAATGAAATAAATGGGAGGCGACTCCATAAGGGAGCTCCAGGCCCAGTCTAAGACAACCCACTCCGACCGGGCTAATTATATGCAATTTGTTTTCACTCCGAATGACCGGAGGCGACCCAGTCTAAGGCCCGTAAATCAAGACAACATTGGAGTGCATTGTGGGTATACAATTTATGATATATGTAGTAGAAGAGCTCTGAATTATTATCAAGTGCTCGGCTTCTTTGGTGTCTGCGGTCGCCAAAAGAAAGTCTGTCAGCCTAACCATGCAACCGGGTTAAGGGACCAACAAGCCATGACAACAAAGTTAAATGCAAACCATTGTCATGAGGGGGTTTAAGTAGCTCAAAAGAAAACAATATTTATTCAGAAAAATTGTGTGGTTTCGAAATGGTTAAGAGCTGTAACTCCTCATTATACCACTGTCAATTTTATAATATTATTAAAAAGCAAATTAAGGAAATTAGTAGGACTCGAAACAGAATTTCTCTTTCTTAATCCAGTACCTGTTTTTGTAATCACTTTAATTACTTAAATGTTTTATTGCGTGGCTGAATCTCTTTTATTTAATGGTTTAATCATCTCTGTTTACAACTCAAATTGCATAACAAAAGTGTTTAAGTAAGAAATAAATGCAAATAAATAAATAAACAGATATCTTTTTAATTTTCACAGTTTTAAGATTTTCTTTTGTATTATTTTTAAGATAGATTTAAGTTTCTCTAATGAATCTCTTCACATAAAATGATCCAAACAAACCTTTAAGTGTTTTCAACCTTATCAGCCTTTATATGTATGTGATGGCATGTGATATGTGACTTGGCCGAATTTTCTACACTTTTACCCGTACTTAATCATTTTACGCCATCGCTGAAAGCCAGCTTCGTGGAAAGCCGAAAAAAACAAAAAGAAATAACCACGATTTCACTAACTTTTGTCTGCCTACAAACGAAAAGGCTGTATGAATAGAGCGATGAATAAGTGAACGAATGAGTGTGAATGAGTGAATAACTAAGCAAAATTAATTATTCACCGAGACTCGACTTCTTGACTCACTTTCAAAGACGGACATGCGGTTCATGATGCTGCTGGAGATATTCGACGAGGGACGCTGCATTTTGGCTTAATCTTTACCTCTTCTATGGTCAACTAACACTTTTTGTGTACACTTAAAAATTGGGTTTAATTTGTAGGAATTTTGAGGGGATTTTTGAGGATTTTTTATAAGTTTTAAGGGTGCGAAAAACAAGCGATTGTTGCTGACTTTTTAATATGCAACAGATTAAATTCGATGTAGTTCCTGTTTACAGTTCAGATGAAATTTTTCACATGGAATTTATATTTTTATATATATTTTATAGATCTTAAGTGAGTGTTATGCTAAATGTATCTGTCCTGATAGTAAGCACCATGATACTTCTACCCGAAAAATCGGGCAGCCATATAAATTCGATTCCATTTGGCTTGCTTCCATTCATATAATATTTATTAATATTCGTATGCTTATTCCTTTTCCGATGGGGTCTGAATACGAATTGAAATCCCATGTCTCTTCTTTTCAACTATACTGTAAAGAGGTCTAGAAATTTTGTAATTTATTTTTGGGGAAGAAGGGAGAAACAATCAATTGTTTTTAATCTTTATTTTTTCGTTTACTGTTTAAAATAAATTTATTTTATGCAAAGAGTTCTCAATCAGCTGTGTTTTTTTTAGTAACTCGAAGTGTGTGAGACTTTCGCTTTGCACGACGTTCTTATCAACGCGACCAACGGCTCAAAACTGCGAGCTGAGAAGGAAAATGTTGGTAACCGACCCCTCAATCGATTGCTGCTGCTGCAAGTTTGTGCAGTGCAACGCCAACACGTAACGCGTTTGGCTTGCTGCTATTTTAGGCTTCCTCATTTGCAGCAGCTAACCAAAACGGGGAATGGGGCTTTTCCATGGGGGTTGTGGATGCAGTTTTCCCTGCCGCCGGACGGGCTTATGCAAGCCGAGCAAACGACCAAACAAACAACTGACCCAGATACGTACTTTAGCCACGAACACAGCGAACTGCTTAGAACGAATAAAAAAAGCAAAGGTATAGCCAACGGCATACTAAAGCCAAAATGGATTAGATCCTTCAGAAAGTGAAAGGTCTTTGTTCTCAATCAAAATCAACCCTCAACCCTAGGAGTCACATTAAACTGAATATATACATATGTTTGAAAACTAGGAAAGTTTTGGGTATTATTATTATTTTTTATAAATATTCTATTAAATTTAATATAACAACCTGACATAAAATACCTTTCTAAATTTTATAACTTATAAAAAAGATTTCTGTAATATTTTTTACACGGAAATGCATTTAAATAAAATATTTTTCATATCAATTATGACCCTAATTCTTTACATAAATCAATCAAAATAGTAGCTACACCTGCAATACCCTTTCTGGTGGCGCATTATGAGTCAAGCCACCACAAGGATGTTGCATGTTGCGCGTGGCAGCTGGCTGACAGCAGTAGGCGGTAGCCTTGACCCGACGCTCCTGCCTGCCTGTCTGTAGAAAATAAAGGACATCGCACACGTGTGCAGGATGAAAAAGCACCGAACAGGGAGGTAGGCGCCACAGCATCCTGCTCCTGCAAGAGGAGCTTTTCCCGAAAACTCTGAGCTTGGAGCTCTCTCCGCCTGCCTCTCTCCATCTTTCTCTCTCTCTCTATAGGGAGATTTTCGGAGGAGCATCGGCACAGCCTCCTCCTGGGGAAGCAATCGGAAAATCGACAGAGCCAAAAGGACATGCTTGGGGTTTGCCCCTCAGCTTCCTTTTCCTGGCCGCCTGGTGCTAATTGGCTCCATGGAGAAAATGGCCGCTCCACACACAACACAAACAGCGGGGAAGCCAACAGTATTTTCCCGCATTTTCCTGGCCCCCTTTTTTTTGTAAGACGCCAGCCCAAGACATGGACCAACTTCTTAGGCGGCAAGCAAACTACAAAAACAAGAAATCCACGACGAACAGCAGGGGAAGTTTCAGCCACTCCAGTATTTCTCCAGCCAACAAAGGGGCGGTTTCCTGGTGGGTGTGGTTAGCAGGGGAGTGGTTACCAGTGGGGTGGTTCTTCCCACTGCGGCGCTACAAAGGGGCGGAACAGGGAGCCCGCCATTGAGCAACTCTAACTCAAATACTCCGCCTCAAATCAACCGGCGAGCAGGAAAAGACGATGGCTGCCACTTTAGACAGGAGCAACAGGAGTCACCAAAACAGGAGCTATGACGACAACAGGCAACAGGATTAGACAGAGACAGAGAGGTGGGAGAGGAAGAGTGTGTTAAGTGGGTGGCAGCAGGACAATGAAAGCGCGCGCAGGGACACTTGGTGCGAAAGCTGTCAAGGTACACAGAGAATAATGCAATCTAAGGCAACAAATATATAGCTTAGTATATTTTTGCATTCAGTTAAATTAAAAAAATAAAAATAATTTAATAATTAAATTAAATAATTTGTAATCATTGTCAATGGCCCTTGGTATATTTTTTGAGTACCACAGATTTTTCTATTTTATGTTTCAGACTTTATTATTTACTGAAAGCCTTATAAAATATATTAAATAAAAATATAAATTTTTTCCAAGTGAATTTCAGCTTTCCTTTGCCTTAAAAGCTTTTACAAAACCCAAAAGCAAGCTTCCCATTTCTCCTTTCTTTCTCTTTCTCTGCCCCAAGATACCCGCCTCTTTCTGTGACGTCACACGAAACAGAAATCGTACCCCTGGGGAACCCTCTCAAGCCCTCTCTGTCACACGCGCAGTGGGTTCTGTGCGAAAAACATCAATAAATAGATTTCCCTGATTTTTCAACAGGATAGCAGCAAACGGCAGTAGCAGCAGCAGAAGTCACGACAAACAACAAATGCTATTCTTTCAACAGCAACAACAACAAAAGTCAACCAACCCACAAAACCTTCCCCTAATGCCCCACCACGCCTAAGCACTCTGTCATAAAAGCTTCTGTCAGTGTAAATTTCTAGTGGGGGGAAGAGGGTTAGGGGAGGCTCGCTCGTCAGGTGTTTTTCTCTGAGTGCTTTTATGGCTGGTTACGGGTTAATCAGCTGTGCATGTAGTCAGGGGTTAAGAGGTTATTCTGCTAATTTCCATAGGAGTATTTCTAGCCACCCAAAAAAAAAAACTCAAGGAAAAAGGAAATATATAAAACACAGTGGGGTTGGTTTCGTTTTCGTCTATTTGTTTACCACAAAAGTGAGTGTGCGTATGTCTGTTGTAAATATTTACTTAACAAGGCCAAAAATAACAGAAATAGAAACCAGCAGAGGAAGATAGTTCAATAAATAAACCAGGCAATCGAAACTTGTGTTATGGCTAAAAGCAAATTTGTGTCTTTATGTATCTTGATTCTAAGCAAAAAGTTCTTACATTTCGATTCAAATTTAAATGTGTCGATAAAAATATATCAACTCTTTTTGCTGCGAGCCTTCAAATGTTTGGACACTTCCATTAAGGCTAACTGTGACAAGTTTTCCCTTCTCTTTGGCAGTTTTCCTTTTGTGTTAAAAACTTTAGTGGTCAAAACTTGTGTAGACCAAGTTTTTGTGGTAACGAAATGAATGAAAAACCATGAAAAGGTTGCTGGTTGGCTTTAAAGATATACAAGTTGTAGATAATCTTATAAAAATAAATCAATCTGTCAAAGATTTAAATGAAAATTGGGCATCTCTTTAATATGATAAAAAAATATATCTAAATTGTACAGGAAGCAGCATTAAAACATTTATTTTCTTAATAAATTCCATCAAAATATAAGTTTTCTTTAAGTTTGAGAAACCTTTCTTAAGTAATTACATTGCCAGCTGTAAGCGTTCAATAGCTTTTTATTTTCTGGCCCACAATTATGTCACGGTGCCTAATTACCAATTGTCTCCTGGTTCCAGCTAAATAAACCCACCCAAAAGCAGCCCCCCTTATTGTCAATCCCGTCCCCCTCTCCCCCCTTGTTGTAGGCGCGTGTTAGTCATAGAAATTTTATATTTACTATTTATTTGTGTTTGCCACATTGACTTGTGTTTGCCGGCAACAAGCCACACGCAAGGCTATCCTTATTAGCTACACGGAAAAAATTGTGTTTAAATTATGATTGATGGGCTATTACTTCATTATATTTAAACAATAAAGTGGGTTTGAATATATAAAAGATAAAATAAACAAATTAAATTTGTATCGTGTATTTTGTTTATTTCTTTCTCGGTAACTTAAAGGCTTATATTTATTTGAATTTGTATTTTATTGAAAGATTCTCTTTATAATTTAAAGGTTTATAGTTACAGATTTATTAGGCATGATTAAAGGTTTAAAAATGATTTTTTAAATATTCTTTAATTTCTGAATCATTTTTAAAAGCAATTTCCAGCAAATAAACTAAAACTACCTTTTTTCTATATTAAAAATTAATATTAAAAAGGTTTATAATTTTTAACTGTGCACCCTCTTTTCTTTATCAATTCCTCTTTAAACATTTGCCTCTATTAAAGATGTAGTTTTTCTTTCCTTTTGCCTCTTTTAATTTTAATAGCGTGTCAGAATTTATTGGCCACGTTTAGTCGGCCGTTTGTGCCCCACGCCCATCGCTAATTATCCGGTAGGTGAGTCATGAAATTAGCTAATCTGCCACGCCTCCTGCCCGGCTTTATATACATTACATACATATATCTACATTTTTGTGGTCAATCAACCCAGCGGGAGATGCAACCACAGGAAGTCGTCCAAGTGGTCAAGTCAAAAAGCATTCGGCAATGTAAGTCAGTCATTTTCATTCCCCACCTGCAAAGTGGCTTACCGGCTTTCACTCAATCCCTCAGCCCCGCCAACTGTCCGCTTCAGTCACTCATTCAGTCATTCATTCAGTCGCAAGTCGCAGCCACTAATTTTCCGCGTCGACATCGTTCGTCGTCTGTGGTACGCGCTTTTAATAACAATTTTCAGTTTAATTTGTGGAATTTTTTCTCTCTTTTTTTATAATTTTGTATTTTATTTTTTGGCTAAGCGGCTTGACAAGTGGCAAAAGACAAAAAGCGAAAACCGGTCAAAAGTCCAGTCAAAGTCCACTAAAGTCCGAAAACAGTTTGCATTGCGCAACGGTTAAGCCCCTATAAATAAAAACCTGGGAACGGGACACTAAATGGTTACTGGGAATTAGCGTGGGGAAACTGACTGAGAAAAACTGACTGAAAAACCTCCCTGAAAACTGACCTTTCCCTGGAACCAGCCACAGCAAAAAAAAAAAAGAAAAACGAACACTTTGGCTCCCAAACAGAGAGTGAGAAGCGATTCCTAGAACTTGGAACCCAGGCAGAAAATGCATTTCTAAAACCGAACAAAAATTTATTTTATAAACAGAACCAGAACTCAGTACACACACACAGAGGCACACATGTGGCATTCCAAATTCCACATTCCGCATAAACAATAACACAAACAATTTGCCCCAACAGCCCCAACTGAATTTTTGTACAATAAACAGAAAATTTGTTTTTTGTCTCGAGTCAGAAACGTTTATAGTTCGAAAAATGAAGAAATAAATATATATATAGGTTCGACAGGGAGATACCTAATAGAATTATATTCAATTATTCAAAAACTCGTTTTGGAGCTTGATTTTATATTTTTAACAAATTTATATTGTATTTTTTAGAACTTTTGAAAGTTAAAAAATAATAAAACTACTTTGCAGACTTTAATACTTTGGTTTCTATTATAAACTTTAATTTATTACAAATTAAAATATTGTTCTATATCCTATAATATTCCTTATTTAAATTCTGTTTTAATTCAAAATTAAACAACTTGCTCAATAAAATAAATTCATATTAAGCCCAAAATTGCTATGCTTTCTTCAATAAAATACACACCCTTTGACCCCAAGATCAGAGGGTATATAAATAAAAAAAGAGGGGCACTGAGCAGCGAGTCCATTAAAAGAATTTCGTAATCGAAATCCCGCATCGAGCTAATCAAGCCAAAAACAAAAATTCTGAACCATAGCCATGCGGGTACAAAACGCTTATCAGTCGGAATAATAATAGCTGGGGACACTGGCAACAACAAAGCCAGATGAAATAAATTTAATAAACATTTTTATGATTGCTCTCGTTTTCAGTTGTTTTTGCTTTATGGAAATTTGTTACTTTTTGATGTGGTTAAGTAATCTCAAGTTATTTCTGTTATTTAAGGGGGATAAGTGCTTAAATTTAGGCAAATATTTGACCATGAATGAGCATTAAAAGCAGACGTCGACGTCCTTGATAAGAGGTTCTTAGCTTATCAGTAGAATTTAAAAAAAAATCATAAATGATAATATCCCCCATTCCATTTAAAAAACTGTTTCGGAAACTATAAAACACAAATGTAATAAGTAAAAGTTTAAAACTTTGCCTGTACTTTGTATATAGAAATCATTACATTTTATGAAGCCATTTAAGTTCGAATGGGGCAAGTTTATATGGTGCATTTTATAGCTACTAAATAGGGAATCGTAAAAATTAATAGTATACGGGGTCTTTATAAAGTAGAACAGGGCATGTGTTTTTTAGGAAAATGTTTTAAAGATATTTTATTTCAGGTATTTATTCAGCTGTCAGCTGAACACAAATGGATGCCGAAAATTAAGTATTTATTTAATTTAGCTCGGTTACTAAGCAGAAGAAATAAATCTATATCTCCGCCCCTTTAAAAGTATAAATAATTTCATAACTCAATCTCTGAATAAGCATCTTTAAATAGCCCAAGAATCATTCTGCTGTCTGATTTCATTCTCCAAGTATTTTTCTTCCAACCAAAATCAAATCCCAAAATGAAAACGATTATGGCTGCATTTATGACATAATTCGAGGGTCATTAAATATGAATGTCTTGGCTGCCGTTTTATCGAAATGGGTCATAAATGTGATTAGTTAAAACTCAATAAAGACAATAATGCAGCCCCCACCTCCTTAAAAATATATTTACATATATTCATACAAATATATGCCAGCGGCGGCTTAACAAGAAATGACTTTAAATCATAATGCGTGTAAATAAAGCCTTACAACAAAATGGCCTTGACAAACAAAACAAAAACCAGTAACAACAAAAAGCACAACAACAACCATCAAATTAGCCAATCAAAGAGAAAAAAGTTACATTTCACGCGCTCGCAGACAGCAATAATCATTTCAAAAAAGGTAAGAAAAAAATTTAAACCATTTTATGTAAGCCGCCAGACGCTGAAGAAATTGCAGCACTTAACAAATAAAACACAGATTGCAGCCGGCTTGAAATAAAAAACAATTAAAAGCTCTAAACACGATTTTTTGGACCTTTCACTCTTTTATTTTCACTCGCTTATCTTCCATGACGGAGCGAAAAATATTTGCCTAGCTTTGAACTCGCAAAATAAAAGCAAAAAAAAATTAAATTGAAATTTATATTGTTTAATAAATCCATGAAGACATCAACAAAAACAAATCAATCAGTTGCGGAAACGGAACCAAATGTGAGAAACGAATGAAATCAAATGGAACCAATCAAAGGAAAGTAAAACTAATTTGCATAAGCAATTTTAATCAAAAAAGATTTATGGGAGGAAGCAATATATGGAATGGATATTAAGATATTAAAAGAAATTGAAAGATATGTATATAAAATTAAGTATTTAATAAATAAGTTACATCTACATATATGATTAATAATTTATTTTATATGAGGTTATTTGTTGCTCTGGAATAAAGTAATACAAATTACCCCCTTAAAAAACATTTCTCACCGCAAATATAAATATTTAATTGGTCGGAATTCAATATTTCCCAATGAATCCGTAAAATTTCCCTATAGAATTCGAACTCATTCATGCTGACGTCACTCTGACAGGAATTACAAAGAAATGGAGTTCATTTATCGTTTGTATTTCTGTATTTTTTTTCGTTTCACTCCTTCCCTAACATTTATTAATTTATTTTTATTTGTAACTGGTGACTGTTGTTTCTCTTTTTGTACACTTTTCTCTTTCATAAGTGACTTTTCTGTCTCGCATGCAACAAGTTCCTCACATTGAAATATCAAAAAATGTTCACAGGAAACCATCAAAATGTGCAGCGCGAAGTCGGAAAAGGCTGTATCTTTTCTGACACTCTCAGTATCTTTTACTCTTCTTATTTCTGGGGGGGTTGTGTTTTGATATTACCCTCTAGTACTCTCTGCTCTCTGCTCTCTTTTCAAACGAATCCCCACCATCGAGAGACCGTGCGTCATTGCACTTCGTAAGGGGAGCATGGGGGAGTAAGCACTCCCCCATGGGGGTGGTGGTGGTTTTTAAGGGGGTGCAAAATAGACATAAAAAAACATTAAAATGCATGTGGGGGTAGAAATAAACAAAATCCAGAAAATTATTGGTGGTGGTGACTGTGGAGCATGGAAATTATTTGCAGCTGTTAATGCAATTATCAACCCATCCAAGTTTTTCTTTCCTGTGAGATGAAATTGCAGTCAACTGCGTCAATTACATTCTGTTAGATAATTGAGTTTTTCACTTAATGAACAAGTGTTAATTTGAATGCAATTCAAAGGCAGGTTGTTGTTTAAAAAGTATATAAAAAATTGTGCAATAAAAAGAAAAATGAGAAGAATTGAAGGTCTTATTTCCTCAACTTCATTTCTTTATTTTAAAACTAAAAGAATTAAAGGTCTCAAATCCCCCCAAGGCATATCTTAACTTGATTTTAAGCCTTCTTTAGCATTAAACTTTAATTGGCTAACCCAGAAAATCAGCAATGGGTGACCATTGAGATCGACCTTGAAGATAGCCCCCTTCCAGTACATCATCAAAGCCAACTTTTGTGGTGTAACCAATTTCCATAATTTTTTAATGCGATTGAGCACACTGTGACTGTGACTATGACTGCTACCCGGTGACTTCGAACGATGACGAGGAAAAATATAAGGAAAATGGAGGAAAACAAGACCAAAAGTCAAAGTCAAATGCAACACATAATACAATAAAACAATAAAGCTACAAGAAAAAAACAATGGCAACGACGACGGACGTACAATAATCGCAGAAAGGAAAACAAGTTTTCACTTTTATATATATATACATATATATATATATATTTGTTTTTGTTTTTTAGTTACTCGGGTTTCCAAACGCGATTCAATTGCACTTTGTTGTTGTTGTTGTATGTTGCTTTGGTGGCTTGTTGCTTTTGTTGGTTGTCGCTTGGGCAAATTGTGGCCATAATGATGAATTGCATAAGCCGGAATCCGTAATTGCAATCAGTGACTACAACCGCCACAGTTGCTCATCCGCTTTTGGTCATACAGTCCAACTTGCCAAAGATGAATTATTTTAAAGATTAAATATATAATAACCATAGTTCTGGTATTTCTAAAAATTTACCTAATTTATCCGTATGTTTGCTAGATAATTGAACTCAAAAATATTTAGGAAAATGTCTTTGAATGTTCTAAAAAATGTAAGGGATACGGTTTTTTATCTTTTCTGTCTCGTAAATTTCTTTCAAGAAGAGGAATCTCAATAATCTAAATATTATACCTAATTTATTCATAATAAATAAATGCTTTATATAATTTTCTTAAAACTTTTTAGGCTCTAATCCTAAAAGATTCCAAAAATATCCTGCACACGACTCAATTTCCATTTAGCCAAGTTGGCCTGTGTTGGACACTCTCATAGATCGGGCCAAAACCTGTTCCCTCTTTCCCTATCTTTCTCCTCTGATTTTTGCAGGAGCTGGGATGTCTTTTCGAGGAGCTGAAGTTGGGGCTTATCGAGCTCGCGAATTTTGTGCGTTTGGAAATCTCCACACAAAAAACATGGCCATATAAGGTGTCGTGGCATGGCAACCCAAAACAAACCAACAAAACATTCACAAATGCCTATTTTCAGCAACAAAAAGTGCGATGATTACGTATCAAGCACATGGCCTCCGCCGCCCCTCCTTATTTGCACCCTGCGCGTCGTACATTTATATATGTATATATGGCCCCTCCCCTGATAGTCAAAAAATAAAAACAACAACTTTTTCATTCATTCACCCAGAGCCTAGATATTCCCTATAGAAGGTGGATCCATAGACTGAACCATGGCTGTTGGTCCTAGAAAAGTAAACATTGCTCACCTTATATAATATAGTTATAAGAATGTTTTATGTGTTTACATTTATTTATGATAAACTAAGTAAACTGAGTGAAGTCTTAGGGTTTTGCTTCAAATGGGTTATCAAAGAAGTAATATCTTCAGGCAGAAAATATTACATTATTATCTAGCAACTTTAATCGACATTCATGTTTACTTTACTTAAATATATATATATTTTGTAGAGTAAATTAATGTCGGCTTTAAACCATTTTCTTTTTATTCTTTTTCACTTTGATTGCTTGGCTGTGTGGCCTTGCTGCCTATTTTTTATATCTTTATTTTCGTTTTGCAAATCTAATCCGAATGGGAAGTGAATACCAGAAATGGAAGTGCTTTATTCAATTGGCATTTACATGTGCTATGTAGTTGACCTAATCGTAATTTCAGCAAACAAATGTAAAACGCAATTTGGAACGCAAAAAAATAAACAATTAAAACAATTAAGCCTTAACAAAGGCGATAAATTAGAAGCAGCTCCTATGTTTTCGCAGAGATTGTGCCTGGCAATGAATTAAATGAATTTTATTGTGTTGTACACTCGATTTGATAGCCGTATCTGTAAGATGTTTTGGGCGCAGAAATTTAAATTTCCTTCAGTAGACATCTGTGCAGATTTTAAATATTAAACATCTGCTTTATTTTGGGATTTGTGAAGCATGCAAAAATGCTCACTTTTTGAGTGGTCCATCAATCAAGTCAAGATTAATAGCATGCAATCGCGGTGAATATTTTTTGGGGATTTTTTTTGTTGTGTCTGAGCTCATCAGTGACAATTTATCAATCATTAACCCAACCCAAATGGGCAGCCATGTGACGAGGATGAGGGTTAAATAGCTCGAAGAGGACAAAAAATAACCACTAATTAGAAATTTATAGATAAAAATCAAGTGAAATATGAAGCAGAGGCATAGGAAACAATTTGGGAGATTTTTAGTTTGGGTTTATTAAGGTTTATAGAATTTGATATGTAAAATTTGAATATGATATATGTATTTTCGATGGAAAACTCCGCTTCACTTAATTCATGAATTTTTATAATATTTAGCTAGTTTTAAAGGTATCAAAAATATTTGAATTTAATTATATAATTGAAATAATATTTACAACATTAAATAAAAGATTGATATGATATTTTTATATGTTTATTTTTCAGCTTTATAAATACTTTAATTGAATTTATAAACGAAATATTATTTACAGGAATAAATTCATATGCTTTCTGTGTATTTCTCACCTAAACATATGAGTGGAGCAAACCCGAAACATAAGCGGAGAGGAACGAACTTCGTTCAACGAAGGCCTGAAAAAAGGGCTCTGGATCCCCCCCCACTACCCCAAAACACTTTCCAAGAGAGAGTGAGAAAGAGAGCCCCACTGGGCATGCTAATCACGCACACAGCGATGCGAACCAAAACAAAACAAAGGCAGCAGCAAAACAAAAACCTCCAATTCGATTTCGGCCTGCTGGAGTTTCCTCGGCGCCTGTTCAAATAAGTTTCAAATTTTGACAAATAAAACCATGGTTTTGTAATTTACGATTTACGAGCGCGCTATTTTCATAACGATTGAGCGGGAGTCGTTGAGTTGAGTGGAGTTCTGGCCGTTTAGGACCATGGAAAAGGACCTCTATATGGCTTTCTTTTTCATATTTGTTCTGCTTCTCTGTCTGTCCCTCAGCCTCGCAAGCGACTGTGCAATAAAACAGGATTATATACGAGTGTTTTGGGTGTCTACTGTTTTGTTTGTGTACACACAGATACAGTAGAACCTCTCCATGAATTACACAAGTAAGCATTAATACAGAAATGAATCTAAAAAAAATCTTTAAATCCTTATCGACCTTTCACTGTAGTTAGGGGACCCCTTTTTTAACCAGTTAGCAAGGGGCCAAAGGGGGTTGGTTACTTTGGGTGCATGGCTGGTTGCAGGGGCTGGAGCAGGGGAGGAGCACGGAGGAGTTGTTGGCTTTTGGTGCCTAAAGAAGCTGCAACGACGGACGGAATGTGTCTAGACGTTTGATTACCGGGCAACAGACGCAAACGCAAACGCAGACGCAGATGCCTCGAGGTCGCGGCACAGTGGACCCAAGGCGACATTTAAGCTTGGCTCTCTAATCGTAATTACCCCCTCGATTCTTTATGCCACTTTATTGGTTTTTTGGGCTTGGCTTGACTAAAGCTGACATTAAGTGTTTGCTTATCAGCGCCTTCTTCGGTCTCAGACGGCCAGGCCAGGTCTTCGTCATCTTGTCATCGATGACACAGTGGTGTGAAGCAGATAATGGGATAAGTGGGAAAATGGCTGGGTAATTAGGCTGGAAATTTATGGCAGAGCGGGTTCGATGGAGATAAGGAAATTCCAAGAACCCAATAAGTGAGGCCTGGGAGTGCTCAGAGTGTTTAGTCTATATTCTCATAATTAATTGTTAATCAAAAACAGTAGTTTTAAAGTTAAGCTACTAGAAAATCTCCTCATTAACTCAACTTTTTAAGATAAACTCCCTATTTCTGACTACTAATCAGTTAATATCCTATATCCGGTTCTATTAGAAATGGAATTACTACAAAAGAAGGATCGATTGTCTGTAGCGAATCCGGTTTTACGGATCACGTCATCAATCCGGTTATGAAACCAGGTTCTTCTGGCTTGAATGCCTAAATCGCATTCCTGAATTCGCCACATGCCACTTTAGAGTTTTTAGGTTCTCGATTCTCAAGGTAACCCGATGCTATCCCCGATTCCCGTGACAGGAAAGAAGGCACGTAATCTTGCTCGGGGTTGTTGGCAATCGGAATCTGGCCCTTTTTTCTACCTGACTTACTTTCAACATTAGTGCTTATTATTCGAATCGTAATTTTTTCCACATTTCGTCACAGTGCATTAATCAGCATTGTGTTACTTACTACCCTTTGTTTTATAATAACGCGCATTTCAAATACTACATTTCACCAGGGATTATATTATATAAAAATGGCTTAATTTACCACACATTTGCAATACATTGTTGGCTTTATATTTTAAAATCTTAGCCATATTAGGATTTCTTTGAAACCCATAAGATTCCCATAAGATTTATTGTTTATCATCTTTAAAAATATAATTTCAGTTACTATTTCGTTGCATTTTGTATTTAATTTTTTTTTTAAGGATAAATCCCATCCCTTGTTAGTTTTATTTATTTTTATATTTATTTAAAAAGATTTATCTTTTTTAACAAATAAAAAATGATTAATATGGCTAATATTTTAAATATAATATTAAAACAAAATAAATGTACACTAAAATATAAATTAAAAATTAATGAAAACTCAGTTTGGTCTTTTAATTATCCATTAAACCAGGAGTGTAAAGGATATGAAGGTGCGACAACCACTGTGCCGCCCCATAAAAATCAAGGACTCCTCGGGCTGTCTGAGTGAACTGTCGATGGTTAAACTCGTGAGTTTTTTCATCTATTAATTTTTGCGGGTTACTTTTTTTTGCCAAAGGTCAAATCAAAGCCAAAGAGCCTTTGCAACGGGGGCCTTGACTTTTGCACTTTTACAAAATGCTTGTGGAGGACATTGAGCAAAAAGCAAACGAAGGACACATGCAGGCAGTAAATAATGTTCAAAATCTGAAACTCACCACGAATGCCTCAAGTGTCGTCCTGCTCGGATGAGCTGTGCGGGGGAGTGCTGGTGGCGGTGGTGGTAGATAAACTGGAATTTCTGCCTCTCGATGTTTTGATTTTCTGTCTCCTGTCTACCCTCTCTCTCTCCTTCGCTCAGCTGCTTTTGCTTCTGCTTCGTTGTTGTTTTTGTCGTTGTTTTGGTTTTTTTGTTTATCCTTTTATTTCTTTGGCTTTTTGGCGCGCAATTTTCTTGTTTTTCGCTCTTTGTTGTTATTGTTGCTTCGCTAGTTTGCAATGCAATTTTTCATTTAACACACGCGAAACCGTTTTGTTATTGTTGCGTTGTGATTGCGGTTATTGTTGTTATTTGTTTTGCAATTTTGTATTTTCCAATTTGCATTTCACGTTTTCTGTTTTGTTTTTGCTATTGCAGCAGCTTTGACGACTTTGACTTTGTTGCCACACTCACGCCACACACACGCATTCACCAAAGGCACACACACACACAGATACGAAGAAACCCGAAACAACAACAAAACAATTGCGAGGAAGCTGCTGGCGTCTTTTTTTGTTTTGCAATTTTCTCAAGACTGCAATTTTACTGTCTAGATTTATGGCCTTTTTTATGATCTTAATTGCAATTTCTTTTTACATTCGAACGGAAACTGTGATTTGTCCCGAAAGGAAATCATAAGATTTGTTTACAAAATCAATCGTCCCGCCTTTCGTGTTATTTTCCTCGATGATTATTCGCTTTTCTCCTTTTTCGGTAGGTGTGATATTTGATTTGCATAAAGACACAACTTCAGCTGATTTTAGTACTTTTTGGGAATATCATCACACTTTTCAAAAGTTATCAATCAAAACGTACGCCACAAAGTGGAATCAGAGCGAGCGATTGCGAAGCGGGTGGCCGCTGGTTTTTCAAAATTTGTTTTTTTTTTTAAATGCGCTGTGGCACCCGTATTTATAGTTTTTTTTTTACAAAAGCCGAAGCAGGAAAAAAGAAAAATCTTGAAATATTCATTCGCAGGTTTTGTTTTCATTTCACAAAACAGTCACTCTTCGCTAAAAGGTCATACTGCTCTTGGTGTGCTCTGTCAATTACCGATTGGAGCACGACCTATCGATAGTGCGTTTTAACGAATTCTTTATTATTTAAAATGTTTTTAAGAAACACAAACAAGAAATATTTAAACTATTACTCACCATATCGAATCGGTTAATTTTTAATTTTAATTTAACAGGGTTGCCTATGCATTCATTTTAACATTTCGAAACGGTCTTTATGGTTCAAAGTTCGTGCAGCAACTTATTGTTAAATAATATCATAAATGTATGACTGTGCAAAGTAGCTTTTAATTAGTACGGATGACAAATACGGATTACACATAAATTGATTTTAATTTTTTAATTTTACTAAAGGAAATCTTTTAAATTGCTGTTGCAAGTTAAGTGATTGTGCTTTTAGAGTGACTGTCACATGAGAAGTAGAAAAAACTGAAAAAGCTTAATCAAGTGGCGCCACAAAAGCCGATACAAATTCAAAAACCGATAGATACCTCTTATTTCAAATTACAGGTGCTAAAGCTTTTTCGAAACTTACTAAGCTTTGATTTTGGCAGCATGCAATGAAAGCCAGTTTTCAGTTAAACATCTCTCCATAAACAAGACGGTTGTTGTTTTCTCGCCTTTTCTCCCGCATTTGTTTTTGTTGTTTGCGTGGCTTTATTGTGTGTTTATAATAATAATAACAACAAGTGATTATTAGCATTGCGGGAAAGCATAACAGAAACATATGCTGGAAAACATAGTGATTATCCTTTACCCCTCTCAGGACATCTCCTGGGAATAGAAGCAGAGTTAATATTTTGGCCACCTCCCAGTTCGTAGTGTTTATACTCCACCCCTTCCTTGGCCGGCTATCCTCTCTGTCCTCCTTTTATCCTTGGCGCCACAATGGTGCGATGGAGCGCTCGGTCGCGACGTCAAGCGCGCCAGGATAAAGTGGAGCTATTGGCCAGCAACAACAAAGTGAACGGCGAGGACGATACATCCGATAATGGTGAGTGGCAGGGGGAGTTTGCAAAAAATAAAGTAGAGCAGTGATGTGTAAATAAAGTGGAATATATGTAAGGCTAAATAATAATGGCAAACTGATTAAACTGATTTGTAGCTCAAAAGCTCAAACAATAATATTTTTATTAAAATTTTTTGCTGCTGCGTTTGGTAAAACCTGTTTGCATTAACGATAGTCTTTCTTTATTTCAACTGTGCTCACAAAAATCACCTCAAACTTGTTTATAGTTAACTGTTTTATTTAAAGAAACGTTTAGAGAAATAAACAAATGTCAATAGCCAATTTAGATCCAAAGTTTATAAGGACATTAAACGACTAGTTCTTTAGTTTAAGTTGATTAATGTTAAAAATCCTCTCTGCTGCCAAAACGTTTGTGATTTCCTCATTTTCTCGATTACACTTTTACGAGTGTTTTTATCTTAAACACATTTTCCACCTTTTTTTTCCAGCCGCCTTTCGGAACTCCACGGACCTGACCGACCACGATGAAATCTTCTTGAAGGGATTATTGCGAAGCAATCCCAACACACCGCACAAGGAACTGATGGTAAGTAGACCAGAAACACATGAACGTAAAAGTCGGGCGAAAAAATTATATAGAAGCTACATTTTCTGACCCACTTATTCCTCCCTCGAAAGCATCTGTTCAATAAGAAAATTGCGCACATGTATGTACGATTTTCCACATTTCCACGTTTTCCATTCCGCACTCGCACACCAAGGCGCAATCTGTGTTTACTTTATTGATGGCATTGCATGCTGATTTTCGGTCTAGATAGAATTTTCCGGGCGTGTGCTTTACTTATTACATCATTTCCCTTGGGCCCCCCAAGCAAAGTATTCATTCACCAGTCGAACTTAAACTGAAACTCAAACCCTTCTTGGTGGATATTCTGTGGCTAAGAATAGTATATTTTACCCCACAAACCCGTTCTTAGAGAGAAGGGTTTAAGCCACAATTGCTTTTCATCTCTTTTGTCCTTTTTATGGCCATTATGGCCATTTTTTATGGCACATTAGCAATGGCAAATGTTTTTGCTTTCACACTTGTATATTTTCGCACTAAACTTGACCTCCTTTGGTCTTGGCAGATGATGAGTTTGGATTTTATGCAGATGGGGAGGAGATTTTTATTAGATCATCATGATATAACCGCTATAGTGGGAAATCGACTTGACCTGCAAAAGATTTTCTTCTCTTTGACGCCTCTTTCGAGTTTTCTTACATGAAAGTTTGTGGCCCAACCAAATAGTAAATAATTTTGTGTTGTTTATGCGGCAAACACGCAAAGAAACTATGAAAACAATGAGAAGTGATTTTTTTTACTTTCAAGACGAATTTAATATTCTCTGGAAAAATTAAAAACCCACTAAGAAATCTTTTTGGAATCAATTTATAAGATAAATAAATTTCCCAGATATTATATATCAATTTTATTTAATTTATTTGATTTTACCCTAAAATTAAAAACTCTCTTGAACTTTAAAGTCAATAAACTTAGTATAAAACTTACACAATTTTACACTATTTCCACCATCAAAGCCTTTTAGCAAGGTTTGCTAAAACAAAACAACAATCCAAGCAAATGTAATGGAAAGCGACATCGCGTGACGCAGATAATTAGAATCCAACATTTTCCGAGGAATTTTCCTGGGCAGGTTGATTCGATTGTTGGTTTTTATGCTGCGGTCGGCCGACGCGACGACTGTTGAGAAAGGCAGTGAAAGTAATTAAAGCCACAAGTCACGAGATAAGAAAATATGAAATGTCACTTACCATTTCCATTTCAAACTCCAAATTCCACCTCCTAACTTCCCATTGAACACACCCCCAATTTATATTTAGATTACATAAAATAAGGCAGTGTCAACTCTTTGATATCAACGCCCCAGAGAAGAAGTCGTCGGTTGGCTTTTCTGTGTGTGAATAAGAAAACCGGTTTTGAAAACATTTTTCAACGTAAAATACAAATAACACCAGGCTTTTTATGTTACCTGAGTTCAGTTTGAAAACGATGCACAAAAAGCGCTTAACTTGTTGGCCTACTAATGCAGCTGAGAGAGCCGCAGACCAAGAGCTTTAAGATGCTGTTAAGACCACCCATAGATGTTGGTAGAAATGTGTAGAAATGTTATGTGAATTATAGATTTAAAATAAATGCTATAAAACCTAAGAAAGATAATAAATCTAAAAGTTTAAAATAGGAAATATAATTTTTGAATTTTAATTAACTAATTTTTACAGCAATATTCCCATGTTACAGTCACATTTATTTAATTGTAGATGCTCACTGCACAAACATCGCATAAAATTGCCTAACCAAATCCTGTGACTTTGTTTATTCTGAATTAAGACATAATTATATTTTTGCTCTTTATATTTTTCTGTCACTGTACATCCATAGGATAACATAGCAGACCTCTGTTATCTCTGAGCCACTGTTAAGTTGCTGCGTACAGTTGTTGTAACTTGCCCCACGCTGAGCTTTTTACACGCACACCAAATCGTCCAACACACGGCAAGCTATAGCGAGCGAGCGGGACAAGGCGATGACTAGCCCTCGATTCGAGAGCTTGTGAGTCAGATTCAGTTTTCAGTTTCAGTTACTTTCGAGCAGTGTTAAGGTGAGGTTGGATCCAAAAATTCCGGTTTAAAGCGCGCGTTACGGTCTCATTCGAATGAGTGAGCATTGATCTGCGGCTGTATTGGTGCTAGTGTATCTGTGTGTGTCAGCAAGAGCGTGGCTTAAACGGGGCGGCATATGCAACAGTTAGTGCTCTCTGAATCTTGACTCTCCCATCTTTCCCGATCTCGGCAAACGTTTATTGAATTAAATGCAGCATTTTCAAATAAAAACGTGAAAGGCAGGTGCTAAAACTGCGGATCAATAAACCAAAGTGACAAAAGGGCTAAAATTGGAGCAGTTATTATGGTGTTGTGTGTGTTACTGCCTTGGTTACCCCGATTCCGGGAGCTTTAACGAGCTTCAACTGATGACGTAGTCGCCAAGAACTGTTTTCCTTCACCCCCCTCGCATTGTGTAACCTGGCCAACAGCAGACTTGGCCATGTTTTGGCATTTAAAAAAGAAAACCCAAAACTCCACACTATCAAAAAAAAAAAAACAAACGCTCAAAAGATACACTAATACTAAGCGGCCAAGAGAGAGGCTCTCCCGCACACACGCACACAGCGTAGCTAGCCGCTCTTTTGGCTTTAACTATTGACTCGCTTTTTGGGAGTGGCTCCCCAAAAAAATAAAAAATAATATATAAACATATAAAAATGGCATAATAGCAACTGTAAATCTAATTAACTATAAACATTAGCTTGCAGACAGCCATAAAAATAAATGAATTGAGCAATTTAGGAAATAAAATCAAATGTAACTTGATAATAAATATGCCCAAAAAATATTTTAAAACATTCTAAATAAAAGCAAACAATTAAAATAACTCAAAAGGCTATAGCAACTGAATACATAAATACAGATAACTAACGAAATTCAAATGAAATAGAAATAAAAAACATAAAAAACCAAGCTTAAAATTTTTATTAAAATGAAAAACGTGATAACCAAAAAGTAAATTATTTTATTTAAATAATAAATAAACAAAATGTTGCCATAAACTAAATAAAGCTCTTAAAATATTTCAAATTAATAACCTATTTATATATTATATTTATATTATTAATTACCTATATATATATTAACATATTTTAGGTTGAATTTCCCCCCAATTTTATTTCAACCTTCGCACGTCTCATGTTGAAAAAATAACAAATAACAAATAATACAACGCATTCCGTTGTTGTTTACCAGTTTCTCTTATTTTTCGGTGCGAGTGCGTCTAATTACCAGTTTGCTTAATTACTAAGCACCTGCTGCTGCCTTTTATTTTTTAAAAATTACCGTTGACATGATGAAAACATTTTGTTGAGTGGAGGTGAAAGCCCTTAGCTGGCAGCAAACCATTGGGAAAAAGTATTAATTCCAATTGTGGGTGTGTGCAAAAAAAAGCAAGATAAAAAAAATAGAAAAGAGGGGAGATTATCACGTCGCGTGGGGCTTCTTCACTCTTTTTTCACACGGAAAGAATTGCGATGAAATGGTCAGAACTAAACGGAAATGCGATGCTTGGCAGATTAAATAAATAAATATCAATAAACACATAAGTCAGCAATGTCTCGTTTCTTTAGGATTACTCACAGGAAAAATGGGAAGTCGTTGAAATAATAAAGTTATTGAAGCAGAAAATTTATATAATGATTGAGAGCAAGTGAGCAATAGAACAAATTTCTTTAAAAAAATAAGAAAATAAAGCTTGCTACCTGCTACCTTTTTTATTCCACATAAAATTCCCAACATTCCAATCTGTATCTTGTATCTAAAAGTATTTCCCTGACTATAATTCTTATAGTTCAGATTAATTTTTCGTACTTATCAAATTCTCTAGAGATAGTGTTTCTCAGCAATTTGCAAAGAGCGAAAGAGAAATGCTATTTCGTCCCACGTGAATGCACATAAATATTGCATGAGTTGACTTACAGATGAGTTTTCCATTGTTGTGGGCGGAAAGAATACACTTCAGAAACTTTTAAAGAAGGAATAATTATACACAGGCAACAAAGAATGCCGGAAGATGAAATTATGTGCAATTAAAGCAGAAAATTCACTTTCCATGCGACCCAAATTCAAATGGCAAGACGACCCAATTTTTGACCTAAGACTCCAAATATTTTCTTGTCTTTTTTGAGCAACACAACTCCAGAGTTCAAAAGGGGGTTAAGTGGTAGCAAAAGAGGGAACAAGAGGTTGGAGGCTGCCCGAAAAAGCACGGACCAATTAACGCACTCACTCAATTAAGTCCGGGGAGGCATCATCATAACTTGACCTAGGGCAGGCACGCCCCAGACAAAGACTAGCATTTAATTAGCCGCACATGACAGTCGGGTTTTCATCTCTTTCTCTTTTTTATTTTTATTTTTTGCAGCTTAACCCCACGGAGCCACAGCCAGTGCCCCTCTTTCTGCCCGCCCATCTGAACAACAAACCGATCTGCGACGACATTATCCGCAAGTTCTCACCATCGAGGCGTCTGGAGTCCCGAGAGCTCGCCAAGCTTCTCGCCCAGCCACATTTTCGTGTGAGTAAATGGAACGAAAGTAAAATCAATAAAATTAAATCAATTAAATATGTTCACAAGCAAACATAAAAAAATTCTACAGATTGCAAAATGTGTTATCAACATTTTATGAGCAATCCAAAGAATTTAATTGAAAAAGCTTTGCTTTGTTTCCACATTAAGAAACTGGAAATAATTTTGTATAAAAAATATGAATAAATATTAAAGTTTATCATATATTAACATATAAGAAAAAGGCATTTTGAATTCAGTTTAAAATATTATTATAATAATGCTTATATTCAGTGCTGAAAATATTCAAAAAACTTTGTTCATTCATCACATACGGTATTTATCACAATTACCTTACAAATTTTATTAGCTGATAAAGAATTTGAAATTAAAAGCTTTTAGAAATGATCATCATTGCCATTTACTGTCAGCAATCATTTATCGTCTCTTTAAAAACTCAAACACAGCTAAAACTCAAGCTGTTTATATATAAACATTTGAATAAATAAATAGCACTTTCTTCCATTTCCAATCAGTATAGGAACTATCAATAAATAAATATAATAAATAAATATTTTCCGACAAATACAGTTTAATAATTCATTTTACAATATCAATTTTATTTCAGGCCCTTTTGCGTGCCCATGATGAGATAGGACAGCTTTACGAGCAACGTCTGAAAGCTGCCGGCGGCTCCACCACCCAATTAGAGATCGCCAGTCAACGCCAATCCGGTGGCTACCTATACACCGAGGACATTCTCAGCACCAAGATGCCCGTGGAGACCATCAAAATGGTGGGCCTGCGCCGTGATCCCAGCAAGCCCCTGGGACTGACCGTCGAGCTGGATGAGTACAAGCAACTGGTGGTGGCCCGTATCCTCGCCGGTGGTGTAATTGATAAGCAGAGCATGCTCCATGTTGGCGATGTTATCCTGGAGGTGAATGGCACCCCGGTGCGCAGTCCCGATGAGCTGCAAGTGGAGGTGTCGCGGGCCAAGGAGAATCTCACTTTGAAGATTGGACCCAATGTCGATGAGGAGATCAAGAGCGGTCGCTATACTGTGAGTGGGGGTCAGGTAAAACAGAATGGCATCGCGGGTCTCGAGACGGGCAAGAAGCTAACGGTAAGTTTGATGTTTGCTTATGTTTTTTTTGTGGGGGAGAATTGGTACAGATTCATCCCAAAAAATACAGAGATTGCTGCTTGCTTGCATGATTTACTGATTAAATTAATTATAAAAGTATAATTTACAAGTTTTGCTTGTAGTTGAGCTTCATAAAAATTCAAATAATCAACTTTCTGCAAAAGAAATGAAAGTTTCCTCTTCTGTACGCTTTTTATTCCATTGATTTCTTTATATTTATGAAATTATTGTTCAATTTTGATATAATATCGTTAGAAAGTAGAATTTATATTTTTAAAAAAGTATCTACATTTAATTAAGGGGCTTATACATCCTTGAACCTCTTCAAACATTTATTAATATCAAAAACTAGTTAATCTCAGTCCAAATTACCGTCAAAATTCTCAAATCACTTGCAGCTAAGTAAGTAAATCAAAAATTGTGGTTTTGGCAATCATAAACCTCTACAAAATATTAATTAATATAATTTTCAACTTTATTTTACTTATAAACAGTGTTATATGCGTGCCCTGTTCACATATAATCCCTCGGAGGATTCCTTGCTGCCGTGCAGGGACATTGGATTGCCCTTCAAGTCGGGCGACATTTTGCAAGTGAGTTTTAACAAAACAAATTTAATATTGTAATTCATGAAATAATTATTTATTGTTAAATACAGATCATTAATGTCAAGGATCCAAATTGGTGGCAGGCCAAGAATATAACCGCGGAGTCTGATAAAATCGGTCTAATTCCATCCCAAGAGCTCGAGGAGCGACGCAAAGCCTTTGTGGCCCCCGAGGCAGATTATGTGCACAAAATTGGCATTTGCGGCACAAGGGTGAGTTCATGTTTTAATCCCTTTATAATTTAAAAATGTAATTATTTAATTAATTCACAGATCTCGAAACGGAAGCGAAAGACCATGTACAGATCAGTGGCCAACTGTGAATTTGACAAGGCGGAACTGCTACTCTACGAGGAGGTTACCCGCATGCCTCCTTTCCGCAGGAAAACCCTGGTTCTCATCGGTGTTTCCGGTGTGGGCAGGCGAACGCTCAAAAATCGCCTTATCAATAGCGATGTGGACAAGTTTGGAGCTGTTATTCCTCGTAAGTCGTTAGGAAGAAGTTAATACAAATTTAAAATAATCCCTTTTTGTTTTTAAAAACATAAAAAATGTATATTTAATAATTTTTATCAAATTACTTCAGATACCAGTCGCCCCAAGCGCGCCTTGGAGGAAAACGGCGTCAGCTATTGGTTCATGGACCGCGAGGAGATGGAGGAGGCGGTGAAACAGAATGAGTTCTTGGAGTATGGCGAGCACAATGGCAACCTATATGGCACCCACTTGCAGTCCATCAAGGATGTGATCAATAGCGGACGCATGTGCATTCTGGACTGTGCACCGAATGCCTTGAAAATCCTGCACAATAGCCAGGAACTGATGCCATTTGTCATATTTGTTGCAGCACCTGGAATGGAGCAGCTCAAAACTATTTATGCGGATCGAAGGGCCACCGGCTCCAATAGGAATTTATCAGTATGTTTTAGTTAGAACCCCTAGAAGACACACCTCTAATCCCAGCACATGTATATCCACAGTTTGATCGCCAGAGTTCCATAAGATTCAGCTCCAGGCGCGCCCGTACGCTCGAGTCCCTAGCATCGCTCTATGAGGTAATTTTGTCCAGCGTCCCTTCCTGAACGAAAATCTAAATTTCAAATGTGATGAAATCACTCATCCGCTTGATGCACTTAGGCAACCCTTTTAGCCCTTGTAGATCTCTGCCTGAACACCCAAACATTGCTTAACTCATTCGATTTGTATCACTCATTTCAACAGGACGACGACCTGGTGGCCACCGTCGAGGAGAGCAGCTTTGTTCAGCGCAAATACGAGAAGTACTTTGACATGGTCATCGTGAACGAGGACTTTGATGAAACGTTCCGTCAGGTGGTCGAAACGCTCGATCAGATGAGCCACGAGGAGCAGTGGGTGCCCGTCAATTGGATCTACTAGGAAATGGAGAGACACACTGCAGCAAAATCTACGAATAAGCTTTCGCAACTTCGCCTTCTTGCATATAGACAAAGAATATACATGGAAAATCTATTGCTATCACAATAATCAAAGGAATATCTCAGTAATCGAAGCTACAGAAATCCCAGCACTATAAAAAATAATTACAGAAAGCACTTAAACATAACAGAATCAGTATATTGTTAATTGCTAAATCAGTTGCATTTTCCTCCTGAAATGTATCAATAATGTATTGTATATATGCAATTTATGTTGTATAATTTAAAATGTGTGCCCTCCGTTTGCAATTCAATTATTTTCCTTAAGTCTAAGCCTATTTTTAGAAAACGAATTCGTCCATTTTGCAAACTCTTGTTTATTTATATAAAAACAATCTACGTTTATGTGTCGATGCATATCTCTTTTCAGTTTTGTAATCTTAACGAATCTCCTCAGTACAACAATCCTTTCTGCCAATAAATATTTCATATAGTTTTTAGATTTGTTTACCGAACTAGTTGAAATATTGAAGTGTATTAAAAATGAAAGATAAATAAAAGTATGAATAAATTTGGCTCAAAGAAATTATGTTCATTTCGCAAATGTGTGTGCTTAATGGAAAGTTTTCTTTTAATTACACGGAAGCTACATAATGAAATCATAAAATATTCCATATAATTTATGGAATTGTTCCACAAACTAGTTAATGCATTTTCTCTTAAGGTTTTGGGTGATCATGTTATTCCTTTAGCCAGGCCCCAAAATACAATTTATTTACTGAATGTGTGTTTGTATAATGCCAAGCATTCTTAAACAGAATATATGTAATAGGGAGCAGGAGCACTAAATTAGTTATAAATGCCAAGGGATTTCTCCACCACTGCATGGGGCTGTCGCATTTGCTCGTTGTATTCCGGAAGATTCATGAAGTCCTCAAAGCCAATGGTGTCGCAGCGTCCAGTCAAAACATCATCCATTAGGTTGCTAAATAGATAGAAAACCATATTAAAGTTAGTTGGTTAAAATGGACTACGAGGGTTATCAAGAAATCAGCTAAAAAAACGACAGATTTGGCTGTTGGTATCTTCCTGAATTAATGATCATCAAAAGGAAGGCAAATACTCGTCCCTGACCCCAAACTTCTAGATCACCACCTACCTGGAGGTAAGGAAAGGGAGACGGCCCACTTGACGGGCGGCAAAGCGTTCCATGCCCATCTTGAGGGGAACTCCCAGACCCTCGCGGTTGCGCAGCATCTGCATGTCCAGATTGTACTGATGCTCGTTGTAGGTCAGCTCCGAGTCGCGCAGCCGGTGAACATGGGCCAGTTGGTTAAAGCAATTCGCCTCCGTGGGCATGCCCACTCTGCCGGCAGCGCTCAGCACAGTCACCTCCACGGGCTTCACTTTCAGTGATGAGGGCTCATTCTATTGCGGATATAGAACTTGATTAGCAACACGGCTAAGTGCTCTAAGCCTTTAACTTACCATTTTGTTGATAATTTCAAAGATTTCAGGTTATTAAAAAGGAAATCGAATGATTTACTAAATTTCTTGTTGAATGACAAACAAATTTCAGCAACAGTGTGGCCAACTATCAGTTATGTTGCTATACCATATATAGTGTATACATGTGCGTCAAAATAGCGTCGGTGAGTTAGCGTCGAAACGGAACGGTGGGAACATGGAACACGGAGAACTTTTGTATATTTTATTTATTTTGTAAATAAGGCGCTAATTTTAAAAAAATAAACTTCCAGCATGTTGAGAATTAAATTTACTAATAGTTTTTCTTGAGTTTGGGAAGAGTTCAGAACCGCAAGTACCTTGAATGACCATTTGAAAAATCAAGGCTCCACCTTTTTGTGGATTGCTCCCCCTAATGAGGTCGTGCGCAAATGCACGGTAAGCCA